>CM039647.1:14264632-14864898 GCA_022405125.1 Anthidium xuezhongi
TAGTTATTACCGCATGATGCACCCTATTTTGCCAAGCAACTTTTGTAGGAACACATTTTTAATAACTACAACCCCTTCCGAAATATCCTGCTGTATTCACTAAAGTTGGACACTCAGTAGAAGTACGGTGGGACTACGTCTCCCAGGGGCAGTTTTCAAATTTTTGAAAAATACCTCCTGGCGCATCATGTTCTCCTGATACAAAATTTCGATTTCAATATTCAGATCTTAGGAGTGGAAAATTTTTGGAATTCGATTTGGAAGATATGGTTAATAAATACATTCTTATTACATTTTATGTGTTTAGTTTTATCTTTCCTTTTACATTACTTTAATACTTAATACATTATTGTTATAATTTACACTATTAACAAAGTACGTACTATTATTACTGACATTGACTAATAGAAGCAAAAATAATAAACTATTATAGCAATATTCTAAGATAGCAATATTCTAAGATATTTCGGAAGTGGTTGTAGTTATTAAAAATGTGTTCCTACAAAAGTTGCTTGGCAAAATAGGGTGCATCATGCGGTAATAACTATTTTCCTCTAGGTGGGGTAGTAGACGAGATGTGAAGGTCAATGTAGTTTTTTTAAATGGGATGCTATATGTTTCTCTTCAGAATGTAACAGCTGGCATCGAGACGAATTCAACGATGTGCCACATGATGGTATTCAGAGTTCGATTAATCGAAATCTGGAACTTGGTTTCGCAAAAGGGTTCCCGGAAATTCCTGGAATTCGACGTCACTAAAATTCTGGGAAGTGGCACGAAGAATACCTCCTGGCACATCATATTCTCCTGATACAATTTCTCAAAATCGGGAATTTGGTTTCGATTAAGGTGAATGTACCGGGTGTCCAAATTAAGTGATTACCGCAGGATATTTCGGAAGGAGTTGTAGTTATTAAAAATGTGTTCCTACAAAAGTTGCTTGGCAAAATAGGGTGCATCATGCGGTAATAACTATTTTCCTCTAGGTGGGGTAGTAGACGAGATGTGAAGGTCAATGTAGTTTTTTTAAATGGGATGCTATATGTTTCTCTTCAGAATGTAACAGCTGGCATCGAGACGAATTCAACGATGTGCCACATGATGGTATTCAGAGTTCGATTAATCGAAATCTGGAACTTGGTTTCGCAAAAGGGTTCCCGGAAATTCCTGGAATTCGACGTCATTAAAATCTCGGGAAGTAGCACGATGAATACCTCCTATCGTATCATATTCTCTTGATACAAAGAGCAAAATCCTAAGTACGTAATGCGCTACGGTCAACTGTTGATTCATGTGTAACGTTCGTCTGCATGCCCCTTGAGAATGGTGACCCGGTGTAGGCCGCAGCAAAGACTGCAGTGGTTGCAGTTCGCCAGGGGTATGCCCCTTGGAAATGTTGACCTGGCTAACAGGGAAGTACAGCTGTACTAGGGCTACCAGGGGCAGTTTTCAGAGCGGAACGAATATCTCCTTGCGCTTCATATTCTCCTGATACTTTTTCGAGATTCTTACTACTTTGAATTTAAATTTTATAGTCATCGATTTGCTATTGTTAATTTTTATTATTTCATGAAATTGTTTACAGGATAAGAATATCAAAGGAGGTTTATTTAAATAAATAAACAAGTTCTAGATTATTTTTAATAAGCTGCATTTATTTTATAAACTAAATAATTTATACATTGAGCTTCACAATACTTATTAAATTGTTTATAACTAACGGGAACATTTCTGGCAGTTTCTCAAATATTAGGTTCCAATAATTCTTAGAATTTGACGTCACTGAAATTCCAAGAAGCGGCACGAAGAATACCTCCTGACACATCCTATTCTCCTGATACAATTTCGAGATTTTTACCACTTTTAATTGAAAATTTCAACAATTTAAATTTTCTGACCGCTTGCGATACCTGATGGTGCATGCCAGAACTAGTTTGTAGAATTAGTTCCGCGAAGCACCATCAGGTGGCGCTAGTGGTGCCGTTTTCGATTTATTATAAAAATTAAAAACAGCAAGAAATAAGTTTCCATTCATTCGGTTTAGAGCATTTTTCAAGCACTCAAAAAATAATTTGATAAGCAAAAAACAATTTTCAACTTCATTTTTAATTATTTTTTTTTTATTTTGTACAGAGGGCTACAGTTAACGGTATATGTGGCGCTATCATCACAGTGGAACACGCTCAACCGTAAATGATACTCACTACGTTATCTAATAGCGATGGTCGAACTAAATTTAATGCAAAGTTACGAACTGTTACCAACAATACTTTGTTATCGATATGGGTATGTTATCAACATTCTATTCAATTTCGTTGCTTTACTGTCAAGTGCCGCTAGATCGCGCCACTTAAAGTATTTCCGAAAGCGCGCCTTGAATAAAATTAAAAAATGATTAATAATAAAGTATATACGGTATCAAATTAATATACCGAGAAAAATCGGTTCCAAACGTTTTGTAATCTTCATAGACCCAAAATTGAAAAAACGAACAAACAAACAGCACAGTATAATACATATTCAATTTATTACAGTTAGAAAATAAGCGTTATAGTAATAATTACAGTAAAATTTCAAAATTTAGATTATTCAGTCTTATTATCTTAAGGGAAATCAGAAGATACATTATATAGACCAACGTTCCTAAGAAAGAAACTTCTCTTGGTGTACAAATCGTAATTTCAATTGAAGACACTATTTTTTATATAATTTTTAAAATAAAAATCTATGGTAATTAAGTGTTGAAAGTCAGGCAGTATTCTACGAATAGGTAAACTTCATTTTCTTGAAAACGAACCCTTTATGGAAATCTTGCACTGTACATTTGTAATGATACACTTGTATAATAGACCATCAAAAATACTACTTTATCTAAATTTAAAGTATGAATCATACAAATTTACATAATGAGGAAATCTTGAAAAACTCTTAGGTTCATTAAATGCTTTGTATCTGACTTATACTTCTTTTTATTTAAACACTGAATAAAATACATTACACTTATCTGACCTCTAGCATTCAATAAATAAAAATCGTCCTGGACAGAATTTAGCACAAATTTTGATTTTTAATTAATTATCTCTCGTTACCTCCATCTCCCCTACCCCTACACCCTGGCAAAGGAAAAAGTAGTTACCACGTTGATTGTCATGGTGGTCACCGGTAACGGGCGCCTTAAATTTTGAATAATTGAATAATTAATAAAAGAAAAGGTCAAATAAATCTTGAATATTGCTAATATTAGGCTAATAGTGTAAAGTACTCATTTGAATGGTTACATTTGAAAATGAATCGATAGAAATCGTAATAATTTGGGTATAAGTGCCTTACCACACGTACTCAACGTGTTAATGTTTTAACACTCGTGCTCAACGAATCCATTCAGTCTGTACAATAAGTTCGCGAAGCTCGATAGTCATTGATTCGTCCCAGAAGATGACTCGGCAGATCCCGGTTTGTTTTCATCCGAAGAGCGTTGCTTCGTTCGCCGAATAAAGCACGACGTATGTTTTTCGTGACGGTCCGTTCCGCTCGACGGAGTCACGGAGGAGAGGTTACGTGTGATTAGGCCGGTGTGGGTACACCCGCTTAACTACAAATGATCATAATACATACAAACAAGCGCAAACGAGCGTTTGAGCGGTATAGAATAGTCAGAATTGTCATTAAGCCCCGAGGATGGTTCCCCGTTGGGACCCGTGGGATCACCCGGTTGCGTCTGCCAAACACGTCCATGTTCGGCCGATGTACGTACACAGGCGCACATACACACCCGAATATCCTTCGATTCCCTTGATTCTTACTTCGACCCCGACAGATCTGATATCATCCACCGCTATCCCTAGGGCTCTCACTCATCTGCCGACAAAAGAGCATCTGCGCGATCCCCGATCTGTAATGCTGCTGCAACCTGTTCACAACTAGCTTGTCCTCTGCACAGCATGAATTCATTATCAGTCTAGTATAAACATATTGCCACTATAATCGGGCTAGAGAGCCGCTGTCAGCGCAGGAGTATGCGAGACCTGTTTTTACCATATTATACGCCATCCCCCTGGACCACCGTCTATTCCACGGATTACCATTCTTTCATACGTCAATCAGCTTATGGAAAACCGTGATTTAGTCAATTCGACGAATGAAAACTGTTCCATCCCAAGTATTATTGTTATCACGTCAGAACTACAGTATTAATGGGGGTTTTGATAAATATTGCAAATGGGTGATTAAATGATAATGATTCTACGACGACTTGAAAATCACGTCCGACTGTTTAGAAAACTTGAAAGCGAACGAATGCAGAATGAAAGGAACACCCATAAGAAGGTTGAGGTCCGCTTTTCTTTATACAAACATTTGGGTGACAAAGGCCAGATATTTGGTCTATCACCTTTGTTTAGTCTAATTTTATCTTAGTAATAAATGAATAACAAAAATACAAAATAACAACATATAGTTATCCACTTTATGACAAATACCAGAAATGTAAAAACAGAAAATAGTAGACGCCTCATCCTTTCGAAGATGTCTGGACAAAGTCGCATTAGCGTTTGGCCAGGATCGTATTCAGACGATCCTAAATCGATAATCGCACGGTAGCAGCGGAGTTATTCTTAAAACGGCAAAGCACGAACGAGATTCGCAGGGGACACTCGTCGAAAAGGCCTGGTAAACTATTTAAGCGATTTCAATCAGCGTAGAACCGTGTCTTTGTCGTGGTGACGGTGGAAAATGTTTGAACACACGGGTGCATGGAAATCAGAAGGTTAACTGAAAAAATTCTTGTTAGACGTAGCTAATACAACGGACACACGTACAGTTTCCAGGTACACGTGTGTGGTCAATGGCAGACTGACTGTGTATGCAGGGCTGCGGTGGCAGGTGACGGAGTGTTGTGAGCTGCATAATGAATAATGCCAAAGCCGAACCACAAGCCGTTCCTGTCCTTCCACTTGGCTGACTGAATGACAGCCAGTCTAGGAAAAACCGCTGATTGGCTGTGCATGTTCCTGGTTCTCGTGCCTGTCACATTCCCTGTGTCTACCTATGTGGGGCTCGATCGAAATCAAGCTCCGCGCTGAGACTGATTTTCGTTTTTTCAGGGAAAAGCAAATTTGTTAAATCCCGGATGTTCTTTAAAGTATTCTCTGTCGTCGACGACGAGCAGATGCTTTAACGCTTTAGCCGATACATGAATTTCTATAAAAATCTATCAGACGTACTTGAATCGACGAATAATAAAATTTCTCTAAAAAGAACTCGATGAAATTTTTAACAGCTTCAGCCTGACAGTCAAGGCGTTAAGGAGAGGATCAAAGGGTTCCTCGTTTTAATTAATGACCCAAACCTTTATCTTCGCTGGATTTATTCTGTAAATGTAGACGGTTAATATACAATGAACAATTTACGATTTGATTAAACTCATAATGTCAGTTACCTGTGGTGTCCATGGTAGTAAACGCGTTGATGTTTGCTGCTAAATTTTTCATTTCTCATATATGACATTTGTCTTCCATTCGTCATGTGATTCACCTTTGAAGAGAAACGCCGAACAAGTATTTTCGGACCTCCTTTATATAGTTTCCGTTAATTTACGCTAATTTTCTGAAATAGAATATTTAAGTGAGAAACCTAAATAAAGATCGAAATACATAGAAATACTCTAAATAAGGTGTGCAAAAATATTTTATTTAAGGATAACATCGGCAGCGGCGTTGTCTAATTCGAAATTGCACGAGCAAATATACAGAGTGTCTCAAGGTTAAGCGATCAAACTAGACCAGTCAATTCTATTGTACGAATAGAAATAAGAAGCAAATATTTTATAACAGTTTATAATTCAAATATTAAACCTAAAGGTAATGAGTTCACCAGCTATAATAATAATACATTTAAACATAGATCATTTTAATATTTTTATGACACATTGCTCAGAATTGCCTAAATTGTTGAGAATTTTTATTTTTAACTGAAATCGCACAAGAAAAGAATATACTTGAATTCCATTCTTTAAAACAAAATTGTTAACGTTTATTGAATATTTAAAGAGACGAAAAGAATTTCAGTGCAAAGAAGAACTCGTGACTAGATTTTGTGTCGAATCGATTTAATCGGATGAAAAATAAAAAAAGGGAAACTGGAACATAAGTAAATTATTTGTAAACGATGTAAAATTGAGAAAGGAATTTTCTTATTTTGCTTTCATTTTATTCGTTAGATGTATTCATAAAGCGCGGGTAGATATTTATAAACAAAGCTGCAGTTACCGTGTACAGTGTTCCTAAAGTTTTCCCAGCACTTTCCCGTATATGGTGCCACATCTGAAGCTGTATGGTCGATGTGATGTTGTTACTGCCACGATATAAATTATAATTAGTGGAGCCCGTAATACCCTTTGAATAAATAATCAACGAGTAGCAGCAACTACCCGTACGCTCGCCTCCATTTAAGTCAAGGTCTCGGAACTCATTCCTTGTCACACCTTTATACTCCCGTTAAACATAAATTTCTGTAATACCTATGCCTCGGAACACAAACTACAAATATTACATTAATTACTCAAAAATGGATCCTTCGTTTCACATAATTGATTCATTATATTACATTGGCCGCTATATTTGCGACCCTTTCGTATACTTTCCTTTAAAATTGCCCGAATTTGACTTTATAGGGGCTGAAAAATTACCATACATACAACATAAGTATTATCACTTTGAATATAATCGTAATTAATACAAAAAATACACATTCCGTTAATTATTTAATGTATCAAATTAATTAACTTATACATTAAAGAACATAGGATTATTCATTTCGAATGGTATTTTCGTAGATTAAAAATTCTTATTTTTCAAATTTTAATAAATGGGGGTTGCAAATTTAGTTCAACTTGATATATTCTTTCGTACATTTTATCTTCCTTCATATTTGACTATGAGGTACTATATTTTCTTGAAAAAGAAAAAATTGGCAGCTCTGAATGTATATAACTCTGGAGTTTAATACACGATCAAGAGTTCGTTTAAAAGATACTGAAATTCCAGCTTGCAACCCTCGATTACCGTGACGGTGCTTGGAGGATCGAAAACTACTTTAAAGTAATTAGAGGATTGTCAACCCATCCCAACCCATTGCCTGTTCCCATTAGGGATGTTCTTCGAGTGCAGATTCGAGTGGGATGAACGAGGAAAATCCTGGCTCTCGATCCCTCTTGCATCTGAAATCAGACTGAAATTGCAGCTGGATGTATATCATTTTTGACGATGAAAAATTTTAGTGGTTCCTATTTACAAAAGAAAAATGAAAAAGAATATTAACATTTCATAATCGACTATATAAAATATTTAGTATAAAAATAAATAAGATCTTACATTTTCAGGTATAAATAAAAATTAAAATAAACAATGATTAGATTTAGCAAGTATGTTAGATTGTACCATATAAAACTACTGTTTCGACAGGACAAAGTATAAATGTTACACTTTTGCAAACTCGAATTTAATTTACAATATTGCAACACTAATGTTAAGAAATCCTTTACAAAATTACATACACTAAATTTTTAATGAGAAGGTTTCAAATATAAAATAATATTTAAAATGTAAAAATTTTTAAATTATGTTATCGTTATTCGATCGATTCGTCGTCCAAGGGTTAATTTCGATTGTTTTAATATTTTTATATAAAAGAAAATTCAAAAGTCGCAAATTCAGTTGCCACGGTAATAATTCATTTTTAAATATCCTCCGTTTGTTGGCGACAGACAAATAAACTGGGGGATAATTTCTAAAAAAAGGTATCCGGAATTGCTCTTCTTCGGATATGTGTTGAACTGGAAATGGTAACGCGGTCTCAGTTTCCTAGAACGCTCCTTGCACGCAAATTGGGTTCAACGTGAATACTTAATGGGAAACTGCGGTCGAGTAGGAGTCAAGGTGCACTGATGGGAGACAGAGAGGAAAAGGTCGTTTGGCGTTCGTCCGAGGTGCCAACTTAGTTAGACCGTCTAACCAGGCGACTTCACACGGTACATCAAGTGCGATGCACGATCGACATTTTCCCCCCCTTCACGTTTCCCTAAAATTATTTTACTAACGAGGACCAGGAGATGCTTCGCCCTGTGGCCAATGGCGTGAAGCAGTGACAAGTTCGATTTAGAAACCATTGTCTTACAACATGGCGTGCACTCTTTGATTGTAAATGTCAAGATATAATTAGGTATCCTTGTATTTTATTTTAAAGTGGATCAATAATTAAAATTTCACAAAAGTTAACAAAAAAAAAAGTTTTTTATAATTTATCTAGGAAGGGTTAATGCTACATTTTGATCAATAACAGGTTTAATATTTCACAATTATTTAGGCCACTTAATTGGATTTGATATCTTTAATTAAAAAACTTACCCGAAACTTTGTTTAAATTGTATAATTAATAAAAGAAAAAAATAAAATAACTGCAATGTTAAATTTGGAAATTAATCGATTGGCTGCTTAATAATTAGAGTTCTGGTATATATAATTACATACAGTCGCCAAATTAAATTAGTTTTTTTATATAAATTATTGCAACACTTTGCAAGTTACTGTTATAAAGTACAGAATAGTTTATACTTGATTTTGATTATTTTTTAACACTTTTTTTTACCAACCTTTGATTTTTTGTTATGGATTATGAATATATTTTTGCATTCGTCTATAATTGTGCTTGTATTTGTTAAAACGTATCGATATTGTTTCGGTACGATGCTGTTTTGAAACGTAACGTCACAAACCAGTATTCAAAGAGAACGAAGGGAATCAGAATCAGTAGAAATAATGTACATACATCAGCATAATGTATAAAAGGGAAGAAAATTTTCTGTTTGATTTTATGGCAACATCCTTTTATCGAACACGATACTAAAGGAAGACCTTACATATTAAATGAGATCCTACTTCTAAAGCCACGCGATCCGTATTCGGGTAAAATCAGAAGAATTCACGATGTATGTAAATGGCTCTTGTTATTTCATACAAACTGAGCTATATCTTGTTATAAGTGAATTACGAACTACAAGGTACATTTGTTTTGTGAAAATAAGTTGTTCTCGACGAAAAAAAAAGAATGAAAAAGAAAATAAGTTAAGGAGATTTATGGCTGTTCGGAAACAGAATTAGTTACATTGCCTAAATAAATATTCAGAATATCCTTTGTATCATTATTTAAATTACTATACTATAAACTTTATATCGACTTATAAAAATTATCAAAAACAATTGTTTTATTAAAATTAAACTAAATTCTATTGACAAACTTTATAAGAAGTAATAAGTTTTATTAACAGAACCTTTATGTTACTAATAATATCGTAAAATATTATTTGTTAACATGAATTTCGCAAAATGATACAAATAATTTATGACAGAGTCATTTGATTTTAGATTATTAGTATTTCTTCAATTATTTCTCTGACATTTTCTCTTTAATTCTTTGAGTTAAAGAATTTCCTTAATTTCTTGAAAATAAACCGAACAGAAATAGAATTATAGTACTATAATCAAAAATGTTTAAGGTGTTTCTGAACAACCTAAGAAAGGGGTGAATTTAAACACTTATTTCTTTAGAAATAAAGTGTTTCTGATAAGATATCACTCTTTAAAGTTATGGGTAGGATTGCATATACCTAATTAAAGGCTTGCAAAAGTTTCCACTATTTGTAAGAGTATTTTCTGTATTAATATCTCTATTCTGTAATTCGTTACTAATTAACAATATTTAACAATTTAATGCAGTAATAGAAGTTTACATAAATTTTTAGGTAATTATATCAAGGTACATTAACGCATGCTTAATTTAACAACTTCGAAAGAGGTCGCATTCATTATTATTTAAAATACAATACTTCAACTTGGTATTTAAAGTTACTAATACAATTTCAATAGTATTCACAAGCGAATGAAACTTTTACGCACCCGTAATAAATTCACCCCTTTCCCAGCTTTTACTATCAGTTCCAAAGTACCTGGAATAAGAGGAATAAAAACTTTCCAAGCATCGCTTGCTAACAATCGAGCACACCTTCATCCTCCAAAGAAATGCGCAGTAAAACTCAAAGGCGTCCTCCGTTTATCCATCTACCGTCTCTCTTTCCCCGAAACGCGAAGAGGCGATTAAGCGAAACTGTCGTGGAATTTGTAATCTTGAAGAAAAGTGAATTAAAAGAAATCGTAGGGGCAATGGGGAAGACGCGGCTAATAATCGTGCAGGTAGGGTGGTGATGCTTATCCTCTAATTCAACATTCTGGACGTCCTCCCTGGTATCGTGGTCACTGCAGTCGCATTAGTTAGGACTAACAACGCTGGCGGACAATCAAAAGCTGATGGGCCATGATTCGCTATGATAATGAACCATGAATACGGCATGAAGCGAGTGAGCTGGGGACGGCAACTTCTCGCTTCGCTCGCTAGCCTCCATACCGTAGCCAATGGTCGGGGTTAAAGGGAGTTGAGGTGGGAATATGAAGGGATGAGAAGAGAGCTGGGGCCACCGATGCGCGGTAATACCTCTGTTGACGCACGGATTAAAGTCTTTTTCGACCCCCGGTTAGAGCATCGGACTGGCGTCATCGGTATTGAACCCCTTGCTGCTTGTCCGGTGCCATCCTTTCAGTGACAAGTCGCTAACACGCGGCACTGAGTTATCCTTTACAATTTCCATTCGAATCCATGCCTTTAACGTTGTCAATCGCGAACGCCATATCGGCATCAATTTGCGAAGCTGCAAGGAGAATCTATCGCGACACCGAATTATATGCTGGCCACTTTTGTTACGATTAATGATATTGATTTCATATTAGTTAAATTAACAGTTGAGTGTAGCCATTTATGAGAGTCTTCGTACAAACGAGCAATTTCAGTATTATTATATTTATTCGTTAAGCCTTGAACGGTGGATGCTGGATTGTAAACAAAATCCTATTTAAACCCTTAGTTTTCTCCGTATCCATTAGACCTTAATATTGTTTGGTTCAAATTATTCATAGTGGGTATTAGTTAATTTTACATCTTTATTAGACTTTCTTCTGTGAAAATGTGTCTAGCTTTAAAAAAGGTCTCTTGTGTTCTGTTCTTAATTTCGTTTTAGATATACGTTTTTTAATCCCTCAGGTTACTGGCTTGTAATAATTACAAGTTCACATTTTACACTTATTTTTTTTAATACTATACAAAATTATTATTTACATCTTTCTTCTATTTTTCTGGTTTCAGGACACCTTACGATACAAAAGGGTGAATACTTTTTAAATTATATTTCATCTATCGCTTAAAGATTCAAAATTTGATAAGATTATTATTTTTCTGCGGAAATGTAGTATTTTAAGAATGTGACAAGCTTTATTATTCACAAAGAAAATCATGTTTTTTTATTGAAAACACCGCTGTAAAGGTATAATCATGAAAATAATAAAATTTGGAATAATAGAAATATAATAATAACTTAAAGAATCTGTAATAATTGAAGTACGAGAAAAATATTTGAAATTAACTGAGAATGTAAATGCGAATCTAACACAGTGTCTATGAAAATGTTACCTTCATTTTAGATAATATAAACCTGAGAACACCGGAGTAAAATTGACACAAACCCTATTAGCGAAAAAATGAACTTTTCTACTAACAAAAACGTAACGATTGTAAACAAGTGTCCTGGCCAAACGTTTTATGAATGAATTCAACTTTCAGTACGTGAATGCCATTGGAACCTTTCCAAATTTTCGTATCAATGAGTGAAAAAGAAACGCCAATAACAAATAGAATATCTATCCATGTTCCTGAATTCTGGGGAAAAAATTAACTTTTCCAGGGTAAATTATTATTAAACAATTTATACCATTCCTTTCGAGATGTTGATCGTAAATATAAACTAAATATAAAAACCTTTGTAAATGTTACATTTATTACGAAAAATGGGCAGAAATATATAAAGTAAGAACTCGAAAAAATAGTAATAATTAATTATAAATTAGACTTATAGTATTTAACATTAGAGCTATAGCGAAAATTCGAAATTTTGATGTATGAGTATTTTTAGAAATCAGACTTGAAACTCGAATAATTCGAATACACGAGTCCATAATTCAGATAATTCGAATAATCAAATATAAGTATTTAAAACATTATTATAAGTATTCAAATTAGTACGATGGTATTACAAACGTAGGCTATACAGAAAATTCAAATATTTGGATGTTTAAAAATGATAATAATTCGAATTTAATATCCAAATCTGAAGTTACCAGAATTATCTGAATTTTCCTAACACAAAGCTGTACTTAATACGAAATATCCATATGAAATACCTGATCCCGTAACTCCAAATAAAAAGAAAATACCCATTGTAATAGGCAAGAAAATATAAACGAACCAATTACAGCAGGATAATAAGAGCTGGGAATACACGTTCCCAGGACTCGAGGAAGGGTTAGAACAAACTTTCGAATAATAAATAGTGTTAAAGACGAGGAAAGAAACTGTGCAACGAGGTATTGTCTAAGATTGTAAACCGTGGAAAAGTGCATAAAGCAAGACCGTGAACGTTGCCGGTGATATACGGACGATGGGGTTGGAGTGCAGGAGGGAAAAAGTTAAGGGTAAAATAAGCGGGAGCGATGAGTAAAAAGGAAAAGAAGAGACCGGCAAAGGTTGAGGGGGATAGAGAGAGAGAGAAAGATAAAGGGGAGGAGGTGGTGGTGGAAGAAGGAATATGCGTGCACGCGAAGGTGCGTGCGCTGTATAACCGCGTTCGAGGCACTGTTTCAGCGTTTCAGAGCGGAGCAGAGCGGAGCGGAGCTGAATGACTGAGCGAGGGTGCGGACTCGCGTGGCCCGCATTGGCTGCTGAATTATATATGAATGGAGCGTAAGGGCTGTTGCCTAGCAACCGCATACACCACGTTAAGACAAAATGGAGAAGCACGCAGCATCCGTGCGCGGCCTTTCCTACCTTTCTCTGTCTCTTTTCTCTTCCACCGTTTTGCCATCGTCTCGGGGATTTCAAACAAGACCCTTCTTCTCTCTTCTTTAAACTCACTGCTTCCCACCCGACCCTCTTAGCCCCTTCCGTTTCTCTTCTGAACGAACCACTTTGCTTCGGTCGGCAATGAAGTTTCAAAGCACATTTTTCCCCGATTGACTTTGAATTCGAACGGACCGTTTTTTATCTAGCCAGATATTTTCGATTTAACGGTGATTAAAGGGAAAGGTACTCGAAGTTTTTGGACGTTTCAACCATCTCACGATCGGACAGTTGCAGAGGGATTTTTTCGATTTCGATTGGATTCCAATTAATGCTTTCTCTTTTAATTGTTGGGTTGGGCGAAAAGTTGCCATTTTTTGTCTATAAGTTGCATGAAATTAAAATTTATTAGAAATAGAGCGATCCTATACAATGATTAACTCTTCCTCTGGAAAGATAGAGAATATAATATATTTTTTTTTACATAAAATATAATCGCATTTGAAATTTAATTGTTTTATATTTCCTATTTTTTTCAAGAAAGGGGCAGTTTTCGTACAGGGGGCAATATTTATATGTTAACTTTATATTAACACTATAAAATTATATTAGTAATTTGAAATACCTTTACAACCCTATATTACTGGTATTTATTAATACTCTCGCCAATTTTCATATTTTTATTGCTAAGTTTTTAACAATTTATAAGTAATATGAAAATATATGACTTACAACTATATTTTAGATTTGTTTTTACGGTGAAAGGGTTAAAATGGTTATCCTAGATTTGGAAGGTAAGTCCTATTATATATATTAGTTGAAATTTTCCTGCATATTAATCCAATTTTAATTTTGTCGTATATTTTTTTATATCCGTTATTTCTACTGTTTTACATGTGTGCACATTAAGCTGATAAGTAGACGTATCTTTGACGGGAGCAATGGACGTCCATTAGCAAGCTTTGTACCGATCTCTGTAGCTTCCAACCCCCGCACCAACCCCGCCAACCTTGCTACCCCCGACCATTATGTCCCGGCTATATCGTACGCGGCGAGCCACGTACTGTTCTTCTTCCCATGAGCGCCATTATTCGTTCCTTCTCCGTCTCTGAAATATGCTTAGCTTGTTTCATTGTTGCTTTCGTATGGATCTTGATCTCTTATATCGTTCGATATTATATCACGCTGGATAAATTGTTTCCCCTTGTACAGGGGATGAATCATAAGAAACAAAGCACCCAAATATATTTCTTATTTATAAAGGCATAAAGGTTTACGCACAAAAATAATATCGAGAGTGCTATAGTACGAAAATAGTAATTTTCTTGTGGTTAAACAAACTATGAATATTCTAAGGTCGACTCTTTTTTTTAAATAAAACCAGATGTGGATATAGCATCATTGTTTGAATTCAAAATATGTTTATTAGTTTACTTAGCAACATTTTTATTTGATACTTATAGAAATTAAAACAATTATAGTATGTGTTATCAAGTAACTTACTTTATTTGAGAAAAGATCAAATCAAATCTTAGCCAAAGTAATATAATTTTGCAATACAAATTAATTATTTTTAAGAAGGTTTGAAGTATCTTATTGATTTTGTTGACATTTAATTATATTTAACAAACTGTGTTTTTCTTATTTCTTTTGTCAACCAATCTCTTCTTTTTCAACGAAGAAGAATTGGCTATTAACATTTTTATACAACAATTACTATCTCTGATATTGAAAGTAAATAAAATAATTGTTTGCAACTTTTTCTACATTTTTATCAAATGTTATATTTCTATACAACTGTTTGAATTTAAATACTGAGTAGAGATAATTGTACCTATTGTACAATGCGCTCTGGGATCAGTAGATAGAGTATGTCTGACCAGTGACAAAGTCATTCTACTTACAGAAGATAAACGTCTACGGGGACCATTTATATTTCTGTTCACAACGTCAATTTATGTAGCTGAACAATTCTATAACAATACTATTTATCAATGTAGTCTTTTATTTATTAATCTAATAAATATTGACGGTGCATTACATTTGCTTATTATTAAATGCAGTTAAAAATGATAACGTCTGACTACGTTTAAACTATTTTCACTTGAATTAAAATATTTCCATTGGAATAATAATCTGATATTTTTATTAATCTGCTGTTAGTTAACTTATCAAAATGAAATTATGCTTAATTGTATTTGCGTATTTCTTCTTCTCAGAAATAAATTGGCACAAAATACTTTTCATTTATAAAACATATAAACGTTTTTGTTAAGAAAAGTATAAATTCTAATAATTGTAATAATAATTACATTTTTCTAGCATTGTATATGCATCGTAAAGATTCATATTAATCAAATGATATAACCAAAAGTAGTTATTTTACTTAAAATAAAGCAATAATATGCATATTAAATTGAAACTTTATACGTATAATAGAATTTTTAATGCAACAATTTTTAAATAATAATTGCTCAAGTTACACAACGAATTCTGAATTTCATATTTATTAAACAATGTCCTGTGCAAAACATTGCATCAAAGTAACCATGAAAAATTTTTCCAGTAGGTAGATTTCCATGCTTATTCCGCATCTACTTTTATAAATACAAAATATAATATTAATAATTGATCAAATTACACGGTTCTGCATTTTGCTACGTTCTCTTTCATTGTAAAAAAAAAAGGGGAAAGAGAAAAATTGGATAATCAATTTTGGCTGGTATATTCAGTGATCGAAAAGCCAATGTATTTCCTCTTCCCATGAGCATCGTCTCTTATCTCTCTGTTCCTTTACAATCCACTTGAACTGGTCCTCTCGGAACCTTTTTTCATCCAACAGATCACATCACAGATCACGGCCGCTTCCTGGTGACACATGTAAGAGACCGGTTTCAGCCCCAACACGGCTGAAGCAAGCCGATCATCTCAAATTACAAAGGGTATCGGAAACGGATTTATTTCTGCGCCCTCTTTCACCCTATTATGCGTTTTATAGTCTGTCTATAAGATTCGAATGGACCTCTCCACGGCGGCTTCTACGAAAGCTCAAAGGAATATGTTATGAAAGAATTCGTATCTTTTAATTACTCCTATTTTACTCCCCTTAGTTCTAATATTTCATATACCATTTTTTTGTTTCTTGAAAATGTTATGAAATATATAAGAGTTGAGATTCTTTGACACTTTGACTGCCACTTGATAGTAACTTTATTTTTGACAAATTTTATATTTTATTTCCACAATATTTTGTTATAATTTCTAATATCCAATGGGAAATTTTTTCAACCAAATAAATTGAAGAATTCCTAATAATATGGGCGATGGTTTCTAATGGAAATTGAAGTGTTACCCATATATGGGTGACACGGGAAGGATCTAAAAGTCTCACTGTTTCGATTTTAGATAAAAAAATAATATTTATTGTAAGTGTAATATTAATAGAAATATTGATTATGAATATAATTAATTTAAAATAATAACACGTTTATAAGCTCAGCCATCAGAACATACATTAAATGGTTAATACATTTATTTTTCCCAGTTGTTTTATGGAGAACCCTTAAAGGTCTATTCAGATAAAGTAACACACGAACGACTTGAGGATAATTATTCAATCGCAATTGGTCCGTGGCCGGATTAAAAGGGTAATAATCAAATATGGTGCACTTAATTCCGTTGTATCCCAACATAATTCCACGGAAAATATATTTCTCCCCCAATCTGTAGACCCCACGCAGGCTGTTAAATATAATCTGCTACCGCGTTTGTTACTTCTTACTCTTCCATCTCTTCCTTGCAGTATTCAAGCTCCCAGTTTCCTCGTGTAGGCTTTGTGGAGGCAGAACAAGGGGTTAACCTCTTACATTATTCAGTCGTTCATTATATATGAATAAATTTTCGAGTAATGCCGAGATAAAGCTGCCAAGTTTTAGGTACCTGCTCCGCTTGAATATTTAGGAGACACTGTCACGCAGTACCGTTATGCTCCGTCTTCTCCTTAACTTTCTGAGATTCGTGTATAACGTATATAGTCATCGTCGATACGCATTACGATTGTACATCTTGCGCCCTGTAACTTCGTACCCTCCTAGATTATGTCTCGGATAAAATTTACTTCAAATTTGACCAGAAAATTGTCCGTCTATAAATTATTTTCTACGCTCCTCCAAATAGCAAACAGTAATTCCACATAGACTAAGAAACCGTCCAAAATGACAGACCTGGTGTAATATTAATCCATCTTGCACATTTCATTTCTTTATTAGAAATTTGTATAATTATCAATTCTATGTTTGGGAACCTACGCGTGTGTTGTAAATTTACAACTCATATATACGTTTTCACCGTTTCTCGTTAAACGTAAGGGAAACACGGTACGTTACGTGAATTAAAGTCATCGGATTCTCGTAACAAGCGATCAATATTAAATCGAACCGGGGAACGACGTACTTACATTCATTTAGCAACGGCGAGAGATACACACGGATACGAAACAAGTCGATACTCGTTACTTTCGACTAATTTAACGTGATAACGTTACAGCAGACGGGTCAATAGGAATTTACAGTGTTTGCCGACGGGAATCAAAGCAGGGCACTTAACTGTGTAGACAGACGACAGGCGGTGGAGAGAAGCAAGTTGACTGCCACGGAGGAGGGAAGTACAAGGGATATGAGAGGAAGGGAACGTGAAAGGTAGACAGAGAGGCAGGGATCGTATAGGGAAGCGAAAAAAAAAGAAACGAGCGAAGTGGATCAAGAAGGACGGAAGCATCGGGAAAAAGGAAAAGGAGTAAGAAAAGGAGAATTGAAAAGATGTCCATGTGTTAACGCGCGGTAAAGGGGAGGACGTCCGAGGATGAAATGCGACAGTGTCCGAGCCGGGGAGCAAAGGTAAGAGAAGATGAGAGACAGGAGTCTGAAGGACTTGGAAGGAAGTGGAAAGGGTCGTGATTGCACCGGGCTACCTTGGCCAAGGCTGGCGTTGCACCAGGTTGGACAACAAAGTAGATCAACGAATCGGAGGGCAAAATCAAGTAGTACTGGTCGGTCGAGCGGCCAACTACTTCGGCAGCCAACATAGTTTCTCTTCTTTTAATGTCACATCACTACCTAGAAAAGGAACGCGTTAATCTTTTAAGAGTATTGGCTGACCGACCCTTAGCAATTCCCTGGGTAAACCGTCGCTGCTTCAATTGACCATTTCTTCGAGTTTTATACACGGTCTATTCAGTCGAGTTGGGCTCACGTTTGAGACGCAAGGAACTGTAGTTTATAGCCGGCCAATTGTTTACTCAGTAACAGCGTCATTTGAATCACGCGAAATCGAAACGGAATCAAAGGCACGCGATAGTTGTCGGTTACGTTCGTTTCTTGCGTTTATTAGAAGCAGGCCAAGTTTGGAATTACGGTTTCTGGAATGCGACACAGTTCGGCAAGACTTTCCTTTGATCGATGAAAATACCCTGCTTTTAATATTTTAGTTTCCCTTTGTTCTGATCAAATCTCGCTACGAATTGCTCGTTCGATATGGAACCAGTTTCAATTATTATATATTTAAAGTAATCGTTCATTTTCTTTTCTTGACAGGTGTTCTTGATTATTAACTAATAACGCAAGGCTCCAGATAAAATCTCAAGTTTCAAATTTAATTACTCTTAATAATTGAGGTTTCAATGTGTTCACTATCGCAGTCTACAAATTAAAGAAATTGGATATTTAATTATCATATTTAAGCTTTGATTCTAGAAACGATCTTCTGCTAATAAAGTAATAATTAGAATTATAATTAAATACTCTTTCAATACTTAAAACCCTTTTGTTTAAAAATTTGAACGTTAATTATAGTCTCGGCCCTACCGTTTAAGGGTTAATGCAACAGTAATGCTAATTAATATTTTCCTTCTCTTTCCTATTATTAATTACTTATTTAACGCCGGATCTCACAGCAATCAACGTGTTAAAACGAAGACATCAAGATTTCATGGCTCGAAACTTTTTCCAGAACTAAAAGTGGAATATTTTTACTTTGCGCCGTATTATAACGGCGTTTAGTTCAGACGCAATTCTTCTTTTTAGACACAAATTCCCATATTTTGTCTCCGGTCTACCATCACCAACAGATTCCTCCAGAGGACCGTCAAATGGATGGTGAAGGTTCACGTTTGGGGTTGCTTTCCTAAAAAAAAAGGCTTCGGTCGACAGCGCGTGTTTTATGAATAATTTCCAAGCATGGAAAGTTATAAAAATTTGTAAAAAATTCTTGATTTCAGCTATAAAGAAGTGGTTCACATCGCAGAAAAATGATTGCATCTTATAAGAAGATATCGAGCTGATTACTATGTTCTTCATTTCTAACAACCCCTATAAATAAATGTAATAAATAATGAATAGGGTGTCAGCTTTTCATGTAATCAGCATCGATTTTAATCAGTCAAAGTCAAATACATACTACAATTATTTTTAAACATTCGACCTCTTCTTTTAAATATTGTAAATTAATTCTTGGCAGTAAATATTTTAAATCTCTCTTATTCCAAATTTTCCTCCTTTGAATACATCAATTTTTCCAAACTTTCAATTCATGTCTCAATAATTATCAAAAATAGTTCAAAATACCCATTTTGCTCTTTTTATGCACATAAAATATAAACAAATTGCAAATTAATTGTAGAAAATCTAAATGGCAGCGCTAAAGGATAGTAATAGAATACTTTGTTCTATGTTTGGACAATTAACTAGACACTTAATTTATTCCATTCAGTATTTACAACTTATTGAACATAATCAAAAGCAGGGTCAGAGGTATTCCTGTTTGAACTCCTTCAGAAATATTGAAATAAAATATATGCAATATTTTTAAACAAAAATAAAAGTACCTTTTCAAAACCTCGTTAAATATTACGTTTAGGTTACTTTGAATGAAATTATTTGAATCGCTTGAATTTTTGTCTTATTCAAGAAGAACCAGAAGAGGAAGGAACGTGTTAATAAGATGACAGGGATGCAGCTATAGTTGACCGATTTGAAGTGGTTAAGAGAAGAATACAGGCGAGAGGGGGGTGCTAGACTGCATCAACATAGGGTGGCCGAACGAGTTTTTGTATTATACGGAGATTATCAACCTGTTCGGTTCCATTTCGAGGGTGCAGAAGGTGGGACCGGGGAGAAGGGGGCACAGGTCAGAAAGAGTCAGCACGATGATACTGACGAGAACGAAAGGGGGATGCTTGTACCCGGAGCGGGGAAAGTCGTGGAAGGGGTTGAGGAGGAGGTAGAACCGGCGAGGGTCGTTCGAGAAGGGGGGTTTGTCCCAAGTTGGGGGGTCGCGAATAGAGCATGCAAGCACGCACACGCTGCATTCCCTTGGGACGAGGCCGCTCTTTATGCTCGATATAATACCGCTCTCAAAACATACACACTTCTCCCGTTCTCTTAACGTGTGTAGCCTGGGCGCACGCCGGGGGAGTGAGCCGGGCTAGGGGTAGGTGGGGTTCCTGGGAGCTATATCGTCTCTCTGTGGCGCAACAATACGCTTTCTACACGACCGTGTCGCGACTCTGCACAACCGAACGTAACCTGTAACAGAGGCGGGACCAAGCACGTAATTGATTTGAGAATCGCGAAACAATTCCGATGTTTGAGCTGGTCCTCCTTTAGTTTCGCTGAATAAAAATACTCTAATGATACTCGTAAAATGACGGAATCGATTATTGATGACTCAATAAAATTTTGCTCCTTCAAAATTTCCTGAATTTTAAAACAAATATAACATAGGATTACATTTGTGTCGATGAAAGATTCTTACTTTGAGAATTTTAATAAATAATTTTGTCAAATTTCATGGCCTAATGTTGACATAAGTTGCCTACTTAATAATAATATGAAAACAAAGATTAAATTTTGAGTTATAACTGAATTAATTAAATTTTTAATTTTTGTCTTTAAAAATTATTGGATATTAATTGTGATTTAGAAAAAGCTGAAATCTAGATTTATATGCTATTAAAATTATTGATATCAAATAATTTCATAAGTAATTTCGTATGAATTTTTCATTTATTCTTACCAGATCAGTTTGCAACCCTTTGACCGCCCTATCTTTTCTTTATTCCCCCGTGATATTATTCTTTGGTGACCTCTTAAATAGTATATAACATGTGTTACGAGCACGCGTGTCATGCTATATATTGCGACTAATTAGAAGACGATTCTTCAGTCTCGCGTGTCAAATACCAGTCACTGTGAATTGCCACCCTCATTCGCCTCTTCCATCAGTCAGAGTGTCATTTCCACGCCCCTTTTGCAATAGTCGTTGGTACAGCGGAACAATTAAGAGTATCATTCTCTCGGAATTACTTTTTACAGGCGTTACAGGTGTAATTACAGTTTAGTCAAAAATATTGTGAAGTGTCATCACTATCTTCGACTGCAAATTTTACAAAATGAAATGAAACAATTTGTTCGTTAAAATATTCGTAACTCAACGTAAAATTTATGATTGTTTGAAAATTTTAATTCTTGCGAGACAACGTAACAAATTCTATTTTACTTATGTATTATTAATTAATGCATATTAATGCCCCAAATATTGAGTAAATATTAGGTGCATCTGTGTTCTAGGGTTAGATAAAGATTTGTCACGGGGAGGAATATATTTTAAGCGAACATAATGTACAGGTTGCAAGTCTGCCAACGAAGGAAACTCTTCGTTGTCTTATCCAATTAAAGTCAAGCTTGACACTTTCAAGCTAAGTCGAAGACAAGACCCTCCGTTGTTCCCATTTGGTAATCCCCGACATTGGACGGAAGTTTACAAGGAATATTTAAGTCTCCGCTAAGCTAGGATTAAGCGAAAGCAAACACTTTGATTAGCGGAGACCAGCTTTTGTTTTTGTTGCCACGTCCTGCTTCGTTTAAACGCTGCGGCAATTTGGATTTGGGATTAACATTGAAATGTCTTTCCGATAATAATCCAACACGGTCTACCAGGAAATTAAATTTTCACCGCTCTTTCAATTATCTATTTATGAAACTTCATTCAGCTGCGTTAGTTATTTATGACTTTTATATCATGTGTAATACCTATCGACCAAAAGTATTTAGGACGTCTTTATTCAAAGTTATATTTAATGGCACAAGTCGCAAAAGATGATTTTAATAAATCTTGATAGGTACTCCGCTCCTTTTTGACAGTGCAGCAAAGTGTATAGAGTTAATTTTTTTAATTTACATATTTATATTTTTGTACTGCTTTCGCGTGTTATATGTAATAAAATAATTGGAATTTAAATGAAAACTTTCAATATACTTTCATATTTTGTATATGATTTTTGTTTAACTCAACTAAATTAAAATTACAAACACTATTAATATTATATTGCTACTGTAAAACTATTCAAAGGTTAAATTAATTAATAGTGTACTTAACACTTTCATTGTCAATGAAATGGTTTACAAATATTTGTATGAAGTACCTTTGTCAAAATAAATATTGCACTGTGTAAAATTGAAAATTGCATTAATAATAATTCGAATACTTTTAAGTTTGAGTTAATTTAATTATTTAGTTAATTTAATTATTGATTCTAAATATATGTTTTTGTTTACATATGAATATATAAGCCCTGAGTATTGATAAAATGATTAATCCACTTATTCTTCTAAAATACTTCGCATCGAATAATTAGACCACAAGACAGATATTGAAATAAAAGATTTAGGTAGCTGTTGAACATGCTTAAGTAATTAGCATAAATGTAATTGCCTCTGAAGGAGAAAAAGAGTAACATTATTACTAATTCAAGTGTCCACGTTGAACGAAATGGAAAAATTGATACAATCAAGGTGAATAATAAAGTAATATCTTTGTGTACACTTAAAATGGAAACAGGATTTAACCTTGTATTTTCAATTAAATATGAAAGAAATGTAATCCACTTTAAGCTTTCAATTTCAATCAACTTGGTACAAATATTTTTTGAACACCGAATATACCAAAAATATTTGTCGCAGATAATTTTTGTTAAAAATTTATGTCTGTTAGTTACCTTTTTTAGTTTGAATTAAATACAATTATAAATATATTCCATAACATGATATTATTAGATCACAATCAAAAGAAATACTAAAAAATATATCAAATACATTTGCCCAAAGTTAGAAATGTTTAACACTAATAATAATAAAATATATTAACTTTACATTAGCTATAATTTTCAATTATTAACCAAATACGTTTTGTTCAACTCTGATTTGTGTTTGAACTTCTTTTAAAAAAACGACGAGACCTTTCGGACAGTGTAATAAATTATGAATTGTAAATTCTATTTGCAAATAATTGCCAGCGAAGGTTCCCTTCCTTGGAACAACTTAAATCAATTTTTTTTCTTGCGGTTGTGGATGGAACGAGCTTAATCTTTCGCGTTCAAAACTACAATGTTTTATAATAACACGGCAAGCAAGACAGCGGTGGCATTAAGGGGGAACAAAGTGCTCTCCGGCGACGACAAAAAAGTTCATATTTTTTCAATTAAGACCGACGAAGAAGCGAGGGTAGGTTCTCGTCAACGTGAGAGAGGGTGTTTCGACACCATTAGCGCTCTCGTAAAAACACGAAACAGCGTCGTCTACGTCGAACGAGAACTCTTTCGCACTTAAATATATCGAAACAAGGATTAACCCTTTGCGACCAGAGTACTTGCGAATCAAAATGTTTATTAAACCTCGAACGACGTGGCATAGGTCAGTCGTGACCTATAATAGTTTGAGAAAAATTAGGTGAATAGATTTCGTACACTGCTAAATAACATTTGAAAGGATATTAAAAAACGTGAAAATAAAACAGTAAAAAATAAAATTTACTAGTACATAAATCTACAACATTTTTTAGTAATTTTGAATCATTAATTTTAATTCGATTTGCATTTATTCTTATTAAAAATTTGATGCTGATGCTGTATGTATTTTTGTTTGAAAAATAAATGATCGGAACCAGTTGCACCCATTAAACATTTTTTTAAAATAACTTTTCTCGTTAACTGTGAGATATGTGTTAAAAATATATTGAATTTTTAAAAATATTTATAATTTTTCTTTTTTTTATGTCTCTAAAGAATTTTTATTCAAAGATTTAACGAAACTTCAGCTTCCGACCTTCATGGGTCTCAACCCTTTTACACAACCTTTCAACCCAACGTTGAATGCTGTGTTCTGTAACTGATCCTTGATCAAATACAATATTAATTCCCCTAACTGTTTTGAGTATCATTTAATCTTATTTCAAACCCGATAACGTTACAAAATAGTATTAGTTTATTCAGCTATCTATGGCCATTTTGTAAGAATTAACGTTTTAACACCTTCATTTTAATAAAATTATTAGTGATGCAAATAACTAATTTTCAAGTTCAAGTTGTTAATTTGCTAATATATATATATTATTGTCATAATAGTAATGCTATGCACAATTTTTAAAACTGCACAAATTTTTATTTATCAATTACATTTATTTTGTTATAAATTGATTTAAAAATATTTAAAAAGTATAGGCTTTATACTGTTTTGTGACATAAGAAATTATTTAACACGTTGACCGCCACAGTGAAAACAGACGTGTGTGATAAGACACATTTAAATTCTAATGATTATGATTTCTGAGTATTTTCCACTATCAGCCTAATTTTAATAATATTCACAACTTATTTGACCTTTTCTTTTATTACTTATTCAATTATTCAAAACTTAAGGCGCCGCTCACCGGTGACCAACATGGCAGTCAACGTGTTAATGAAAATATAGAAATGAGCACCCAGGTACTCAATTAATTACAGAGCTTTCAAAACAGGTAAAAAAGAATAATATTATGATAAATTATATCGAGAATGTTGAACCCTACACATGTTAATTTTTGTTGGCGAGAACATAAATCATAAATTGTCACAGTAAAAATGGACATATATAGTCAGACACATCACAACATCAATTATTAGAGACACAGCTGATAATTTTCAATTGTTAATTTAATACCAATCCTATTCGAAGCTTGTCATCTTCTTTGTTTATCAGAATATTGGTCATCGATGACCGACATGGCAACGTATTCGGTTCGAGGCAAACGCAGAGTATCGATAAGGAAGGCCGATTTCTTGAAGAATCGTAGGGGCAAGCAGAGAAAATTGGAAATTCATAGAAAAAGCGGATGGTCGACAGGTCGAGGTGTCGGTAGTCCGAAGAGATAGACGAGTATCGGCATCCATACGGCCAGTTGGAAACTGAGTGACGGTTTTCGAACGAGTTAGGAAGGTCGAGAGGGGTGATTGTGTTCTGCGTCATGTATAATTCACCGACATAGCTCGAGTCTCGCGTCGGCAACTCCTGCGTTCTGCCTGTTATATCCGCTGCACCGGTCTCGTACTTTACTATATATAGCCTCCCACTGTCACGACATCTTGGATATTTCCCTTTTCTTTCTCCTTTCCCTCTCTCTCTCTCTCTCTCTCTCTCCCTTACTTCTTCACCCATCCTCCTTCCAGCTCTCTTCCTTTCTTTCGCTCCCTCTTTTATTTTCATTCCATTTCTATCCGCCCTCCTTTCCGCTTTCAAACGTTTCCCCCTTCAACGTTTTCTATTTCCGCTTCTGTTCTCTTCTCTTTCGGTTACATCGTCCTTTTAGATTCTTCCCTTAGTCAATTTTGCGTGTCACAGAGCCCTTTGTACGGCGGGCCACGTGTCCCGCGGTCGAACAATGTCACATAACTTTGATAATTCCACGGCCGGTGCATCATTCATGAGCTGGTCATTGTATCGCAATAACTTTCATGATGAGATCGCCCTGTAATGTCCCCGGGTATTCTTGGAAACTTACAACTACGCTGCTTCTACTTCTTTCTTTCTTTCTCGCTAACATTGCCGTAACCAGGATTTTTATTTGACAGCCGTCAAATTCCATAGTTTTACTTAGGGCAGGTCCTGATCACTTTTCTTTTTAGAGAATCATAAATTTAAAATAAATATATTTCTGAGACCAAGTACGTGCGATTTTTTAAAACGATAAAAAATAATTGTAAATTTAAAGAAAAAAATTGAATCTTCTAAATTCAATCTTCCAAATTTAAAAGCAAAACTTTTCAAATATTAATTACTTTTAATTGGAGTCATGAAAGCTTATCCAGAAAGGATTTTGAGAAAGAGGATTTACCGAATTTCACACTCTTTCCAGGCACAACGTTTTTAACCGGCTTTGATATTATTCAGGCTATTTTTATTAATACGATCCATTAGCTATTTAGCTATTTTTTTGAAGTCTGCTGCTTCGTTGCTATTTTTGACAAATCATTTACATCGTTTTAAGTAAAAATTGCAACCACGCATCAAACGAGCATTCGAAGTATCGTTATTTACCAAATAGACGATTAGCTAGCAGCAACAAAGGACACACGTCTGCCCAAATGATCGCTGGCCCCGCAACGGATCCAAAAATCAAACTAATCAAATGGACCCCGAAGGCAAATTGGCTGCATGTTTTCCCCGGGCTATTGGGTGATCGAGAACGCATAGTATGCCGGGTTAGAACCGCACAAGTGTAACGATAATGTAAACATGATTTGTAACACAAAAGCTACATGAGTTAGGCACGCCTGCCACATGTTCGAGCCTGAGTGCACAGGTCGTGTCGTATCCCGCGTAGGCTCGTATTGAACGACCCCCGTGTACTCCGCCATCCTTATGAGCAGTGTGTACACAAGCAAACAAGCCTTAGGTTCTGAACGGTGTTTGCATGCTGTACCAATTAATCAGCAGATACTATAAACTCGTTTCCCTCGCGGTTTCTTTTTCCTTCTCGAGCACTGTTCTGACGCTGGAACAGGTTGTCGCCGTTCGTTGGCTACAAAGCGGCTGTTTGTCGCGTCTGTTGTCTGAACTTTGATCTCGGTACTTCAATTTTCGGGGATCATTGGCGAAACTAACGTCGATAACCGGCGTTTTCATTTATAAGCGCCCTTGTTACGTTCTGTTTGGCTACCGCGTTTTGTTCGTGAAGTCTCGTTACGAAAGCAACCGGCGGTGAAGAGGGAACGCAGGGTGCGCTGATAGCAAATGGACGATTTAAATTTGTATCGGACCGCGAAATTAATTTAAAACAATGACGAACAGAATAATGTATCTGTAAATATGGGACATAACATAAAGATTTACCTGGATGATTAGAAACAATTATGAACCAGGGTGATTTTGTACAATATATTTGAATGAAAAGAAAAGGGAAAGAAAAGAAGAACATTAACCTAATTAACGAGAAGGCATGAATCGAATATTTTTTTTTTTCTAGGCAGGATCACGAAACCTCTTGATAGCAATCACGTATCGCGACGGTAGCCATTATATGAGAAGCGTGCGTTATAAAGTGCGATTTCCTGATTTGGATAAATAATCTTTTTAACGGTCTGCTCGTGCTCATTTTATAAATTTATAATTACACACAGCACTTGATAGCGGTGCAACATGCAAGGTATCCACGCCTGGATTCGATTTAATAAAAATATTGCGTGGAATTGTATTACGCGCATTAAACTAATGTTTATTCATATAAATTGACGAAAATATAACCATGTTTTATTAAATTTTGTACATTTCAAATTATAGATATAAAATAACTTCAATGTAAATCATTTATTTATATGATAATATTAATTATTGATTAACTCTTTACTAACAGTACCAATGATAATTAAATACTAAATAATGTGATTTAAGAAGACTAGAAAATAAATTAAAATAATTTGAAATAAAAAATCATTAGTACCTGATAAATTACAAAATTAAAAATTGCAAAAATGTTATGTTTTTCACAAAAATGTCAGAGTTATACATAACTTTTTCTACATAATCCCGGTAAAGAAATTATAGTATTTTATACTTTGCTAAATTGTTAATCAATTTTTCCTGCTTTCCTACAATATAATTAAAAGACAAAATGTATATCATTTTACTAATAACCTTTCAAATAAAGTTCAAATGTAAAATTAGAAATAATTATTATCAATGCATTCATAAATATAAAAAGATACACAATATTAATACTGTATTTTCTAATTAACAATAATCAGCCACATGGACACAATGGCAACCAAAGGGTTAACGGAAGGCATTTTTAATTATCTTAATTCTTTTTAGGCAATGTGAGTATTAAAACTTTTAAACGTTTGACGTAAAAATCAAATAAACAATATAATAAACAGCTCGATAAATGATTTGTAATTATTTTAGAATTTCACAGAAATTTAATACAGTAAAGGAATGAAAAACAACGTAGATCGCCAACGAAGCTTGAAAAAAATATATTTGTCCACGAGGGGATAATTATTGAGGGGAAATAGAAGGATACAAATTTATCAATAACATCAAGGTTTACTTTATTATACTATAATATTTATAATTGAGTAGGTAATTGGAACAAAGTTGGACACAAAGTATAGTAAATGAGTTATGGCACATGATATGTACAGTATGAAGGAAAGATACCTCTCCCTTCGTCTCGTTTTACATTGCGCGCAATTTGGTGTACTTAATAAACGTTGCTTCCTCTCTGTACCAAGAAAAATGTCACTTTGCCGAAAATGTCACTTTACACGTAATATGTTCATAGACGTCGGTGATATTTGATCTGGTCGGATTTCAAACGAAAAGTCTATCTTGTAAATTACATATCGTACACCACGAAAGTCGACAGGCTTACAAAAGTTAACTGTACTATAAAAAGGACACGAACAATCTCTTTTCTTCGTCAAGAACGGTCCGGTTAATCTCGTCAACATATAAATATACGTAGATCGAAAGCGAATAGATTTAACTAGTGCATCAATTATTACATAACAATTTACAAAGACATTTACTTTTTTCTTTTTTTTTTCTTTCTTTCTTTTTTTTTTTTTTTTGATTATGTACAAACTCGTGAGAGTGTCTATGACGAATAGAAATGAATGAAAACCTTGTCACATCGAATCAAACTTGAGAATCACTTGGCTAACTTTGGTCGTGTTGCTAATCGTCTTCAAAGAATTCGATTTAATTTACATATACCTCGCGGAACGTTGCTCTCCAATTTGCACGCAACATATTTACATAGAAATTCTACAGTATCAGGCAATTAAACTAATACTTTTATGATATGTCTTTATAATATTATTATGTCGTTTCATCAATTATGCTCCTTACTCGTAAATGGTAGTCGGATACTTTTACAATATTATGCATACCGCTAGATCTCGAGTTTATATATTACAGAATTTTTATTCCTTACCAAATCACGTTCTCCCTCCTCCTCCTTTTTTTATACAATGAATCTTTGTAAAAATCAATAAGTATCCTTCAATGCTTACGACTAGATTCGAATTCTCGTTAAAGAACTTTTCCTTTACAACAAATACGGGTCTTTGAAATTTGTACGATCAACGAAAAATGAAACCTTTTGACGTGATCTATCTTTACTCTGCAGGTCGCGTGGAAGGTGCATTTTACAAATTTCTTTATTCAATCAAAGGTACGTTGTTTATAAAAATACACGAACATTGAGAGCAACGAAATGTAAGAATTTTGTCGAAAATTAATGACAAAGTTATTCAATTAATTTATGATTGATCTTAGGAGTTTCTTTCCTTTGGTTAATTTATCTAAATCGAAGCAAAGATCATATTTCCACGTTTTCTTCTTCGTTTATTGCTATAACAGGTCCATCACGATCGATCACATAACGCGAAACAAGAAAAATAGAATTAACTGATCGCAATCATTATTAAAAATACATCGAACCGTTAAACAATTCCGCTGACTGACACCTATGAAAAATTGTTCACGCATACATCTATTAGTAAGATTTTAGGTTTAACAATTCATTTTGGCTTTCTTTAGATTCGTCACGAACATTCAATCTAATCGTTGATAGTAATTATCCCTACTAATTAGCAGTTCCCGTAGTACTTTATACAGACCTTTTTTGTAATTGTACATTTCGATTATATTGTTAATTGATAGCTTTTTTTTTCGACAAAAACGATCCTTTCAGGAATAAAGGAACAAGATGTGTATACACAAAAAATGTGCAATTATTGCGCGTGGTTTAGGTATGACCCCGTTGAGTATTTATATTTCCTTGCATTTTTGACAAATTTCAATTGAATAGTGTCAACATAGGACGATCCATGTAATTGATTTTTCAGAATTGTTTATTCCTTATGACTTAATAATCAAGTTATCTTACATTGCCCTTTTTTCGAAAATAAACTAAAAGGGATAATGTGAGATGAAAGAATAAAAATGTGGACGGAAATAAAAAGAGAAAGATATAATATTTATCTCTTTTCTAATAATAAATGTTTCGTTTAAACTGTTGAATAAATATTTTAATTTTTGTTTAAAAATAACTGTGATGTACAAATAACATTTGAAGAGAATCTAAATGTTGAAGAATCCTTATACAGAAGGATTAACAAACGTCATAATATTTTAAATAAATTGATTGAAAAGAAAAACAAAGTATGACAATATTTCTTTGTCTTACTACATTTATCACCCATCAGTATTCTTAAAATCACTTATCATTAGTGTTCCCATTATTTTATTTAATCCTTGTACATATAAATTATTGTTAGAATGTTAATAGTAGAATTATTATCATTTTAATCTGAACAGTTGAGTCTGACTTCAAACAATTATTCATTAACCCTTGGACGACAGACCACTGAGACAGCAGCTAATTTAAATTTCATTTTGTACCTTGTTTACTTTCCAGTTTCCAAATTTTCTATTATTTATAATTGCGACGGCTCCACCGTTCGAGGGTTAAAAGGTGAGAGTCGAATTTAATATAATCCAATAAATACTAACAAAAGTATTAGAAGACAAGAAAAATTATAAGAAAATATTGAGGAATGTTTGAACGATAAAAGATGCATAAAAGGAATAGGAAACTAAGGTGAAATCACAGCTAAGCTTCACATGGATCATCCTATGTTCAATATTACGATTGCCTTTGTATTTATTGTGAGTGTAGAATGTATGTACACATTCGTACCCAATTTATTCACGAATTAACCCATTTGCATCAGAAGCGAATATATTCGATCATCTTATCAATCCATTATCAAGGAAGTGAACATATTCGCGTGTATTCGACGCATAACTAAATACAAAGATACGGTCATAAGATTAATATGCTTAAATTCGACCTCGTCAAAATTAATCGTTCTCTTGTTCAAAAGTAGTTAATGATTTACGATTTTAACAAAAATGATAAAATAGTGTTATTTACATGTCGAAATTTGCAATTTTTAAAAGTTAAACAAAATGCCTTATTTGTTTGAATAATATTTCTTCTGGTTTAATAGATACATGAATTATCTGGTAAATGTATTGAATAAATTACCAAATAAATGGCTCTGCCCATCTCCCTACGCCTCCACCCTTAGGAACACCCCAACTTAACTTAATCTCTAACTCCTTTTTTTACTTTCCATGATTATAATTACAAAATGAAAATCAAAGTAAGTTATATTAAGGATTAGGGTTAAGATGATTACTTTATCGGTTTCAATACTAAATGCAGAAAAGATCCAGATTTATAACGTTTTAATAAACAATGACCGATGATTAAGTTATTGAGAAAAGCACTGATGCAGCGTCCCTTATTCAATACATCTACCCATTATAATTTGTATTCATTAAAAGATTTTTCTTAGTGAAAATCAACTGAACTAGAAATATCGTGTGCTACTTTATTAGTTTTATCACGAAAGAAAAAAAGGTTCAATGATACGGGTACATGTTTCGAATCTAGTGATGCAAACGGATTAATGACTTGATCGTTTCCTTACCACTATTAGGAAGGATATACTGAATTGTACATGCATCTGATTGCGAGCATAATGAGTAGTGAATGTTCCTTTAAAACAGTTGGCACGTAGAATATATGAGAAAGTGGTTCGAGGTTCAGCAGGAACGTATCCACTTGAGAGTAAAACTGGCGAGAGTAACTATCGAGAGCGTTTTCCATAGACATCACACTGAAAGCGACTGTCGTTAGTTCAAAACGACCCTCAGCCTTTTATTACAAATGCTATCGACAGTTTCTTGCATGAGTTTTACTCTCACCTGGATAGCTACCCTTAGGATAGCGTGTTTATTGATTGTTGTTACGTCATGGGACACGGTTAACCCTTCTTCAGATTTTCAAATTTATTTCATTTTCTGGTGCCATTATTTCTGTAATTAACGAAGGTAAACGAAAACTTTAATAGCATTGTATTTAAATTCATTTAATTGAGGGTTGCTGTAGAATTTGAAGAAGGGTTAAACATTGATTTTTCAATATCTTCATTTCTTTGTAGAACGTAAAGTGTAAGAAAATTCGAACGATCATTTGTATCCTTTATCAATTCGTTTCTTCCTTTTTCTTTTAATAACTATATATACACGTATGTAAAATATTGTAGATTAAAGGTTTGGTTCCTCTTTAAACGCACCATTTCTTCGAAGATCGTCGAGGATCTTCAGGAAAAGAAAATTCACGGCATAATATACCTATTCGCTTCGAATAGCAAGCCTCTTAAGTGTACGTTACGATAATAAATAACCGTTAAAAGCATATTGCGATATGATTTGTTACCCTGTCATCAATGTCTGCAGAACGTTTTGTCGTTTAAAGGATTCCTGTATGTCTGAACCACAGACTTTTATATAACGCACTAAATTGCAAACATCCTTGCTCACAAAGGTGAGGCTCGACAGCCATTTGTCAATAGGTATTATACATACCGATAGAATGGGTAGTGCTTGTATTGGAAAATGGCGGAAACTTACCCCAGTCCCATTTTCCTGTGTTCCATGGATGTAATACATATTTAGTTATCACATTTTATCAAATTTATACTGTCATTAATATCGGAAAGCAAAGTGGTACAATTTAATACAGGTATGTACCTATTGACAAATGTTCAAGTTTGTCAATGTTTGTCAAGTTTGCAATCCAATCATGTAATTGTCTGTAGCTCAAACGAACAGTTTGATGCTTCGATTTGAAGAAATTATTAAACGAGTTCCTTATCGTTGGTTTATGGAGAAAGACACTTTTCGATAATTATTGCAAGCATATCGTGTTGTACGATTCTGATTACTTCGTTCGTTGGATCAGGTAAGAACCTTCCCAGAAGATATGGAATAAGGATAGCATGTTCGTGTTTTATTTGTTTGGAAATAAAACAGAAAGAATTCCAGAATTATATGGAATAATTGTAATAATTATATAGAAACTAAAACGGAAAATAAGATATAATTGTATGTTTCTGTATGTTAAAAATAGATTAACCTTTGTGAATTTTTTTCTTTTTTGTTGTATTACCAAGAAATTTTAAAAAAATGAAAAATTAGCAAGAAGTATTGGTCATCTAATAAAATGAAAGAAGCAACGATTTTTCAAATATTATACAAGTAAATTTAGTTTTTATCGTTATCTTTCTTTAAAAAATTAATTTCCAACAAAAAATAGTTAATTAATCAGTTAATTGAATTAATTTTTGTACATATTTTTGAAAAATAAATTGATTTATTGCTGTGTACCTGATTAACCCTTTCGCTACGACTACCCCAGTTATTAAATAGTCCTGTACGTTACTGTATGAAATTATTTAAATATATAAAAACCAATAAAATAATTTCGTACGTCACAATCAATTTATTGTTTAGAGTTTTAAATTCAATTATCGTTTTAAAATTTTTCTCAAATTGCTATTACATAGGTCTATAAAATGTGCATTATCAAGCATGTTTTATGATGGCATTATTTCTAAGAAAAATGGCAAAAGAGGTACTAGAAAGTTACTAGATATTTATATCTAGACAGGATAAATAACCTAGTCCATCAACCATTTTACTGAACCAAGTCAAAAATGGCTGATTAATTAAATTTAATAAGATTTAATAAGAACCAAATTTACGAAATTAATAAAATTTATTAAACTAACCAACTCGCTTCGAAATTATTACCAAACCGAATACTTGTCACATTTAACTTAATCCACACCTAACTATGTATGGTAACTTTCTAGTATTAAACCCAGTGATGAGCATATCTTCCCCTGCAGTACCATTTTCCTCAGGGAAATGTACATAACGACAGTTTCGTGGCGAATAATTATAGTCATTCATAGTAACGAAAGGATTAATTTGGCTATAACTTTCAGTGCTAAATTAACTTGAAGATTTGAAGACAACTACAAACGTATATGGAAAATTTTGAAGTTTCAAGAGGTATATGCTTCCTTAACGGTAAGAAGTCGGCCATGGTATCCCATTTTATACAGAATGGTCAAAAAGAACTGTCTAAAACAATTCGTTGTCTACTGGTTATATCAGAAAATATTTTAAACAAATTAGATTGCATTTTAAAAGACTTATTCGACAAATGCAATTCTATTTTTCTGTGTCATATTTTCAGAGATATTAATATTATATTGAGTTTTCAAAGTCAAAATACGTTTCTTTAAAGAACTAAATCAGTGACCTATAATATAATCTTTTTTAAATTAGTTTTGAACCAACTCAAGGTCTTAATATCCCAGAAGAAAGTCAAAATCCATCTGATGGGTTTTTTCAAATGCCACAAAATGCAACAAATACCGTGTACCTGTGTAGATCGTAGTTCTTTGACTCACTCTGTACACGGATCTACAAGTAATATATTTGATACTGAAAGTTCAATGAGATACAAACACATGTATCGATTCTTCAATTAGGACATAACAGATTTATTGAATCGCCTCAAATGGTCAAAAGATCAACGATATGTCGTTTCCTCGAAGGACGTATTATCCTTTTTTGAAATAAATAAATAAATACTATCGATGTTTGCGATATACGAGAAACATTGTAATTTTCAAAGCAGACAGACAAATCGATAAATAATTGAAAATAACCACGATCGTTCGTTGCTTGGAAATGCCATCCGTGGAAATTAACCCTCGCACAGTGGGGCTGGGTAAATCGCGACCCAGACCTATGAAACGTAAAAATTAAACCCACAAATCGAACGAAAAGCGATATCCAAAGGAATGATTTGATAATGAAGGCTGGAATTAAGTTATTACTATCTGACTGGTCCATCTCCCGAGGGTCGAATGGTTCCTAAGGAACACGAATTTGCATGTCGTGCAAAGTTTTTCTTATTGGCAACACGCGACCGTCGCCAAACCATCAAAATAATCTTCAATCGATTGAAAGAAAGTGTCTGGAACACGGGTGAGACGACGCTCTAAATCAGCAATGGACATCGAAGTAGCAACGTGATACGTTGTGATCCAAAGAAAGCAATTCGGGACGCGACATACTGCCTTGACACTTCGAGGTTCAGTTTTATCTTATTTTTATCCATTCTGCTAAAATACTAATTGCAATTCAAAAATTAGTAATTTTGAAATGTACATACATTGAGCTTTTCAATATATTTTAATTAGTATGAAAAGGGACCTAATATTGCAACAACTGAATATAAGAATTTTTATAAAAATCTGTTATTTACGCTAATTATTAAAGGTACCAAGAATTTTGTTAAATATTTGAAAATTTATTTAAATAAAGTTAATTTAACTTAACTTTAAATTGGATTTTAATCTGTTACTCAAAATGATAACACCTTGATAACAGTATCGAATTTTTATGGAAATCCATCTTTCATATTACCTATTAGGAATTCTTTTACTTACCTAATTATAAATATTTGTACTTGAAATTAGGAACAATAGAAATATTGTGAAAATCATAAAAATAGTAGATAAGATTTGATTAAAATAAAATTGCTAATGAAACTTTTAAAGAGTTCAAGTTGGCAGCCAACTTTTTAAATTGCCATCACATTTCGGTGAATATTTGATATCGTAATTGTTATATAATGTCCTTTTAATCACTATTTTAGAATGAAAAAATCGATATTAATCATGTATATCATTAATACTAACGTCTCCTCTTTTTTGATAATATCATTAAATCGATCAAACATTTATGCCCCATTCCCATAAATATACAAAAATACAGAACGTAACATTTTCAAGAAATTAGGTGATAATTTAATATTAAATAACTATAAACGTATTAGCTGTATCAATAAACTTATTGCTCGTTCATTTATTATTATTGTATCATAACGTATCATATCACCAGCTAAATATCCATCGCTGTTCTAAATGTACACACACACATTTGAAATGCCTGATAGGCGGGACAATTTTGACCCCATCGAGCCAGACGGAGACAAAATAACGATCGATAACGAACAGAATAATAATAAATGTCATTAGATTCTATATTGCACTAGAACTTCTTTTTTCTTCTCCGTTTACCTAATAGAATGACAATAGACTATTATTTTTCTAGAAAATACCTATCCTCTTATGTATTATATACAATTTAAAAACGACTACCAACCGTTCGCTTAGTTTTCAACTATTACAGCGATGTATCGTAGTTCTTCCTCTTTTCTTTTCTCTTTTTTTTTTTTACCGAATATCCTCGCAATATTGCTCGATGCACGGCGACGTTCGAGCACGATCGCGTACCATCAAAAATCGGTCCTCGTTTGGATCGTCTCGATCCGATTGGCCCTAGTGTGCACAAGACGAGGATCTTGGATTCTAGGATTTCGTGGCCAACGAAATCGTCAGAGAACAAAAATAAATCGCGATTGGTCGTGAAATTACAGCGAGCAGTTTATCAAGAATCGAAGGATCAATTTCTTGGTGTTCGTCGACCGATCGACCGCGTTCCCGCCGTCGCTGAACAGGAAGAATTTTTATTTTTTAATGCGTCTTTATCACGACGTTTTATTGGAAAATATTTGGTTCGTTTCGTAATTGATGTCACGTTTAAAGGGGGGAGGTTCTCTGTCGCCGTTGCTTCTCGTTTCCGTTTCGCAGCGAAACGGTCTTTCCGGTACAGGGAAACGCGCGATCGATCGGCAGAAATACAAATAAAGTTAATTAACTCGTCGACTAATACTACGGTATTGCTTCAATATGATATGGTACAGTCTTTTCACTGATTGTCCAATATCACTACGTAACACGTCCTCTTAATATTTCTTTTTTATCTTGGTTTCTCACCCTTTCTTTCTTTTTTTTTGCCTTTTTCCCTCTCACCCTCCCGCACATTTCTATATACAGCACTGGAACGAATCTCGTTTGAACTTTTTAGAATTTTAAATGATTTGATGGATATTTTTCGTTTGCATTAAGAATTTGTATAGTTTCACTTTGGTTTCAATTTTTAAAGTCTTTATAATCAATTGAAATTAATAATACTTAGACGATTTGCTTAAAATCTTTGAAAGCAAAGAAACGATGCAAATGTTTATATTAGAAAACAAATTCGTTCCAGTATTGAATACGTCAGTGTATCACTTTTACTCTTCTCACACGCATACATTTCTCTCTCTTTTTCTCTAGTGTTCGTTTTTTTTCTTTCACTTTTTACACTGTTTCGTGTGTCTTTGTTAGGATTAATATCACTTATTTCTTCGGCGCGACGTTACCCGCGCGTCGGTTTTATAACAATACGTACTTTTTATATTTTATGTTTCGAATTGTACTTTCCAAGACGCATCGACGATTATTATTTGGCTACTTCGTTTCAATTGACTCCGTTTCGTTCGCGAGAATAATCCCCACCCCTTTCTTCTACTGCAACTTGTGTTACCATTGTTTCCTGGTTTCTAATTTTATGAATTCGAAAAATTATATTTGCCTAAATAAATATTCCAATTTTTATACATCGAAGCTTTCTGAATTATTTTTCCTATATTCGTGAAATTAATTTGTTTCGTTTTAATTTTTCTTCTCTTTTTACTGAAAAAAAAAAAAAAACACATGAAATTGTACTAATTTAAAATTCAACGTTTATAAAGTATAACTGCCAATGTACGTCGAATTTACTAGTTCTTTGACATGGTCTGCGATCATGAAATCGGTATCAGCGACGATTTCCAGTTTACACGGCACAGTCCGAGGGTGGATACGCTCGTAAACTGTTTTATCGCGATCGTAGCTGATATGCTTCACAAATTCTATCTCACTTTGCAGATGATTTGATCTAGGGTTTCCGCAAGAGCCTTTTTATGTCATTTTATATGATATTCTTACGCAACGTGTACCGAACCTTCCAGTTCATAATGCAAACAGAGTTTCCTTTTTACTCTTGCTAAAAAGTCAACTCGTCTTTACCTTGAATATTTTATTATTTCTTTGGTATTTTGAAAATTTATAGCAGAACTTGTCTCTGTTTCACATAAATACGTCACAAGATATTTTTTAGATTCATTTAATTTTCAAAAAAGAACGATAGTTCAAAAAGCCTTTTCGATATGCCCATTTTACTGAAACCTCCAAACCTCCTCTAATAACAAAGAAATGTACTGCTATAGATCATTTAATATTTGTTTTTGCTGTAAAGTAGAACATTTATACCGAATTAGAATCGTTTCCTCAATGAATTCATTGAATACATTGTGCAAGTTGAAACCAGGAGAAAATTATATTAAAAATGATTACTCACAATTTTAATAGCAAGGTTCAGGGCAACAGTCTCGCGAATCGTCGAGTCAATCGAAAATTCCTTAAAAGACGCGTCGAGAACATCGCGCTGTATCGCGCGCGCGCACGCCTCTCGCAATAACCACAAAATATTCATATTAAGCCTGTGACAGTCTGACTATCGTTTCCCGTTGCCACAGTATCGAGCTATCGTGTGCTGGAAACACTTGAAACCGAGGATCCCATCAGTATAACAACTGTACAACTGTCCAAAGGTATTTTCAGTCCGACTGAAACTGACGGTTAACTCCTCGCAGCGATGGCGTGTCTTCCATCCTCTTGTTCCTCGTTTCCACTTTTTTTTTTCCTTTACGGCCATCCCTGAAACTCGGTCAAGGGTTCTGGTTTCGGCTCGAGACTGGGCAGCTGATACGGTCAGTTCTGCTGTCACAAGCCACCCTCGGGTCAATGTTGAGCCGCGAATTTCATGCGCTTCTGCTTTTGCCGTTGGTTACAGAACCAGACCCTGACTACGTTCTTTTTCAGGTCGAGTTTCTCCGCGATCGCGGCTATCTTCTCGCCGGACGGCCGTGGTTGCACCGCGAAATACGCTTCCAGTGATCGTTTCTCGGGCGCCGCGATGCTGGTCCTCTTTCTCTTCTTCTCGCCAGCGGGTAACACCGAGGGCGCGTCGGGATCCCGTCTCTTGTTCTTCGCCTGTGCCTCTGCCTCCTCGAGCCACGCTTGAAGTATCGGCTTCAGCGCGATCATGTTGTTGTGGGACAACGTCAACGACTCGAATCGACATATCGTCGACTGGGAGAGCGCCCCGACGCCGGGTAGCTTCAGGTTCGCCAGTGCCTTGCCGACGTCGGCCTGCGTCACGCCGAGTTTGATGCGTCTCTGTTTGAACCTTTCGGCGAACGCCTCCAATTCCCGTGGGTCCGTGTCCGCGTCCGGGTGCAGGCCTGCAGCTGCAGCCGCGGCCGCAGCCGCCGCCATGGCGGGATGATGGTGGGCCGGATGGGGCACGCTACCACCCCCGCCGCCCAGATTACCGTGATGATGATGGTGACCCATCATGCCGTTCATGCCTCCATAAACGGAGGGACCATGAATGCCAGCGTGATGACCAGGACCGCCGCCAGTATTCTCGGACATTGGCGTTAACGTAGTCATCGAGTTCGCCGGATCCAACATGTCCAGGCTTTCCATGCCCGGATGGCTCATCTGCAAAAGACAGAGCGACGGGGGCTGTTAGTTCTACGTCATTTGAAAGTTTTTAGTTGGTCAACGACGACGTACTTGTATGTTATTACCAAAATACATTGGTGATGTAGCTGACGTAGCTCTACAATACCTTTTTCTATATTCGTAGCGAGCTGTGTACCTCTTATAATAACTAGGAATTTATTATTTATGATTATATTCTTCTTTGTAAATTATTAATAGCTAAACTGTTCCTTTAAATATCACTTGCTTAATACATGCAGAGTTTCATACATTTGAGTGTTTAATTTTGGTAAAAGCATTCTGGTACACATTTTGTAGAATTATCAGTATAATAGTAATAAATAAAAGCCGGAAAAGTATCATAAGAAAGAACGGTCAAAACATTGCAAAATTCAACACAAACGGAGACTTTATCTAGTAATTAATAATTAATTAAACCTACCCTTATTAAATCTTCAAACAACAGTATTATGTCCTTACAATCAGTTAATTGAACAACGTGTGGCTTGGCGTTATTATAGAGCAATTTTACTGGCCCATATATTTTTATTTTGACTAATATTTGTAATATTGAATCTTCAACATTTCACACATGTATTTCAAAAGTATCACAACTCAAGTAATTTTCACAGCGAATAAAGGTGTATTTACTCAACCACTTCATGGCCGTAATTCAAAATTCGCATTGTTTCAAGCTGTGTTACTTTTGAAATTCAAGTACGAGCTGACACTATATTCTCGTCGAAAAAAGCACTATTGATCTGCGCACTTTGATAAAAGATTTGCTGCAAATACTTTGTAGCACGGATAAAAAAATGTTATCACAAACTCATTTATCAAACAATTTATTGTCAGGACTTCAAGATTAACATTTTGTCGATAAAATTCCAATATATGAAAAAAAGAAAGACCATCCAAGATAAATCGTTTGCGCAAAATGTGGCAAAAAGTACATTAAGTTGCAAGGTTTGATTTTATTTAGAAAATTATTTCAAAATTTATCAATGAACAGAAGAGGAAAGTTCTTTATGAAAAATTAGAAATTAATAATTGTACTAAATTAATAATCAAATTCATGAATTCTATTTCTTTTTCCCTCGGAGAATTTATTCATTAAAATATAAAAATTATTTATCTAGTCCTATATTATATTAATTTCCGATTTATATGGTTCTGTGTTTATGGTAATTCTTTGATTCGGGTGCTTTTGAAAATAACAATTATAACACAGTACTATCTTTTTTCACTTTATTGTTTATTATGTAGCAGAAGTAGGTTCACGAGACAATGGAGTCGTTCAAAGGACAAAGTGTCTTGTCGGTGACTGTTTGTAAAGAAAACGTGCGAACCCTTTACTTGTCGGATGCAAAATACACAAAGCCAACTCTGCCGCTTTTACATTCATTTTATTTCCAAAATGAGTTTGTGAAACGCTTGCAACGTCTATTTAAAACTTGAATAAATTCCAAATTAAATATTGCAGGAGCCACAAATAAAAACACTATGCGTTTAAGGGTTAATTTGTGTGCAATGCATATTTTATAGATTCTGAATAATTAATTTCCTTTTCTTATAGGTAGGTACGTTTCATTTGTATATTTTTTTAACATATATTTAATCTAATATATTATAAATGCATAAACTTCAGGAATCTACTTATGAATATGTAAAATTCATAATCCCACTGAAATAATAATTATTCATTGAACGTTCTGTATGAACGCAACATAATCTTTGATAATCGATAAAATCGATTGAAGGGACACCGAGCGGTAAGAAGATTATATAATTAGCCTCTTTGTCATTGTTAAAAAAGAATAAGGTTGAATGGAACGGACAAGGTGTAACGAGGTGGGACAAGGACGCACAGGCGAAGAGGAAACGTATACAAACTAGCACGCATAATTATGCAGCACGTGCCGTGGCCGTCGTCGCCAGCACAGTGTGCACAGTGTGCATGACCCCTTACAAATTATTTATGATCTCTCCTCGTATTTTTCCTCCTAGATACCGACGGAATGTCAGCCAGTGCTCTCTTATACCGTTTTCTTTCCTCCAATGATATCGCGATGGTTACGTTACGATTTCTCTTCTCGTTAACCCTCTAAAGATGGAACCTGGGTCAATCGTGACCCAGACCTTAAGAAAGATACAACGATATTTCGATCAAAGTTAGATGCACAAACTCTAGAATAAAATAGTTTCGTACGTTATACTATTTAAAATAATGGCGCAAAAAGGAAATGAAAAGTAACTTAATTAGAATTATTGAGGATTCTATCGATTACTTTCCAAGTTAACCAGTCGAATTGGAGTTTGTATCATTAGCCTAACAACAGTGATATTCGTAATTTATTTTAACACTAAACTTACTGGTACTTTACACAGACCTATTCTTACCATAAGAAGTCAAATGACATGAAATGATAAAAAGCTAAGAAAAATTGAATAATCAAATAATATAAGAATTTACAGAAAGTCAGATGAGCGAAAGAAATAACAATGAAGATTTTAAAGTAAATTTTAAAGGGGGTCATTTGACCCCGCTTTGTACGTTTAGTGTCAACTTTTCTTTTATTAATTTTCAATTATACAAACTTAAGGCGCCGCGCCGGTCACAGGTGATCACCAGGGCACTCAACGTGTTAAGTAAGTTACTAATCATCTCTGTGGCCCGGCTACTAAAGATTAACCCTTTGGAACCAGAGCCGATTTAGTTAATCATTATAATTTACTTAATCAATTTTCTCGACTTCATTTCTCGAGAAATAAGAAACAGCGAATGGATTTAGGTCACAATGCAGCTAATACTTGAACTGACTATCAGACTAACAATAAGTCAGGATAGGGTGTCTTCGCGTTCTCATCGACAAATAAATAAATTCTGTAATCGAACTGCAAGAAGGAATCAGTGACAGTAACAATAGTGATATAGGAGTTTGTAATAGTTGCCATGCTTTGACTTCTCAGTCGGTTGAATAGTCTAAACCCTCTCGTTAAGTTTTTACCCCAAGATCATAAAAAAAGGAGGAGCGGATAAATCAGCGAGAAATATCTTTGAATTCGTGCCGGCTCATGCGCCTACGGGACATTTGCGATACGTACATAGGGCGTGACGCGTATGCGTACGAATACGTCGGTACACGCAACATTTATTCTCATGAGAATATGCAGTATAGCGAGAGCTAACTGGATGGCACGGTTTCGGGTCCAGGGGTGCTCTGGAATAGCATAGTTACATCAGAAATGCACGGGGTGAGAGGGTGGTTGGTAGGTAGCGGGTAGGAAAGAGAAAGAAGGGACGGGGTAGGAGAAGGATGGTGGCAAATATAGGATGAGCGAGGGGCTAGCCCAGGGGCGTATACGGTAGGGCTCCAGAGACCCCCGCAATATTTCATCATTACGCTGACACGACGGTAGGGTTAGTCGATTCCCTCTTGCTCACTCCTTTCCTCCTTCTCCGTCTCTGTATATATATCTCTGTCGCTCTTGCTCTATTGCACGGCCTATCGCGATTTCTCTCTCTCTCTCTCTCTCCGTCCCTCGAACCTGTGCTGCGCACCCTTCGTTTCTGTCGATGATACAAAACTCGTTACATGCGTTCGTGAACGTAATACGTTGCGCGTTAAGCAAGCCGGTAGGACACCGCTGTTATTGAATTCGTCAACCTCGCGTATAAAAACAGACTTTATGGGACACTTGCTGTTTGACCATCTGTACGGGCAGAAATTCGTATGAGGGAGCGAGAGGGCGAGCTGCGAACCGGGAGGAAGGGTGCTCGTGCCACCGCACTGCGGGCAGCCAGAACTGGGATCTATACACCCACTTCATGGCCAACGAATACACTGACGACTAATAGTCCACCGATTCTTGTCGAGATCAAGGGAACTGCCTCTTTCTTTTTTCATTTGTTTTCTTATCCACGGAATCTTTGACCCTAACATATGTGAACGAACGATATTTCGTATGTTAAGCGCGGGGTGATCCTAACTTAAAAAGGTTAGCACATGATAGTTACTTAACATGAGAAGGTTTCCTCGAATAGCTTCTAGATTAAACTTCAGTGAAGAAATATTTCGAAATTTGGCATCTATTGTTTCTAAATGTCCATTAGATCGTGTTATGTATTATAAATCAACCCTTTCAGTGTGAAATTAATTTTTAAGTGAATATTCAAGCTTTGTTATCCTTTGAGTACCATGGCAAGGTTAATGTCAGCCCTTAATAAAAAGCATATAGCTTTGATTCGCCGCAAATTTAAGAAAGAAAAAGTGACCCCATTAAATCATTGAAAGTAGGATAAATAAAGGTTAGAACAGAAATTACCATATATTTTAATAAAAAAAATATTTTAACAGAAGTATCATAATAAATTTGTTAATTGAAAATAAAGAACTTAAAGTTATTTTGAATTATTCGGTAATTCTAGTGTTAGATAAGTATCCCCCAATAGTACAGAATTTCACTAGTGCACGTAAAACGGAGTCGACAAGACGTAAATAAACTTCTATCAAAATTGATTGCGTTCCACCCCGTGTGTTGCGTTACGAATCGTCCCAGTGGCAAAATAATATACGAGATACGCCCCTACATTCAAGAAGATCATTCGAGGTCGCTGCACACTGGTGATTTCACCCTACTGTTATCCTATCATCTACTCATCCGCCTCAGATTGTTTGAATTACCATAAAAAACCCGAAACGACAAGCATCAAATTGTAATTGAATTTAGTTGCAATCCAACCTGCTCCTATTCGACGACCTTTAACCCTCTATAAAGCCGTGTACTCCTGAAGTCACACTCCTGTATATCTGTATCATAGAAATTTTATTTCATAACGAGTTTCTTTGTACTTATAATGCAATTCCTATTTTAGTTAACTACTATAATTTATAATTCAAAATATAATCTACAAGACATATGTAATAAGGGCAACATTGACCTTGTGTCTCTTGGATACTTGGATAATTTTTATTTTAATTTATTGCACAAAAAAATAATAAATGCTGTATAACATATACCAGTAATTAGTTTTGAGTGGAAAAAGTACAGAATTAATTTTTGCAATTATATATTTAACAATTATACATAAAGGTATGCATATCAATAGTCCCTGTTATAATTGCATGTTTGTAATAATCTTATTGCAGTAAATTAAGTGACTCACCCTATATAAAATTAGGTACAGATATATCTAATACTGTACCCCATTGTAGCTTCAAAATTACAACTTTTATATAATTTTTATTTGATTGTACAAATACATGAGCCACATAATAAAAATTAATCCGAATTCTGTCACTTTGTTTTATTCTATTAATATTTCATTCGTTAACGAGTATGAAATGTAAGAAAAAAATACATTTTATAGATTTATTCATTATCAATGATACCAGACATTAAATTTATCCATTTATTGCTCGATTAATTAAACCTAAAACCGATCGTCAGCGACGTGAATAAAGAATCGGCAGACAATTGAATTTTTTAATTACAAGATCAATCATAGATCGTAATTAACTGCAGAGCTCAATTAATTATTGCAAGTGGTTTTATCGGTTCGTTGAAGTTTATTGCGTGTTATAATCGCATTCGAATATCGTATTTCGTACATTTTGGGACCGCACTTTATTGCGATAATTGTTTCATCAATAAATTTCGTTGTTGGTAGCAACATTAAGTTTTAACAAAATTGTTATACCTCCGAGCCCACTTATTCTGAATCGTAATTAATTCGGGCGTGTACGTGTCTACGTACCTGAAATTAATGTGTATAACCGCGTATCATTATTTTGCTACTAATTAAACCGGCCTTATGTTAATAAACATTTTTTTATCCGCATGTTGATTGGCACAAACAAAGGAACGTGTAACAAGATTTACTTTATATTATATTAAATAAATACTTGTTGCATTCAATTCATGATACAATTATAACTGAAGGTATTTAAATAACACTACATAGTTTATGCAATTGATATACAATAAATCACGACATTACTTTTATCAAAGTTATAAAGCAGATACGAATGTGATTTTTATACGGCATAAAGAAACACATTTTTTCAATGGTGGAGATACGATATTTGTGCAATGAACTATCGAAATACCAGTTATTGTATAAGGGTCCGATCAATTTACCCTTTGAGATCGTATGTCTACTTCCAGCCACTATATTTATTATTCTTACATTCTACGTCAGCGGTAGTCAACCTTTTATACCTACCGCCCACTTTTGTGTCTCTGTTGGTAGTAAAATTTCTTAACCGCCCACTGGTTCCACAGTAATGGTGATTTATAAAGTAGGGAAGTAACTTTACAAAATTTCTATTTCAATGTTTTTAAAAAGTCAATTAAATTTACAAAAGGAAAGCTGAAATGCCCACTAATGGGCGGTAGGGACCAGGTTGGCTACCACTGTTCTACGTTAATGCAACCGATTTCTGATAAACAAAATGTGTACGACCGCTACCAAATGTACCCTGATTATACCCTCCAACTTTTCTAAGTAACATTTTCGTTCATTATTTTGGATAACGATGAGATTTTAAGCGAAACACCGCGTATCCTATTCTGCCTAATTACCGAAACATATATATGTACGAGACTAGTATGGTAAAAATGTAGACTCACAAAGAGGTGTGAATGTACCTGATGATGTGGCCGGTTATTTGGGTGCGGGGCTGGCATGTGGGCTCCGTGGTGATAAACGGAGACAGGGTCGTGCTTCAAAGGCATTGGGGTGCCGGCGTTGTGTTTTCCCAAATCCGCAGCCAAAGCCTCCGCCCTCGAAAGTAAGCCGTCTTGTAGACCGCTGTTCAAGCCCCCGAATAAGTCACCCTGCAACAACGTTAAAAGCGACACGTGACACTGATTGAAGGATCAAGGATCGTACGTCAAGCCGATACAGCGACATTCTCTAAGAAACAAGTCTAAATCGCTGAATATCTCCTTACGTCGTTGATGGTATCCGCGAATGTCACGGGAGTTAGACGGACACGAATTAAAAGAATGATCCGGAAAAAGATACGTGTACGCGACAGGATCGAATCAGATTAGTGGCAGGCCACGAAGAAAGACACAGATTTAATAGGTCACGGAAAATTGCTTTTACAAAGCTCGGTTAAAATTGTTATCAATGTCTTTCTTCTTCTTTTTTTGCAGAGGAAACATACATGTAGTCAGAAGTTGCTCTGCGTAATCGACATAGCTACGCGATCAATTGTCTAATTATAGCCTGTGGACATTGAAAACTTGCATATGCTTTTTCTGGAATTTTGTACATTATTCAAATTATTATTCTTATCTTATGTGGACTTATTTTGAAAAATTAATTAAAATTTGCCACCTTCCTCAATTTAAATACTAAAAACATATAGTATTTTTCATTTACGTACAAAGACAGCACAATAATTAAAACTTCACATTTCTTTTATTGAATAACATTTTTTAAATATAATACCCTAACATAATATTTTAACATTTTTAAGTTTATAAATAATGCTTCAATATAATATTTGTTTCTTTAATTTTTATTCAAATATATGATATTTCCGGTCATAACGAAAGGGTTGAAGGTGCATTCGTTAACGCGAAAATGATGGACTGTGTACTGCGTTCTGGCCAGTTAGATTAATGACATTTGAAAAGGGGGTACGCGTGACCTATGAGATTTGCTAATCAAATTCGTTCGCTTGTCAAATGTAGCTGGGGACATCGGTCATTTTGGGGTCGAGAAGCTACTAAAACCGGACGATCATAGGGTCCACTAATAATTCCCCGTGTTTGAAAACTGTAACACGATCTTGAATAAAATTAACGATAAATTTAATAAAAACTTATTTCTAAATTCGGATATATTACGATTTATTGTAAACAAATTAGCGTATTTACTCCGGAATCATTGTGTTAATGAAGAAACGTAATGATAAAACGGAGGGATGACAAGGTTAACGCAATATTCTTTTTGGGTAACGTATCAATAGCAGTTGGAAAGCAAATTTATGGTTTCGTATTGTTCGCGTACGCTTCTATACCGTGGCAATCGATATTATATGGGACATTTCGTGTCAACTGCATCTGTCACACGCAGTATATTGCAAGGTTCGGCCACCATTCAAGGAACATCGTTACATTACTCCAGAAAAATAGGAACAAACGTAATACAGTGCAATTTCAAACTTTCTCAAACCCAGCGATGGTACAATTGAAAAATGATACATCAGCGCTTTGACCGTCACTATGGAAAATTACATTGAATACTGGTTTTATTTTTAAGAAATTTCTCAATACTTCAATATCTTGAGTAACAGGGTATTTTTATTTAAATAAATTGAAAATTCCTGATAAGCTGAAAGTGTCATTAATTATTTCCCTTTCTATTTACAGCAATAAGGAAACATTGTATACAAAGCATCGACCATGCATAACCATAAAGCAATACTATTTTTAAAAGTACTGGGGTAAGGCATACTTGGTGTCTGGTTGCAAGTACGAGATCAATACTTTAGTTTCTTTAAGTAGATGGTATGTATTATCTATTCATGTGTGTCAATGCTTAATATTTATCATTCATGGCAATTAATCAAAAGTTGATGGAACAATATTTATCGATGTTATCATGAATACTACAGTCCTTTTCCAGTCTGCGACGAATTGTTTCATTTATTTAACAGTAAGACTAATTAAAATCTCAACCCTTTTTGCTTCAGCTAGCAATATTGTATTTTTTCAATAAAAATTAAGAAAGTAATACTACATTTTTAGAAACTTAAGAATTTATAAGTATAATATTTGTAGATACTTTGAAACTTAGAATGATATTTGTATTTAAAAAAAAAAAATTGCAATTTATCGTAATATAGAAATTGAGAATTTTTTTTCTGATATGTTAATCAACCTCGGTTCCCCGATGACAATTGTCAAAAATAGAACGAGCCGAAACGGCAATATCGATTCTTCTTCACCTCGCTAGGAAAATGTGTCCAGTGCTTTATTAAATATCGATTAAGGTAGATTCATTGTCAAAACAATTTAACTGGAATCCTCTGTGGCATAGGGTTTCATCAAAATTGTATGAATCCGTTGCAATCAATTCCCATCGACGAATCGTTTCTCATTCGGTAATGGAAAACAGTGTAAGTCAGACATTAAACGTTTTCGAAATATCGTGTAATTCATGTAAAATTAACCGATGTTTTCCATTTGGTTTCGCGTCGATTCGTTGATGCAACTTATCGAAATTTTCCGCTTTGGATTAATATCACGCTTATATATACACGAAACTCGTCACATTGTTTTTACAAATAACATTGTTTTTTCTATGGCAAGTGTCACCAAATGACAATTCAATGTCAGAATCTCATAAAAAATTCTTTAGACTCAATTAAAAAAAAAGAAAACTGTTAATTTTAAAAGTTTAATGCAATAGAGGGAAATTATATAAATATTCAAATAATTATATTATATTATTTGCTTAAAGGACATGTAATCCAAAAGAGGGTTAAAAAACAAGTTCAAATTTATTTTTATTAAAAAAAATTGTCTTCAAAAAATAAAATAAAATTACTCTTATCCACTATAAAAAGTTTAAGCTTTTATTGACGCTAGGGGTGCGCACATAAAATATTAAAACTATTTGATATGAAGTCATATTTACATCTGTTTTAATAAATAAATATTTAATATGTTATGTATCTTTATTTATTTATCCATGAGTGCATACATACTACAATCATTACAATTCTTAACACGCAAATTAACAATTTTTTAACACTTTATTATTTTGAGTAAAATTCGTATCAAATATGATTTTTTTTAAATTTATAACCAACGATAATTATATTTTTATTAAGGAAGAAGTACAATAAAGGAAAGACTGTTCTGTATATAAAAAAAACAAAATAAAAAATTGTTATAATAAGGTTGTTGGAGTATATTTGTACAACGTTATAAATAAATGTTAACTGAGTGTGAGCAGCTCAGAAATAAAAATGTTGAAATTAAAAATATTTGAAACGAGTAATTTTTTGCATTTTGCGAAAGTTTGAAATCTCACTTTTTTACGTAATTTACTGCACTTAGACTTTCTGAACATCCATGCAAGTACCTTGAAATTGTTTTGATTACCATGTTAAAAAATCATAATATTTATCGCATAATTATTTTATGAATATGTATTTTATATTACAAATCCCGCTTCGTACACCGAATAATTTATAACCAATAACTTAGCATCGAAAACACGCAAGATAATCGAATTTAATTTAATCGTAATTATAAAAAGTTCAGTTAAAGAGCAGCAACAAATTAAATCTCAGCTAATTTGATCGTCCACTGCGTATTTAATAAAAAAATAACAAGTACCTTTCCCTTGATTAAGTTATATCTTTTGAAATCATAATAAACTATAAACTCTTGAGTGACAGCGCATATAATTTCGTAAAACACAGGTATTTTTATTGAATTTTTAAATCATTAAACGTACGATAAATGTGAACGGAATGAGAGTTTGTTTTATTAATGAACAACGTAAAACAACATATTTATCGCGATATTTATTGAAACATGAGCAAGTACCGTTCAGGAACGAGAGGGTAAAAACGATTCGCTATCCACTTGTTTCATTATAAACTGTAATGTCCGCATCGGCCGATCAATGTTTCATGTGAAAACCACCGCCGTGCTTCAACGCTTCGATTATTTATGAACTCCTCGTGTCTTCGTCGAGTACGTGTACATACTGCCTTGTCTGTAGGTTGCTGAACTACCGTCGCTCTTTTCTAATTCCCAACTTGTGCTCTCCGTATTCTTTTTTTCCCTCCTCTTTTTATCGTGCGTTTGCCATTTACCCGATATTCCGTTTTTAAATTCTGCAAATGACGCATCATTTCCTTTGCGATCGATTCGAAGAACCGTGAAATAATTTGAAAGAAGAAAGAGAGAAAAGGAAAGGGTTGAAGAGGAAAAAGAAAATATTTTACTTCGAAATAACTTTAACCCTTTGCTTTGACTAGAAATATTATTTCTTTTCATCGAACTTAAGAAAAGAAATACTTTTAGGAATTCCGAAACTTAAAGATAGAGAATTTAACGTATGTCCCTTGTAGCGAAAAGGTTACAAAGGTATAACATTTTTAACAAACGCGAAAGGATTAATCCTTTTAAAATTGAAGCGTACGTAACCCATTCGTTACGTGACGTAAGCTGTTACTCATGCAGACGAATGTTTTACCTAAACGAGAATTAACAGGGCAATAAATTCTAAATTGCGTTCCCTCTTGAAGAGTGGCAGAAAGCTTTCTAGTTTAGAGCAATTTATTCTCATGAACTGTTTATGTGTACATATATGTGAATATACGGGGTGGGATTCCCTAACAAAATTCCCTAACATGCATTACTGTACCCAAAATATTATAGAATTTTTTCAGATTTTTTGCAGCAATTAAATAATAAAAATAGGGCAAACCTCGATATTTCGAATTTACCCCCTAACTACCCTCTTGATTGAGGTAGAGGGCTGAAACTTGGGGTGTTACGTTTTCTTTTGATACGTTATCGAATGGTGTATTGTTTGTCAAAATCAGTTCAAGGGCATTTTTTACCATTTTATCCTGTTATTCCCTTTACCAATAAATTACGTATAACATCCTAGTAGTTCCAGTAAAGTCCATAAAGTCAATGAAATTATTACAAACTTTATTCTGTTTTTTGCAATTACAATTGTTTATTTTATTTTTTGCAAATCTAGAAAAACTACTTTTGAAATTTAAAGAACGCTTCTTTTCTTAAATCAAAAAGAATCATGCAACAAAGGGTAAATTACTTATATTCATTTCTTGAAGAAAGCAAAACATTGCGGCATTTCTAATTTCGAGAAACACCCGGTACATGTCCGTGGGGTAGTTTTTCCTGGATTTAATCCGGCGGGAAAGGGCAGCGATGAGAAAAGTGACGGCAATGCCGAGGAACGGATACAGATTACTCTTGTTAGCCGTGTAGTTAGCACCTCGTGTAGTTGTTTAGCAAAGTTTCTACGGGGTCCCCCTCCGTGCTCGATTCGGTTGGTCCCCGTGGTTAATAGAGTCATTTTTCCAAGTTGCCTTGCGGCCAACCCATCCGTTAAATACCTCTTCCAGCTCGGAAACGTTAAAGATTAGCCAATTACAATTGAATTATCGCGGCCCGCAAACTGTCTGTGTAATTTATCTGCTCGAGCTTGTTCGCGAGAAAACGGGAATGATTAAGCTCGTAACGTAGCGCACCATACGATCCACTAAATCAACTTGCTCCTTTAAGGGTGGGGATATCGTGGGCTAAACGATTTTTTCTTTATTCAACCCTTAAACGACGGATCGTTAAAACAAAGTTGTTTTAAATTTAATTTTATATTTTATAATAACGACTTGTCGTAACTTGTAACAAGCTATTAGAAATTTGATTAAAAGGGCTGCGATAACGTGTAAAATAATAAATTGGGATCCCCTGAAACTTGCAGCCCCACCCGGCCCCCCAATTTTGCGGCTCGAAACGGTTAAACGAAAAACTGGCTAAAATAAAGGTGTAGCTGAGAGAAAAAAAAAAATGTGGGAAGCTTTTATTTTTTATTTTGAGGTATGGCGGCAGTTTTAAAACAAGGTTTGAAATATTTGCCAGTTTCGCAATCATCTAGAATCGAGAAAGCAATCGATACGAGCTTCGATTGCTGCACCGCAGGGAATATAATCTTCGTAATTCCCCGCAACCTGACAGAGATACAGCTACGTTCCCGCTGAACATTCGTCAAAATTTTTCACCGTTCGATCCGTCATTCCATGATGCAATCCACTTGTATCTATTATGCAGAATCTTCTGGAATTGAAAAAACAGTAAACCGCCATTGTCAGAATGAACTAAACTGCATAAATGAAATACACACAACCAAGTGCTAAGGTGAACCCGGGCGCAATTCGATGGCAATCGAACGCAACATACACATTCATGACTATATAATGAGTACAGTTCTGTTTTCCATTACGGTTCAACAATTGGAAACAAGCCGGCACTTCAAAATAGCGCCGGTAAAAAATTTAACATAATCGAATGAAAAAGTATAAAAGGAACTGGAATACCTTTTGATCGATTTCAATGTATTGATCAAAATATCGAAGTTTAAATCAGTTCTCTATTTGTTAACAATTTCGATGAAATAAAAACCCAAGAAAATAATGAATGTGTATATCGGTATTTAAAACTAAGGCAAATCATTTTTTTCACTGTGTTCATTGAAAGTACATTTTTAACCCTTTTTTTCTGCGAAAAGAATGACAATTTTTAAGATTGGGATGATGAATTTATTCTTTAAAACTGCAGTTCAAGACTTTGATATTAATAGAATATGTGAACTTAAGGAATGTGAGTGAAAAGATTATAAGTATGGATAATGATTATTATATATATTGAAAGTTCTATAAAATTTAACACTCTGGCACCAATTGTAAGATTTAAAAAAATTCTTTAAATGAAGTTTAATCACTTTGGCCCGACTTTGAATGACTTTTATTTTGTTCGAACAACTTCATTCGATTGGTACTTTACAATCAATTGTTTCCTGGAAGAAAGTAAAAACCATGATACGTCGAGGATCGAACCGAAAATACATTGGGAATCGAAGCGACGATTAAAACTATGGTTAACTCGATTCTAAAAGCAGATCCATACTTGAACCGACGGCCAACGGATATCGCAAATTGGGACAATTACGTTATTTCCGTCCGATAACCTAGATCGCGAGGCAGTCTGACGCATGAATAAATAAATCCCTCCAGAAAATCTGACATCTGACACGAAAATGAGCAGACTGTACGAATTATCACTTGCATGGCGGAGTAGCTGCTGTCTCAAGTAACGAGAATATTCACTCCAGTCGCGGCTCTCTGCTGCCATGATCAAATTCAGTTTCACTTGTGACACAGACACCGGCCGACCTCACCGACAGTCGCCATCGATTTAGAAACGATCCAAATTTGTATTTTGCTCGATATTTTTCCACCGTGGTTGGAAATTCTCCCGCGACGTCTGCCTCGAAACTTAACCGACCGTCGCGAGTTCGTTCGACGTCGTCTGCTAATTATTGATGTTCATTGGATAACACGGTTAACAGTGTATTATTGATGCCGGGTCGTATTTTAAATTATAGTAAATTATAGTGTTAATCATAGAAAAGTCTCACCATCCCCTTACTTTAATAAACACCGAAAAAGTTAAATAAATGTTGAAAATGTACGATTTTCAATTTTCCAATTGAAAGCATTGTCGATAAATTTGAATTCATTTGGTTCGGTAATAAATTCACAAAGAGGGTACTAACCAATGATATCAAATAGCGAATACTTGCAAGCATTTATTGTATCCATGAATAGTACAAGCGTCGCGTAGCTAACTTTTTTTTTATGGTACTCAAACTATCTCGTATCAACTCATCGTATATCTAAATAATCAATTTACCACTGGCCATAATCGTAACCACGAGTTAGCGAGTTTATGTTAGCCGAGCAGCCGTAACTACGTGGCTTCGTAAAGCATAAATATTATGGAGCACTTTGTATAAAGCAACAGAATTCAAAGTTATTCTCTTTTTCCTTCCTTTTTTTTCCCCCGACTTATTTCCGTGTTTCTCTGTCTCACCTTTTCCAGTTTAACTGGCTTTTCTGAATATCGTATTACTCTTTTGCTTTCGTTAACGTTTATCCTTGGATCCTTTATGCTTCGAGCTTTGTTTTACGTTCGGTCCAATTTGAAGGAAAAAAGGCACTAGGTTGAAGCATAAGTCCCTAGCGATAAAGAACTTAGAACACCATTATTTTTAATCTGGAAAATATGTGATATTCCGTACAACAACAAAAATTATTTTCAGAAGAAGGGAAAATACTTCGAATTTTGGTATTCTGATATTCAACATTTCTTATATTTATATAAACTAGAAATTTGCAACATGCTAGAATATTAAGAGCAAAAATTATATTCGTGAGATTTTTCTTTTTTTTTTTTCATGATTGATTCTCCGACACAATTTGGATTATTTTTCTTTTCGGTTTGAAATCGATCTAAAATGAATGCGATATTTAGAGAAGTAATGGTAATGTTATACTGTACTCACATTATGCCTTGGTGACCAGGAATTGCACATAATGGAGGCATCCTCCAGTATACGACTCTGCAAAACACGAAAAGTTTCGATCTTTAAGTTTCGACATTTTTATGCACTTGTATTTCAGTTTCCTTCAAATATTTTGTTAATCCCGCTTGTTTTTTACTACGCACCTCCTTTTTCTTTTCCAATTTTCTTCAAATAGCAATGTTTATTTTAAAAAAACTACATACTATTCCTTCGTTTGCAATTATTCAACCACAATTATTTATCTATTTGTAAACTATATGGTATATGTATGAGTTTGTAAAATATTCAAAATTTGTAAATTGAATTTCAATTACCTGGAGGAAGAAAATAATTCGTAAATTCGTAATTCTTTCCGAATAAGTTAAAATATCTGGAAAGAGCAACTTATTCGATTACTCTTCAACTGAATTATTTTTTGCTTTTCAAAGGATCAAAAAGTATCAATTTTTGTAAATTACGGTACAGCCACAACTATAGATTTTGTATTTATAGATCACTTTTTAAACGAATTATAAACAGTGGATAAAGAAAAATCTGTATCTTCCTGTGCATAGATATCCTACAAGCGGAAACGGAAACTTGATTATTTAATTTTACTTTTATGATCGATGCCTCGATACTAAAAATTCTATTCTTACTTAAATAGCACCTTGGGATGGAATATTTTGCCTGGAATTGATCAGTTCCTTTCATTCATATTTTGCGGCCATTAATAAGATACTGACATCATATTAATTTCATATTTAACCCTTTCGCTTAAAATTTTAGAATAAAATGTTTATAAGTGAAGTATAGTTAGTAGAAATACGATCTGGCATGGTAAAATTAATTTCTTAAAAATTACAGTAAAAATAAGTAACTGTTTTCATAAGAATTTTAAGAATAATGAAGTTAATTGTAATTTCAGCAGTTGTTTTGTTGTTGTAGACTTATCAACTGTCTACAAATTTAATAATTCGATCATTAACTTACAAATTAGCATTGATCAATCAATGATCTGTTAGACAGAACACTTTGCCAAAGTGGACAAAAATTCATGCACATCAGCTTGGTGTATCTGTCAACGAAACTTAATATTCATCTAGTCTGCATATTTTATTGTCGGCAATCGCGTAATATGTATATTTAAAGCGCGCCGCTAAGATCGACAGAATCGGGCCATTACGGCGTCGCGACGCCGGCGTCACAAATTAAATGAGTCATTTTGGGATTTGCGCAGAACTGGGTAATTTAATCTCGTTCTGATTAAAGTGTCGGCCAATTCTGAGTTCGACCGGTGCCGATGGCAATGATCATTAGAAAAGTCTGGCTAGTGAACGATCCAGTCTGATACAATGGCAATTTTCATTGATTCATAATAGATTTGTCATTTTGTTTTTCAATTGTTTCGATATGACATAATGGACCAGTTACCATTATTATATCAGTCACTTGTTTGCCAAATCGATTAACCCCACCAAACAAAAAGCACAGAAACTGATAAGATAATACACGTATTTGTTTAAAACTCCTTTTAAAACTTAAATTCAAATAAATATCGTGGAATTTATTCTTATTCCTACATTTAAGGAAATCCATGCTGCTCGTTAATTAATACAGAGAGTGTTAAAGAAATTGTAAATTATAGTTTTCTTTAATCCCTTTGTATAAAATCTTAATTTTTCGTCATAAACTTTGTTATATATTTAAACAAACAAACAAACAGCATGCACGATTTGAAATATGAATTTATTTTACTACGTTTTGTGACAAACGGAAATCATCTATGATTAACTAATTGTCAATTGATAATTTTATTTACAAGTATATAGGAAATTACTTTTCGGAGATGAACAATAAAAATTGAAACAGTTCAGATCAAAAAGATTGTTTCACCAATTTTGTACGACGTGTCTATCAGGCAAGCTTTGTGTTCGCACAGGTGCACGTACCTTTCGCGGATGTATCATCAATCAACGCGTCTATAGACAAGCATGGATGTGTGTTTGTGTTGGTGTGGAGATACATTGCGTGTGCTTTGCCGGAAGCTGTACACACTGCATCGAGAGTAAATACAAACCTTGGGCAGCATCCGCGACATGTACACACAGCTAGTCATAGAGTTGTGTATACATTGTTTCGGATTGATTCAAGCAATGGGTGCACACTTTCCTTTGAATGCTTTGTCTACTGCTTGTAAATTTCATTTTCTGATAAGACACCATAATCAAAAACGGTGAACCTATTTCTGAAACTTTTTGACAATACTTTGAGCTAAAATGTAATTTTCTTCTTTAAATAAGATTTATTACAATTGTATCCTATTAAACTTCGAACTGAGGGTGCACCAAATACTGTAACTTAAAATATTCATAATAGACATTAACCCGGATTATTTTATTTTATTATTATCCATTATCCCAGATTTTTTTAGCAAGTAGTATGTTTAATTACAATATAATTAAATAATTTTTCGTTCTTAAAATTAACTTGGACCCGGCTACCAACACTCTTATAAAATCAGTGGACTGGAAAGGGTTAATGAATTTTTCTTAATTATTATATCAATTTCGCGAAACTAATAATAATAATACAAGAGTCGTGTTTTTTCAATAAATACATGATACAATTAGAGTTATCTTAGCTCAATGTACAAAGTACATAGTTACATGAAAGTGTGCTAATCAAAGGTTAATTAAAGAATGACCTACTGATGGCCCCATATATTAAAGATCAAACGTTCAGCAGTAATTTTGACACTAGATTTATGGATACCACTTATATACCTATCACATTTGCTTAAAAAAAAAATAACTCATTTTATCTAAGGATAACTTGTAAGTGAAACCATGTGACATTACATATTAATATAAAACTTCTCATTTTCGGAAATGATTGAGATTAGACTTCTATTCCACAAAACTTTGAAGATTTAAAAACCTTATTTAAAAAAAAAGAGCTACGTTGTAATATAAATAAGGCTTAAATTTCACATTTTAAAATATTCTAGTTAATAACATGGCGCCCCAAAGGGTTAACATTATACAAGATCTGTGATTCCGTAGTTTTTACAATTTTCCTTGTGGAATTCGAAATGTGTCAAATAGATGCATCTCGTTTTGGTGTTAAATCCTCGATAGAGTTTTCGAGCCGAAATTTTGGCCAACATTTCGATGCAAATAGCCCGGCGTCCAGCACCGGATCTACCCCTATTACAAGCGTTTCAATTTTCTGAACAATTTCGCGTTCTCGTTACAGCTGCCGTATGTACTCGCGTGTAGATGTAATCATGCAAGTTCGTAGAGATGTCGGCGTTACATAAGGCAATTTCGGTTGTGTGCAAGGGTTCGCGTAATGCCGCCCACGCCCCCAAATGCGCCGGTGGTAAATATAAAGAGTAGCGTGTGCACGCGCGGCCACGTACACCGGGACACGCCGGTACGCGTCCAGGTTTTGGGAGGGAAATACATTGGCGATTCCCGAACGAGCAAACAGCCACGGTCGAAACAGTTTGCCCGGCTAATTGATTTTCCTTGATATCCTCGATCCGGCATAACCGGCGCCATGGACGCCGCGCTGCGCTGTATTGCGCTGCCAGACACGGCGCGAGCGCATCCTACAAATCCAATCGGATGCTCCCGTTTGATTATCAGGGAAACTCTGTGCCCGGCCGATTGTAAATCAACCGCAAAATTCCGTTTCGCAAATTGTACAGGCCGTTGTGGATCGCTTTGCCGATCAATCGACCATGTGCACGCACGCCCGAGACAGCCTGCACACTCTTTGGACGCACGGAATATTTCGTTAGAGCGAATCGGGTGTCGAGGTTCGCGGGGGGAAATAAAATTATTCGACCAACTTTTCCCAGGACACTTCGTGTTTTCCTCGTGTTTTCATTCTTCAAAATATTATTTTAAACTTAGTCTTTTTTAACGATAATTGCCTCTGAGGAAATGCTTTACGTATTTACTTTGTACAAAATAGTTTAAAGGGATGTACACAAATAATTAATAATTCTAATTAATTTAGATGTGGCTTTTATTGGTAAGGAAAAGTTTGGCAAATAGTAAATTGAAATAAAATTGCTGCTGTTGGAAATCAAGGAAGCATCGGAGAAGCAAGCTTTTTCGTGAAAGTTTGACTGATAATTAACTGAATTTACCGAGGGCTGCGAGTCAAAGTGTGAAGTCGTGTTCCAAGTCTTTCTGCACTTCGACGCTCCACTACGCTGGTTAATAACAAATGAGTCCCGTGCTTCGCCCCTTCACTTTTGTTATAATCGGGGACACTTGCTCCCTTACAGTTACTGTCTACCATTCTCTATTATTCAGCAGTTTCGTTTGAACCGTTCTAAACATCGCTCAGACGTGCTCTCTCTTCTCAATCCTGATATCTCGATCTTTGTTGTCATCTCGTAACAGTAAATTCTCATACGTCGTTATATCTGACTTTAAAGTAACAGATTTTGTTAGTTATTGATATAAACAAAAATAATATTTAGTGTCCTTAATGCTACAGTCCTTGGACATTTCATTTATGTCGTTTCCCATTAATAATTTTTCATCAATTAATCCTCTTTCTAATTAATTAAATAGGGGTAAAAGTTATAAGTAATAATTTTAGAATAAATTAGGAGCAATCTATTATTAATTAAATAATGAAAGTTTTATAATCGATAAAACTCCTTTCCTAATTATAAAATTCTAATGCACGTAACAAAATATTCGAATTTTATTGAAAAAGGGATTTACTTTAGTTCAATTCTATATTTTCTTCCATTCTTTTCAATTTTTATTGTACTTACTTTCTTCAGTTTCGTTTCTTTCTTACCTTCGCGTTAATTTACTTAATAATTGCAGATAAGACTAATTGTAAGTAACAATTAATCTAAAACTCGATAAACTTTAAATTTGTAATTGTCTGCTTGAAACGTCTTAAATAAATAGTAAAGTTATACAATTTATGATAATTGCAGTACCCAGTAATTCATTTAAGGGTTATTATATCCTGCAATGGGATTAGTGACACGAAATCGAAATTGAGGCATTTCTGTACATTTGTTTCTTTTTTGTACGAACACCCTTTCACAAATTTTTTACGATCAGGGAGCATATAATTTAATTTATTTTCACTATTTTCCCATGGTTGAATAAATGTACCAATATTCCAGAATTTAGTATGTGTTAAGTCCCAGAAGAGGTGTTGTCAAGTGGAGCATCTCTATGAACTTTGCTTTCCCTAAGCAGCAGCAGGAAACTTTGTAATTTATCGAAAGGTCGAAGATAGTGGCATATTTAACACGTTGACTGCCACGGTGAACTTTGACGTACATATGAGATAACACATTTATGATACGAGTTATTAGGAACAGAAACGTCAACCCCTTCCTGCCAAAATTGGAAAAAAAATGTTATTTCTTAGTCTTGTGAAAACAAATGTTGCAAATTTCTAATACGTTTAAAAGAAATTTTGCAAAGTGTTAATTTTTCAATGTTTTTCTTTAATTCATTTTGAAACAAATTATCTTAAATTGATTGATTGAGTTTAATTTTTTTAATAACTACCAACAATTTGTAAAAGGGCTGTCAATGAAGATAAAAAAGTAGCAGAAATATGTAATTTCGTTTAACGTAGATTTAATTTTTATAAACTTCTGGTTTCGACAAAATAATTATTTAGTTTGTTTAAGTCTTTGAAAATTGCAAACTTATGCTCATTTCTTTACATTTTGATTCAATTTTAGGAATGGATTATGACACTGAGCTTAAAAGGAATTGGCAAAAATTCTATAGGTACCTGTATTGTTAAATAAATTAAATTTCTTACTTGAAATCATCATACAGAACAACGAAACTTTTGCACGCACTTAATACGTGTCATATGGTACTTGGTTTATGAAAATGATAAAATAATTTATTTAGATCTAATCAAAAAAGGCTGCGAGTCGTACCAACATTATTGGTTTGTGTACGAATATTTGATGGGCAAGTTTTTCGATCGCACCAGACACGAAACAGACAGATAGTCGACAGAATTTACGTTCGCTCGAGTCATTATTATTTCAAATGGAAAATACAGATCTTGACGAAGCGCGAAGCGTCTAAGAGCCGTCTAAAGAGAATTTATGAAATATCGTAATGCAGTATTCTGATTTGCAGACGCTCCACCCGGCCCCCGTCAACTCTTTACCCCCTGGAGTTTTTTGCTTTTAATGCAGAATACGATTAAGTTGCCCGAGAAATATCGTTTCAGTTGATTCACGCTGCGAAACGAATTGCTCTAACTTCGTGAACGTCTTTCTCCTGTGCCGATAATTTTAAGCTCGTCGTATGCTTGAAATTAACTAATAAGTACAATAATTCTTACTAAATATACGACTTGAACTTTAGAAGAAAATAACTGTTTGACTTCGATTAAGCTTTTGATGTGATTTATTTTTAGATGAACATTATTTAAAAATTAATTAAAGAAAATTCAAAACGATATGTTATAATTGGAAATAACGTAAAGCAAGGTACCAATACTGCCCCCCTCCCCATTGAATACGTCCCATTCACTGCTCTTTCATTTTGAACAAAATTGAACAAAATTGTTTTCATTTCGTTTTGGCGTCGAAAGCAAAATGCTGAATATAACAAAAAGTAACAAAAGATGAAAAATTGAATGTTTTGTCCCGTTTTCATAACAACCGGCTCAAATGTCCTAAAACTTGTGATTGGTAATGTATATTTGGAAACATGATTGTTCTGCATCATAAATGAGGAAAAGTGCATGGAACTCGTTTAATTTTCTCACGATCTGCCATTGAATCGCTTTATCTCTGTTCGTACATGATTAATAATGTCATGCTAATTCGATGGTCAATAATACAAGGTACACTGGAATTATTATTCGAATCGATATGAAGTCAGACAGACAGTGTTGTTGCAACATCACGATTGTTATCCATCACGTAACACGTGAAATCTAGCATAGAAATCGTACTTATCAAGCAACATTACAGGTATTATCGATTCATTTTTAACAATTTCAGTCAATCGATTATTTACATTGGCACTCTCTATTACACATTTTTGCTTGTTACACATTGAATACTATAAGAATCATCAATTGTAATATAGTAGAATAATTAATCCTCTATAACTCGAATTCTCTTTGTTTTTTTGAAAAAGCGTTAAATATACGATTTTTTGTACTTATTTCTACATTGGAAATAGAATAAAAAACAAAATTAATAAGGGATGAAACGTAAATTGTTATATAGAATAAGTATTTATCTTAATAAATGCCAGCTTATATTCCAACAATAGCGTTTCAATAAATTTTGTGATGTAAAATAAGGAACCTACAGCAAGTCATTTTGACCCACTTGGTAGTTCTAGTGTTAAATATGTACTTAGAAAAAGTATTGATATGGTACCTACTAGCAACTAGTAATAATACGAAACTTGTCAAGATAATAATTAAACAATAATATTAGTTCCATAATAATTTAAACGTTTCCATAATGGAGTTTTGTTACACATAAATTCTGTAAAATTGTTGAAACACAAAAAGTTATATAATGGTAAAAGCTTAACAAACTATTTAAGAAACAATTTTACCAATTTTCTTGTTTCTGTTTCGTTTTTCAATAAAACGATAAATAAAAGAGATATCTGAACGTTCCTGTTTAAATTGTCCACCTTGTACATGTCTATTCTTCCGGTTGCAATTAACGTATTAAGCCTAGTTGTATAAATGAAAATGCTTTGTGAGAAACTGCAGACAGGACGGTTTCTGCTCGTCTACCAACGAAATAGATATCTTTATTGATATGAAATTTCATTTATCGCGCTCGTTTTACGATTATGTCGCTTTATAGCTGGTTAAATTTACGCCAACAGAATGGCGGTAAATATACATCAATGGAACAGACTTTATTAAGCTCCTTTAGTGTACAAATGAATTCAAATTGCACTAAACACCGAATCGATTTCACTAAAAATAAAATTAACGAGTAACATCATTGCTTTGAATAAAAGCGTTTATTATTTACGATGTAAATTGAAGCGTCCTGTTTCTGAAGACTCTATATCTGTCTTTAATTTAATTTGATTATTAATTTATGAACTCCTTATGGCTAATGAATTTGAAAACATTGGTGATCGTGAAATTTTGCGATTTTTGTGTCCTCTTTCTTTAAGGAATTATTTATTACGAATTGATGATTAATAATTTGTAATAAAATTACAGATTAACCTCTCAAAGACAGTCTGTTGACGCTGAAGCAATTTAATCTTACACTTATATGTAACTGTGAAAAATATACAAGAATTTAATTCATTGACAGCAAAATACAAGAAAAGATCTTAAACTCAATTGTCATTTTAATCCATCTTGTATACATTTGTACACTTCGTAGACAAGGTAGGTTCTTGACATTTTTTTACTGTTTTAAACTTTTGAAAAATCTGAAAAGATCCTGGCACGTTTATCAAAGTATCTACTTTATTATTCAATTTCTTGTTACATCAAATGTCTGAAACTTTTAGCAATAAAAATAAAAATTTGGAAGAAGGTCAAATTTCGTTTGTACCATAAACGATCCAGATTACTTACGAAGGTTTATTAACACTGGAACTACCAAAAGGGGTAAAAATGACTCCTTTAGATTTATCAAAACGCTCTTGCCAAAATGTGAGCTGATTTTTATTAACAAAAAGAATTATTCACCCTTTACTTACTTCGTTTTCTGTTTTATTTCCTATTTGAAAGAAAGCGTGCATTTAACGTCGGTAGTTCCAGTGTTAATGAAATCTGTGATTCGTTAGAAATGGTCTTTTGCGAATATCACACCCCACTAATGTATTACAGACTGTAAGTTACACCGCTACGAAATGGGCTTCAAGAAAGGGGAAAAAAGAATAATTCACGATCGAATGCGAGGATCGCAACGCAAAGCCGAATTCTTAGGGGGGTGCACCGGAGGATGGATCGGAAACGATTCATAAATCATGATAATTCGCTTTATGGTATTTACAGTTAAGCCAAAATTGACGGTTGCCGGAGCGTAAAAATCAGTGATTTCGTTATCACTATGTATCGAGGGATAGATACTCTCATTGGCTACGTGATGTTCCGCCCCCGCAGCCCCGCCAATCAGACCAGCCGCTCACCCTCATCGATCCATACCATCCACACTATACTCAGCCGCCATGCTCAACTTGCCCATTCCCCTATCCTTCGTCGACCATGTACCGATCTGGACTTAAGACTTCAACGAAACAAAACTCTATCCACGACAGAAATTGTTGATCAACCCTCGAACATACTGACCCGTGTCTCTTGACACTGTTCCAGAAAACAAAATATTCCTCCAGAAACGGTCTTCTTTGATGGATTAGTCCAGCCATTTCGGTGCTACCCTGCTGGTTTACAGAATGTTTGTAAAGGGTTAGAATGAAATTTGTACCATGGAGTTAACGAATAATTGAATCCATGTATTAGAAGATACAACTTTTTAACCCTTTGAGCTTCGATCAATTTTTAATATGACCTATCAGCAACTCCGAGACCAGCTACTTCAGACTATTCAAAATAGTGAAAATTTTGCTTTGTTATTAAAGAAAGATTGTGAATACATTTGTAAAAATATATTTTATTTAAAAAACGATGTTTTTTGTCACTGCTGTGGCGATATCGCAGTAGTAGCTTATGTTACAATGTCGCCTCAGCAACAGCGGAGTGTAAAAGGTTGATATAAAAGCGTACAGACAATTTCTTTGTCCCTGGACACTCATGAGTGGATAAAAAAATGTCTAGAAAATTTTAGGCAGAGTGGACTTACGTCACTTTTTGGAGAACCGTGTCGCAACCCTCAATAGCAATCATTAAATATTACCATTGCTATTCAAAGAAATCGTAGTCTATCCTTTCGCGCGTTTTTTATAATCACAGCAAGTTACTGTCGAATTTCTTCGAACGATTTGTACTATTTATTCGTAAACGATTATTTAACGATTAACATGACATTTGCGTTAAGGTTCCCAAGTGCAATGAATTGTTCTTAAGTATGATGGAACGATATTCTTGTGTAATCGTTTCTCATCCATCATGAGAGGTTGACAAGAACGGGTGTAGATTTCCCAGACTGAAGGATAAGTTTTATTGTCGATCCAAAACTTATTACGTGCTTCGTAATTGAACGATTCGGAAGCAATAAAGACTTCGGCATTCTGTGAATTACATTGATTATTTTAAAGACTTACTTCACCTACATACTTTTATTAAAGTGTTCTGTGTTTAATGTGCCTATTGCACGATTAAGTACAATTCGTATTGGATGTTAAAGATTTAATATTTTTGGTGAGTATTTATTATACAATATTTCAAAAGTTCGAAGTCACAAATAAGTCGACAAAGACTTGTCACAATAATAAATAATTAATTTTGTTTCAAACAATCATTTATTATTTATGAAGAATTTTTAACTTAATCCAATAACAGACACTTACCAATTTAATATCTCTTGAGTAATGTTATTTTAAATATTTCATCGATATTAATTACTCATGTTTTAATAGTAACGTTTTGGTACACTTTTGAGATCTTATCAAATTATTTATTGTTAAAAATTGTTTCTGTACATTAGGAATTAAATATAGCGGTGTAATAGTATTAAAATTTCGTGAGATTCAACCAACAATTAGTTTCCTTTATTATGTAAACTTTTAGACCCTAAGATGTGCAATTTTAATTAAATATTTTTATAATTCACAAAAAGATTTCAGCAATAAATAGTTTAACAAAGGTTAAGACCCAAGCTAATAAATTATTATAAATCATGAATAATCTATCTCTATCACCTTCCTAATAGTGTCATGAAATCTTAAAGGTAAGATTGAATACATTATTTTTAAAATACATAATTAAAGAGAAAACGAAATCAATTAACAGTTGGAGGTTTCAAACGCCAATAAAGCAGATTAACTACAAAGTATGTTAATGGAAATAATTAATTGAAAAATTTGACGGATGATTCTGCAGTCAATACTAATTAACATTTAAAGACATTTACATTTCTTTCGATATTGATAAAAAAAATATATTTGCAGGTATTTCACAATGTCAGCTTAATTTTGAACACAAAGTGTTGAGATATAAATTTTATTGAAATAATTATTTGAATAAAAGCATACTTCTATGATATTCATGTTTGATGAAGAATATGTAATGTTTGAAAGAGTACACGATCAGAATCTAGCTAATCATCAAAAGTGATTATCTGTTAGTTCTATCTAGTTAACACGCAGCCTCCTCATTACTGCGGCCGCGGTAACGGCCGTATATAGCGATGGTAAGGTTCCTCTAATGCTCAACCCCATAAACCCACCGATACAACCCCATCTACTCTATCACCCTCGTGACAAAATTCTCTTTCCACTTTTCATATTTCTAGGACCTATGTACCTATTCACTTTTCGATTCTCTACCTTTACTCGTCCCTCGTTTCGACCATTTTAATTGCATTCTACCTTCATTTATCTTTTACGTTCGCGTCTCTTCTATTCTCCTATTCAGACATCTTATCTACTATTTTTTCATTTTCAACAAGTTCAACATACTTTATACCATTTAAGCAAAACTAAAACTAGAGATCCATAAATTGTTCAATTCATTCGCTCTAATTACTTAAAGCGATAAAACCATACTTTTCTCGAACAGTGGGTGTCTTGTAATCGAAACGTATTTTTTATTTTTGTTACTTTGAGACACCGTTTTTTAAACCACGGTTTGGACTTCGTTGCAAATGATTCCACCCTTTCCTTGCTGCCAGCTATTGTAACAGGTATTTTTATACTTGATTGCTATTTCAAAATTTTCTTTGAATAATTTTGACTGACTAATTTTTACACTTTAACTGCCATGTCACCCATATATGGGTGACACCTGAATTTCTATAGATATTCGTCACCTATTTTTAGGAATTCGTTCGCTTATTAAATTAGAAATATTTGTAATAGATATTTGAAAATATAAATAATAGAAATAGCAAAACAGGTTAATAAAATTACCATTTAATGAAGTTTTCAACATCTTCAGCGTGGCACTCGACGTGTTAAGCAGTGTAGACAGGTGCATTATGGTGACGGAATTCTTGTGACGCAAAACCGTGCAAGTAAAACTAAAATTGAAGACTTTTGAAGCTTTATATTCTTCCATGTATACTCAAAATTGAAGGAATTACGAACTTTTGAACACGTTTTACAATCGTTATCGTCTATTATTTAAAATAACACTACTATCTCGGTGTATGCCCGTGTTACTTCACAAGTAATTTGAATGAAGTTCTTACTAGAAACCTAAATTTAACTGCAAGTACGGCACTAAACATCGAACAGTCGTCTGATGAAAAGGTCAAACTATTATACACGTGTCAAAGCTGATGGTCTTTTTATCGATTATAGCTATCATCCGTAGCTTCTCATGCATTCATTTCGCTAGACAAAAAAGTTACACTAACGTGTGTCACAACTAACCTCTTCGTAGACAACTTGAACAAATTTTTCTATTCTTTTGTTGCGGTGTGCACTGAAAGGGTTAAATTAGTAGCCAGTTGTTTGCAAACGTCCAATTCCTGCTTGTACGCTAAAAGCTCATACTTTGTTTCTTCAACGGTGAAAAAAATCTTTGTTGTCGAAATAATGGAATTAAATTATAAAGAACAGAATTTAAAGCTTTCACTGTTCGCGCGGGATAATGTAATTTTATAGAAAAATAACGGAATTGTTTACAACAAAATTAATTGTTAAATTTTTGTATGGTTTTTTGTTGCCACTCGTCTATTTTGTTTCTGATCGATTTTTACCCTTTCAATATGTATTCGGTACGATGTGCGAACTTAAACAATTTAAACAATAAATATAAGCAATATAAATCATAAAATTGGTGACAATATTGATAACAAATTTGTAATATTATTTATTCTAAAATTATTATATCACCCTTTTATTTTATTAAGTACAGAATGGGTTAAACAATTTTTTTTACATATTATGGATTATCATGGTTAATTTGAATTGTTTACATATAAAGAAAGAGAAGTATATTTTTCAATGTTTTCTCATTTTAATTTCTTTCAACATTTTTGATATTGTGATCAATGTTATCCATTTCTGTTCTGTCTTTTACGCTGCTTAAAAATGCCTTTTAATCCCGTGCCATGTTAATCGCGTGTCAACCAATGACCGATCTTAAAACGAACTTACGGCACCCGTAAAAGCGTACGCGTCAAATATATGCTAATGATGGAAAGCTTGAATATTTTAATGTTTGCACGCAGCAGCCACGTACCGAATAATAAGCAAAATCAAATTGCTTGCAGGCTTGCTCATCAATAGTTTATTACCTTTACAGAAGCTTCACCTCGTTACAGACTGCAAATTTGTTTGCAAACCTTATCGAGTAATACCAGGTGAGAGGAATTTTTAATGAACTCTTTTTTTTTTTTATAAAAAACTTTCGTTATCGACTGAAAACTTGTAATACGAAGTTTAATTATAAAATTGTTTCTAACGATTTTAGCCGATAAGATGACTTGTGTTTATAAAAAAAATGAAAGTTAAAATAACCAAAAATATGAAATGTGTACTATTTTGTTTATTGAAAGAGACTGAAGTATAAACATTGAAATTAACCTATGAAAATTGGCATTTCTGAAGTTATCTTAAAAAAATTATTACAAGTAGAAAGGGAGTACATTTCATGACCGCCATATTTCTGTTTCGAAGATTCTAATTACAACAAATACTTGAATGGTTCTTCATTTTAGAAACTTATAAAATTATTCATTTTTAATAAATATACCTTAAAACTATCTTAAATATCACATTAACTAGAAATTAAATTTATCCCACTTGTATAATAAGCATAAATTGATAAATATTCTAAAAATAAGATAGAAAAAAATAATGTATTAAAGTAGAAGCTCACATGTTACTAAAACTTATGCACATTAATCTAGTAGTATGTTAAATACTTTTTTGAGTAAGTGCAATAACATATGTAAGCCTAAAGGGGTTTATCATATCTCACCTATTAAATAATGAAAAGATAATTAAATTATCAAGTATTGAGAAAATGATACACAAAATTTGTTCAAATTAATAAAATTTGTAACAGCTTTAGCATGGCAGTCAAACTTTCTGCATATGTTGGAATAATTGACAAACATAACCGATTACATTTACCAATAATATACTAGTATTACTTTTACCACATTATTGACCGATCACAAGTTAACTCGTGTTTGTACTAGCATTTGCTATTTCAATTTTTAAAACACAGGGTAATATAGAATATTGCAAAAGCTTTGTTCATCGAGTTCAGTCGCTTTATTATAAAGAAAATAATTTGCTTGGTATTTAAGTATTACAAAAATCCACTTCTACATTCAATTAAAGAATAATAGCCGGTGATATGAGACAACTTCTGCGTAAAATTGCCGGTTAACAATGAGTTAACCCCCTAATATTTTATATTATAAGTAAATTCGGTAAGTAAACTCTGCTTTCGATTCCTCAAAAGTACCAAATCGGTCGGAAAACTTGATCGCCGGAATATCAGAATACAAGAACGAATAAATAGGCAAACACTTGTGAACTTTGATGTATGTACGGATTCAAACGAGCCGTGTTATTGACCCACTTATAAAAACAAAATAGGGTTGCATTGATCGTCAGGGAGGGTTAGGGTGACGAGCAAGAAATAATTCGAGAACGAGTGACACGTAAATTCAGTGGGCCTGTAATTGCAGTGGTAGTAATGCACTTAAGGAAGGATGAGAGCAAATAGCGGGTAGCAGGTTGGTCGCGTGGCGGCCACGCGACGACACGTGACGGCAGCACCCGAGCAGCGGCCGTGTCACGTGGTATCCGGTGCCCGGTAACCTTGTAACGAGAGGATTTCGGAGCCGTCGAAAACGGACGGTGCGAGTCTTCACGTGCCACGGCAACATCTTTCGGGAGACAGGAAGAGGGCGATAGAGTACGCCAATATCCCACCGGGGAGATGAGCGCATTAAGAAAATTGAAACGTCGATTTGTCCTCGAAACTCGGCTTGACGATAATTGCATTAAGAGGCCGGGGGGTGAAGCTCCGCTGCTGGGAGAATAGACGCCGCTGGAAGACATATCACGGTCGATATTGCTTTAACCAAGGATGATGCTAATTTCAACGGACGGAAACCATTTCTACCGCCAGTTCCTTCAGAAGGATCTCCTTCTGCCCGGGGAGAAAAGACTTTCATTTATAAAGCATCATATCGGCCACTGGTTTCTCGTTACTTTTAGGACCGCGTTGCCGGCCACTGATTTATGAGATCGAGATCTGATAGACATCCTTTAAGGAGGGAGTACACCTGTCAGATGGTTTCAAAAAAGTTAATCGTTTTAGGAATTTCTTTTTTCTATGTAATTGCTGAGTAAAATGTTTCAATATTTTTAAAGGACTTTATTCCCGAATTTTTGGAACTGGAAATACTTCAAAATAGTATGCTGGAACATCGTTTTATGATCGTCACCACATAAAATCGAAACGTCTAAAATAAAAAACCCCTTTCGATGTATAAATAAAAATGTATTACCTACAACGTGGAATAGAATTTTTCCAATATTTTAATTATTTAATTTCTTATAACTGTTTGAAGTTAGTCATTTTTAATGAAAAAGTGTCACCATTCCTAATATTAAACAAATTTTTTTTAAATCAATCATAATGAAAAGTATAAGATCAATTTAATCAGATTACATTTTACTCAGTGCTAATGTACAATATTAAGTGTTAATGAAATTTAAAATCATATTACTGGTATAATAAGAGAGAAACGAAAGGCAGGGTAAACATACCAAAGCACAGTAGTTTGTGAAACCAATATTTCTTCATGTTGTATGCAAGGCTATTCGGTGTTCTGACTGTAACTATAGTTACGCTGTAGTACACGGAAGTAGGAAGTAACATGGGAAATACTTACAATTTGAAGAAATAATGTTTCAGTCGTAAGTACAAAAGTACAATCGAGTATCGTTAACTTTATAAGTAGATACCTATTCGAAGCTCATTATATTTATTTTTATCATCGTACAACAGATGACAAATTATTTTTGTAACATGCCAGAACTTTTCTAATCTGTAATTAAATTAAAATATAATATTATTTATTCTGTCATTTTTTACTTACATCTAAATTTTAACAAATTTCTTTTTGTATAATTAATACATTTTTATATGCACCTTGAAGTACATTTTTAACGTAACAATTATACAATCATTCTTTCTTAATTAATAAAATTGAATTAAGACGTTAGAAAAAAATTAGATAATTCTGTCCAGATCCTCTACACCAAACTAAAGTAATCAACCCATTAATTATCGAGAAATACCGTTTTCTAAAATACTATTTCAAAAAGAACCCTTTTAAAATTTCAATGCATTCAAAAAAGTAAGTGTCGATTGATATCTATTTCAGACCTGACTTCGTTAATATTGTAAATTTTTTAAAGAATTTTTAATTGTTATAGAATTAAATTTCTAACTTCGGAGCCAGGTCAATAATGACCCAGACCTGTTGGGCGCGTACAACCATATTTCAATTATGATTGAAGGTACATATTTGTAGATGAAAGGATTTTGGAAGGAATGGTATAAGATTTAGATTATTTTGTTATTTATTATTTTTAATTATTTATTACCTAACATTAATATTTTATTCAAAAGACACATAGACTATTTCGATCCACGACCACTTGACATTTAATAAGCAAGATTATTCGATTCTCCCAGAAACTCTCATTCTTTTTCGGGATAAAAAGTCCTGAAAATGTATATTACAATCTTCCAAATATTTTTACCATTAGGTAATGGAGTTTTGTGAAAATTGAAACCAATAACCGATCAAATAAGTATATAAATACTTGATATGTGAATATGAATAATGTAATTGGTTAAAAATATAAAAAAAACGAGCTAAAACTAGTCTTCTGTTATAAAATTTGACATTACTTAATAAGTCCGATAATTTTGAACAAATCGAGAAGAAGAACTGTTATAATAGCGCGAAACAGGGAAAATGGTGTTGTGAAAGCGAAAATAAAGTTGCCGAATCGATCGGCTGAAAGGTGGAAAAGGGGTCGTCAAGGGGTACCTACGGCCTCTTTCCGGCCAAACATCGACAACGGGAATAATTGTCAATAAACGGCACAACGTGCTATTTTGTTTGAAGAATGACACATATATCCGAGGTGGAGGTTTATTCTGCCTACGCATTCTGTTCTTTACTCCTGTGCCGTCGTGTTCGAGCAGGTGTACGTCTACCCATCCGGTTCGAACGCGTTTCCCCTTCCTCGAGTCTAGATACAATCGTGACATAAACATATGGTCGTAATAATAGACTCTTGATTTTGACGAGGGGTGCCGTTTTCGAGTGTCCCGTGATTGTTTCCGTACTACCTAAACGCGAAGCGTGTGTACGGTTTCCCGTTAGATGATTCGCTTAATAGATAAAATATGGATTTTCATCAAGATAGCTTCTTTTTATTGCCACATACCGCGTATTAGCTAAAATTGCAGTTATAATTAAGCAAAAATGAAAAAAATATAAAATATTTCAGTAAATTATTTTTAAAGTAACGTATGAATACTTTACCTATAGCTAAGAATACAATTATTAACTAATTGTAAGATAATAGTATCCAGAATAATTTATTATTCACTTTTTGGACATTTTTATAATTTCTTTGTATGGTGACAGAATGAAACTAAAATTTGTAAGTAGAAACCAATGAAAGGTACTTTATAACAATAATTTAGAAAAATTAAACTATATTGGGTAATACGGTACTCTGAACACCCAATTTTAATATAACACGGTTTCCAGCTCGAGTTAATAAAGTCGGACAATCTTCACATAGCACTAATGTTCCCATCACACTTATTAATTTTCCTTAATACGGCTCCGATACGGCACGAAATGAATTAACCGTGTTATCGGAAAGTTGATTGTATTTTGCTTTCCTCGATTAACGACTATCAACAACCGACATCACAAGTTCAATATAACCGAATAATTAATAGGAAAATCTAAATAGATGGTGTTAATTTTATATTAATTTCGTAATATTATAAAATTCTGAATAATTGTAATTACAGAATATATTACAATCTTTGCAATATATTACAATAATGGTAATTACAAAATATATTATAATCCTTTTCTTACACAAAACTATTTGAGTTATTGAAATATAAATTATATTTTGTTATACAAGGATCAGCATTCAACTGCACTTTTTATTTCTTTTGGGAAAGAATCGATAACGGGGGTCAATCATTGCATGCTTGTCAATGTAAAATAATTCTAAGAATAACCGTCGAGTAACATCGTTTAGCACTTCTCCCTAGTTGTCTATCGAAAATGAACAGTCCCATCCGTGGTAGTGGTTACATTTCGCACGACATAAAATATATCGGGAAGTAGTATCCTTATCCAAGAAACGGTACACGTGTGACACGTATGTACCTCGTTGTACATAGGCAAAGGGATGGGATACGTATGTACATGTACCATTTGATCTACAGGAAGAGACACGACGACGAACCATTCCCTATCCGAACTCCATCGGAACTTGGCAATTCTCGTGTTTAACACTTCCCTCACGTACAAACCTCTATCCCTTCGATGCTACGCACACACCAACAAATTGCTTATATTTTATAATCGTTCGCTATCGCTTCTGCTCGTACCTCCATAGACACGATAATATATCACAAGACACTCTGATCGTTTCCAATTACTCCAAAATCATTCAAATAAAAATTCCAATAAAAATTAAACGGTTTCGAGGGAGACGTAATTAGATGTTAATATTTCTTTTGCAGGTTGAGGCTTAAAAGATACACGAACATCAACAGTATTTGTTTTATTAAATTCCTTGTAGGTAACTGTTATATCGAATAAAACAAAAATCTTTCACCAACATTGATTATTTATTCAAAACAATTCCGACTTATCTTTTTTTTGCGGATTCACCCTCTTTCTGTACCAGCAGATTGTAAACATCCCGCATAAACGAAGTGGAGATGGTCTGAATTTAAGTACAGTTGGACGTGGACACGTTGATGAACAGAAGAAAAAGAAAGGAGAGATTAAACGCGATGAAAGGGGGTAAGGAAAGGGAGAAAAAGAGACGAAGAAATCTGCAATTAGTCATAGGGAGAACGAGAAACGCGTTGAACGTGGGTGAGAGACGACGAGGTTTTTGGCGAGGGTGGATGAAGACAAGGGGTTGAGGAAAAGGGAGAGAACCCACGAAGGGATCTCGGTAAGTATTATTGTAATTATACACTTAGGTTTATTTCCTGCGTGCCCGCCCTCCTAGGGGCTGATAGCATTATATATTGCGGCTCCCTAATAAAAATAATAATAAGAGCGTTAAACCGCCGAGGAACCGAGCGGAAGTAATGTTCGCCCTTACCGTGTACCTGTTTCGGCCCGACAATGAATATTCCACCCCAATGTTGGAAACCCGGTTAATACACGCATATTAATGATGTACATTTGTACACGCGTTAGAACGCATTTACAGATTTACCTCCTGCAATTACTGTTCATTGGGATGTTAATTTTGGGCTGAATACGATTTCGTAAAGGACTAGGATTATCAATTACACGTTTGAAATATTACAATTTGAATATTTTGCGTTAAATGTTCTAAACAATTATTAATAAAATTTATAATTTTTTATACATTTTTATTTGGAAATCATAAATCAATGTAAAAATATTCAAAAAATGAAAGTCCCGTGTAGTTTTGTTACATATTTGTGAGAGGATAAATTTTAAAATGGCTACCTAGCTAAAAGTGTTGAAAAATCATTTTTATGGTTCATTTAAATTTAACTTTAAAAACTGTAATTTTTTAATTTATAATTATTTTGATCATTTTTAAGTTATACCTTTTTAATTAATTCTAATTAAATGTACTATTAAGTAATTTGACCATACTAGCACCTATTACCGATAAAATAATTCGAAATAATAAATAATAACAATTCTAAATAATAAAAATAACCACCATATCAGATATACATAGGTTAAATCAGGTATATACTAATATGCAAATATACAACCAAATACTAAATAAATTTTACGTCATTGAACAGTTCGTGGTTAAAGTAATTTGCAAAAATCATACTGAGAATAGTCAAATTGCATGACTAAAATCTATTGGCTGTACATGTGTTCCATTGTGTGTCGATACAAAAGTCCCATTAGCAAGTATCGTTCGAACATGTGTGTGACTAAACTTCCCCTATTCTTGCACCTGTTATTAGCAAGTACCACTTCAAGCCACCGTTTCGTTTTATTCGCCGATACTTATTTCTTACCCTAGTCTAATCGATCCTATTTGTGCTTCTTTTTTCATCTTTACAAAATATATGAAACTGAAAATTTACCTGAATTTTATCATTTTTAGTTATTTAATTAATATTCTTATCACTACAAAAAGTGGGTGCTAATTGATACTTTATTCAGTTCTTTGATGATATAAATTTAACGTGAGAAATAATGTTGTCATGTTATAGCATTTCTTTAATTTATTATGTCTATGTTATTTAATAGAACAGTGGTAACGAATGGAACAAATTACAACGCCTTAAAATTGTTAATGATTTAAACATTACATCCTTCCATATTATATTTTCATAATAGATACGCTTGTTCATTTCTTCTTACATGTATTGATTTAAATATGAAAGCGATTTAAATAATTTATAAGTTTAATTAAATATTACATATAGGTACACGAATAATCTATTCATGTTATCTTAAGAAACTTAACCGATTAATAATTCCTGTGGATAAGAAACTTAGTAACTTATTTAAGTTGATCAATTTTCCTGATGAATAAAATATTTCATTTGTAGTTAGCATTTGCATTAAATATTCATCAGCAGTGTATTTTCTTGTTTTGATATTTATTTGTATATTTCATTATGTGTTAGTTTTTTTTAAATAATAACTTTTCAGATTTCATACATCCATATTCATAAACAAAAGTTCTTTGGAAATATTGCCAAAGGACAAAACTATATATTTAGGAATTAATTATGATTCTTGATTGCAATTTCCTTATTATTTCTTAATTAACCCTTAAATGCATAGCTTCAAAATCTCTGGAAGAAGCTGTTGTATCATTTTCTATAATCTCGATTGTTCAACTTTTCAAAGGATAGAACTTTCTTCGAAACCTTGTTCAATATCTCATTAATTAATTTTCATGCAAGATTGAAATATAAAAAGGTGAGTTTTGCTCAAGAAGACGAAAAAACTTTCTCGCAAACCTGATACTTTAAATTACCTCGTAGAAAGAATGAAAAATTCCGAAATTGTCCGAACCACTAAAAGTCCTTAAGATCATTAATTCGATTTCGAATCGAGGTACGAAAGGTAGGACAGGGAGGGCAACTGCTAATAACCCGATTGCCATAAAAAGCAACCGATTAAGTCCAGTTTGAGGCTGGCGCACGAGGGAGGAATGGCAAATCGAAAGGGCGACTAATTTGTTCGAGCCGGATGGAAGGGCAACCGATACCTCTTCGTGGAGTTCCTTCGATGGACTGTTGTCTTCGGTTGCGCTCCATAATTTTCAATTTGTGCAAATTAACGTTCCTGTTCTCCGCGCGTCTCGCGCGTGAACCACGATAAATAAGGGAGACAAGCGAGTAGTAAATATAAATCAGGAGTGATTGGATGTAAGTGGGGAGCGTTATGTGTCCCCAGTGTCCCCTGTGTGGGATCGTCCGCGGCTGTTCCATGGTTGTGGGGCACACGTACACCCACGCACACACGGGAACATAGGTGAGCAGTTCGTGAGACGATGCACTATCCACGTACTTCCACCACCGAAGGGACCTGGCTACTACCCCGTTTACCTCGCATCGATGTTCTTCGGCATCGGCCACCCTACTACTGCAGTGTGACCAACTTGTATCCGTAATATATTATATCATTCCTCTTGCCCGAATTTTTCTCTGATCGTAAATTATCTTTACTCTTAACGACCGTTTATGCCGCGGTATTTCCTTGTCGCTGTTTCGTAAAATTTATCCGCTTCGACGGGGGAAGCTTCGGAGCTTTGTCCTCGTGTAACAGTAAAGATATGTTAAGAAATTAATTTTCAACAAGATATGTTAATGGAAGGTTGGCATGCATTGAAAGAATAATATTTTAAAGAAGAAGTAAAATTATTGCTATCTCAGCGATTCATCACCTAAAATTTAATAAGGTATACCGCGTATTCTAATTAATGAGAATCCTAACTCAGACCTAGCAGAATTGTCAACTCGTTATAATATAAAACCCAAAATATTATGAAATGTGATCTGGAAATTATAATAAAAAATTGTCTTTTTTATAAATATCGGAGAAATGTCAACCATGAAATCTAATATCAAATTCTAACCAACATAAAGTGAATTAGCTCTTTTATAAAAGGGCGTTGATAGGTTACAAATTAATTTAAGTTTGATTCAGGATATTGTGGTATCTATTTAAAATGTAAATGCAATAAAGTACGCAAATTGTAATTTTAAATGCAATGATTTTATCTGCGATAAAATTATTCCACCTCTGATTTCACGTTAATAAGATTTCTGGCTTTAAAGTGATTTTGCATTTATCGAACTCGCGTTGCGTTGGTTACATTGTAAACGTTAAACAATGCTTCCCGCCTTTGGAACGAAGCACATTCTGTATCGTTCCAAACCAACGAAATGCGTATGAATCGATAAACATTTAATCCATATTTTCATATCTGGATGCATATCAAGGTAACATATACAAGAAAAATAAGGAAACAAGTAGACTCAATCATTTTTTTAAATTTTGTACCACTAGAACACTTAATACTTTTATTTAAAACGAATGTTAGTTATCCTTTTTCCAATATATTCTTATTCTTATTATTCTTAATTTCAAACATTAAATGTAAATATTTCTAGATAATTTAGTTAGATAATAGGTTCCGAAATACAATAGTACAGGTTTCTGGGTCATGTTCGTGAGTTTGAGCAAAAAAAAAATAAGTTGACATGAAAATAATTAAAAAGTCATCAACAAATGCTTCAACGTTCACGTTTGTTCCTTCGAGTAAGATTTCAACAGGGTAGGAAATAATTTTGAAGAGTGGGTCTGAAAGTAAAAGCTCAATTTCCGGGTGCGATTCCTTTTCGGAAATCGTGGCATTAAATTTACATTTCCGGCAATGACCGGCACAATACAATACAACGAAAGGAAAGGCATCGTGGTTGAAGGTGAAATGATCAATCCAGTGGCCCCTCCGCAAGGGTACATAAATATACCGATGATAAGCATCCGTGGATGACCTTTTTCAAACACGTTCACCTTTCTGCCCCCATACACAGGTGCGCACTTCTGAGTGGCACAGGTGTAGGCGAGATATCGATTATGCAATCTCGTGGTCTGCTACTCCCATACGAACAGTAATGCACGAATACGCGTGCATCCCTTCCGGACAGTACGCCACCCCAACACATGTATATCAAACTGGCTCGAGCCCAGTCTGTCAAACAGTCCTGACGTTAATTATCGCCTTACTACCACTCGACCAAACCACCATACCATCCACTTGACGCATATGCCACTTTTTCAGATTTCCATATTACACACTCTATTCCATGAGTTCTATTTTTTTTTTCTTTTTTTGCTTCTTATAAGTTTATAATATGTACAACAGCGTAGGGAGTATCATGCAGTCTTGAAAAAACTGAAATTCAATAAATAATAAATGTTTGATCCATATTTTATTCGTCTCATGTAAGGTTCCAAATGTTTGTCGTTTTAGACAAATATCTACTAGAAAACAGGTATGCATATAACTATAAATGTTTGTGACAAAAGATGCTACTGAAAGTGTAACTGTAAATAAACAATTTTCTGTGTCTATTCAAAATTCGAATTTTTGTTTATAAATATTTGAATACCTCTAGACATAATTGAAACATAGACTACAGGAGCTGAATGATTGAACGTTTATCCCAAAATTTGTATAAAATTTGAATATTCAGTAAACATTGAATGCCCGTACATGTAATATTGTTAATATTATTGTTGATTTCAAAATGACTTTTTAATTAAATTTTAATAGTGTATTAAATATTGCATGCTTTTCTAATGAAATAGATGCATTATTAAAAATAATAAATGACCTCTAAACAGTAATAAATAAACTGGCGAAAATTCTGTAAATTTTGCAAATGGACACCTCATTGTTATTCATTGTTGGACTACGGTTCCTTTTCGAATAAACATTTGAAACAATTTTATTTCCGTCCCTATTGGAATATTTCACGTGCCGTGTCTGACATTCGTGCGCCGTTTACTCTTACGAAATAGTTCTCGTGAATCTAACGACAAGAGCGATGCAAACTGACTGCATGCTTCCTTGGTAAATAGAAATCCCAAAAAATTTCGTACACCCGACAGAAGCTCTTACATATCCGGCGTGTATACAATATGAATACAGTATACTTGTACAAAGTAGTTCTAACCGAAGGAAAGGTATAACCTGACGTCATTCGGTGTACACAGGGTTGCAACGATTCTCTGCTAGGCCAAGTAGAAACGTGCAGCTTATTCAAATATTGAATTACGCGAAAATTCTGGAAATCAAGCTACAGGCTACAGGATAACCGTGTAGAATAGTGGTCTTTGTAGAAAGGCTGGTTATTACACAAGGGAAGCGCTGTTCAAATTCCAGCTAATTAACAAAGCAGGTTCTACGCGACTTTGATTTGCTCATCTTTGTCCGTTACAATGGCTTGTACCTCCGTGAAAATATACCGAATCCTACGGATAATGTAACGTATCAGAAATTTTCAAGACAAGCGTGTACTGAATGAGCCATTTAAATAAAAAATATCCTCGAAATCATTTATTCATTGTATCGAAGGATGTTTTCAATTAAAATTGTGGTATGCATGTGTTTCTAATATTTCAGTCTATCCAACTTGTCATTTCAAATCATTGACAAATCATTTGTTAATGACACACTACTGCTATGTTTTGTATATAAAAAAGTATGCAGTATAATTTAAAATATCTGAACATCTTCCATCAAAAATAAAATTATTATTACTGCCATAGTCCCCTTGATATCACTTTTGTTAATAAATTTTGTTTATATCTTCAAAAATAATAAATATATTTAGTTTGCTTCTGAAAGAAAAACATAAATATTTCTGAATCTGTTTGTCAATTTGCTGTACTCTAATATAAACTGAAATTCTTGAGTAAATTATACCTACTTGTCACCGTAAAGGCGTTATTTAATTAATGCCAAAGTTTTGGGACACGAAATTGCTGGAAGCTACTCTTTTGGCGGACTTGTTTCTGGATATTCTACTGATCGGATCCTGGTAAGTGGCGGGGAAGACACTGCACGGCCGGGTTTGCACGAAGCAAGTAGTTTGACTACATAATAGCTCATCCCACTATCTAGCAGCAACGTAGTCATGTATTCCCACATGAAAACATGACGCGTTATTTGTTCCATATAATACAAATTAGTGTTAAAATAAGCCACTGAAGAACAATGTAATAATTGGTTTATCTGCACAATTACTTTTTATAAAAATATTTTTAAAGTACATTCACAATTTGATTTTTTCCAAACGATTTATATTCTAAACATTTTAGTTACTTGTATAATGTATAAAAATCGTTCGGTATTACTGCTACAGTACGAAGTACATTCTGTGTTATACATTCTATATAAAGACAGAATACTCGAGATAAAGTCAAATTAGATTGAACTGGAATTCAATCAGACGAATCCATAAAATGTAAATATAGTTCTGTTTAAAATTGCATGATTTCGTCTGCACTTCTTTCCAGACAGATCGAGTGTTACAGTCACAACAGTAGCTTCAGAAATATTTAATTTACAATACAATCTCTACCTGATTACCGTTCGATGTTGAACTGGAATTCGAAAACAGGAAGGACTTGTTAGGTGTACGCAAAAGTTTTATGCAAATATTATACTTAGATGTCCTTCTTTTTACAAGTTTTTGCTTTATTTTCGCATCATATATGACTTAGATGTCAGTCTTTTCGTAAAAGCAAAAATTTATTCAAATATAAAGTAATTATATTAAAATGTTGGAAAATGACTAAGACTTTTATATACACCTTAATATAAAAAGAAAAACAGTGAATTTCAAATTTACATTAACTTTTGGAAAAGCAATAAGTCCTTTGGATTTTAATTATGTAAAAATTGATGTCAAATTCATATCTCATTCCATACCTCTGATATACCCCTTGACCCTTAATTGTTACAATGGGGTCTTAAAGTCCCCCATATGATTGAACAACGAATAATTTAAGTGAACTTTATAATTTGTCAATTGTTTAAATATTGTTAGTGGTTAAAGGTTAAACTATGAAAAGGTGTGATTTAATGCACTCTTGTTTCAAAGGTTTAGAAATGTACAATAAAACGTTTCAAAAAGCAATGAAACCATTTATGAATTTCAATTATCAATGCATTACACAAATCGAATCTGCATAATAATTATAAACGCTATTCATGCAAGAATAATAAAACATTTAATTAACGGGTTTAATTAGAATCTCCTATAATATCATTAATAGTATTATTCCACTAATACAGTATCGCACAAATATACACAAGAAACAATAACAATGAACAATTGTTACTTTGAGACAATATTTAGAGTTAATTAAATTTGATGCATTTTAATAAGCTCGTCCGTGAAGCATTAACAGCTATTGATCGTATTGATTTTCATCGAAACACGTACATCTAATTACCAAATTATTCAGAGCTGGTTTAATGGTATAAATATATTTCATTTTTTAAAATCGTCATTACTATTTGAACTGCATCAATTTTAAATTATCATATATTTATATAACATGCTATAACATACTATATTACTATAAATTACTATACTATAAGTATAATATACTATATATATTTATATATCTATTTATATACTATGTATATATTATACTATATTTAGTAGATACAATTATTAATAGCACTTTGATTATGAATTATCATAGTAACTTATAAATTCGTACATATATTCGACAAATACTATTCTATGACGTGCAAAATAATTATTATTATAATTTACTTATAGCATGTACTTTAAAAAGGGGGGCGACGGATCATTCGAATAGCGATAAATTAACCCTTTGCACTCGATTGTCCCTTCTGAGGGGACGTGAAAAAAATGTAGGTGATTTTTAAAGGAAGTATAACTAAGTTATTTTTATTTTTCAAAATTTTCTTCCAAATATAATTTAAATAGAATAATTATTCCTAATGCTATATTACCTTATCTACGAATTGCTCACTATTTTGTAATTAAGTATTCTCGATTTGCTAGTAAATAATCTGAAAAAAGTTTCCAAGTGCAAAGAATTAAATTTCATTTCATGCTTTCTATTATGATAATTTTTCCTTTATATATTAGTTTTAGATGGATGATACCTTTTTGTCTAAAAAATCGTGTCCCTAACTGTGGTCAAAATCTTTTTATATACATCCAGTAAGTCTGGGTCTTAAATGACTCAATTCCATCATTCCAGAGTTAGCAGGAAGTAACTTAACAACAAAATCAACAAACAGATACCCAAGAGTTGTTTTAAAATCTATTTATAAGAAAAAAATTTATATGAATCTAGAAGAAAGGAGGAGACTCTGGGTAGAAATATCCTCGAGTAGGGCTCATCTCGTTAATGGGTTAATGTGTTAGTTTGTGCGATACAAATTTTACGAAACAAGTTAATATAGAAACTAAATATGTATATAAATTCTTACGAATTTCTGTAGACGACGTATCGCTTCAAGGGGAAAAAACGTTTATTTTGGATGGTTAATGGCTGATGACGTGGTAAAGGTAGAAGGATAATCGATAAACGTCGCCGTCGCGTCTCTCAAGAGTCGTCACACTTACTGAATGCTACGTTTTCCCAACGTATTTAGTTCGTCCTTCGGATATAATAATCATTCAATCATTTTTCGTTTGTGCTATTCTGCGAAAAGTACCGATTTATTATCTACCGTTTATTTAGCCCTCTGTGGACGATTGACTCACATGCGCGTCCAAATCTAATCGCCACAGTAACTTACAGATTACCAACGTTGTCCTATATTTTTGATACGAAGAATAATTATCCATAAACAACAATGATTTATAATACATGCGTCGAAGAAGGGAATTATTACTTAGTTTATTTAAAATAAATGCTTCGTCCTAAAAGGGTTAGTTTGACGATGTCTCTACATAATATTTCTGCTTACTATGAATAAGAAACTTTAGATTTTCATAAAATTCCATCAAACAAGGACCTCGGTCGAATCAGAACGAAGCTGTTCTATAAGTTCCAAAATAAATGATCTAAAAACCTAACATTTTGTGTTAATAGGTCATCTCAAAAATAATGTCATTGTGAGTCGTACAGTGGATCATCCATTTTTAACTTTTAATCTATTATTCTAAAAAAATACTTCGATGCATACAACGGGTACTACACTTGGCTTATAAGTTTTATTTTAGAAATGAATGATCAAAAACTTATAATCAGCCATGTTGAATGCAAAATAATTTCAGCTTTAATCGTAAAGGATTAAAAAATTATCAAAATAAAAGGTGCCTCTGTTTTGTGAAGATTTATCAAAATGAAATGTTGTATATTTATAAGTCAATGTAACAATGTAAAACGAATACCAATAATATATGAGAGGCAGCGAATATTATTAAGTGGTTAAATTAATACATCGGTCAAGCAAAAGATACGTCCTGAAACAACGGTTATCGAAACGTGAATAATTATTTACCGTACGATGAATTTATAACACGAAATTGCATCAATTATCATAGATAATTAACACCATGACAGGACACACGCTTCGCGTTTACGAACAATTATTGTTATTAGTTGACGACCGTCACGCAATTGACATTGCATGAAACTTTATGAACGTTCAATACTTATTAGAAACTTCTGAATTCGTTTCATCGAGTAATAAATCATTCAATGGTATAATATTAAAATGCAACGTATCTGATGACCGATTTCGAAACGATTTTACTGAAAACAACTCATCGCTTGATAACACAAAAGTATTTTAAAATGCTCATGACATGTCGATCTGGAAATTAAAGTTTATAAAAATGATTATACGAACCCTCAATCTTTTAAACTTGGAACCTATTTTATTTTCAAAATAAAGTTACTAAAAATCAAAAATTATGTTTTGAAAAGAAAAAGTTACGAGAATGTTTATCAATTTTTTTATTGATTTGTTACTGAATCTAATTGTATTATTATAAATCTAATAAAAATATACTAAATTTAAGTTACAAGTATGCAAGTAGCAAGGAATTTTAAACTTCTTAGGTCGATTTTCTGTCAAAGTAGCAACATATCTGAAACGATTTGATGACATAGGAATACTGTAAAATAGCACCTATAGCAAATCAATTTGAAGCTTAATATTTAATAGAAACGACTATACAAAGGTTTCATCAATATTCTTCGTACAACATGGCTGGTTCTTCGTTGGAACGAATCTAACCCCCACAACAGTCTTGTTAAGGATAAAAGAATCAGCCTTGATTTAAATTTCATATTACCTATTATTCAGCTTTGTATTTTTATACCGTTGTATTAAAAGAAATAAAAATTGACAAATTAGATAATTATCCTTAACTCTTAAATGTCATGACAAGTTCGAATTCAACCCCCTTCGAAGTTGTTCAAAAGTAAATAGTAGTATACATTATTCAATATTTTAACAAATATGTACAAGTAAGGGAATAACAATAAAAATAATTCAAAATACTGTTATTGTAATTTTCCATAACTCATAATAGTTAAAGGTTGAAAATCAGTAATCTGTTTTTAATGGATATAAAATTACATCCTTTTCCTAATATATCTTTCATTACCTTCAGTGTGAAGGCGGTTTAATATACACATCAAAGTAAGACGTAATTTTTACTAATAATTATTTAACAAGTTGGCTGTCAACTCATCCCTACAATTGGTAGGGACAAAATAATAGAAAATTCTGTCAACCTTGAAACATTTTAATTTTACCTATTACAAATATTGAAATATTCTTTTTCTTTAAAATATTTTGTAATGTACATTAAAACTTTTATTGTATTAGATATTTTATTCCAAATGAGAAAACAGCTGATATCACTTTCTTTGTTACATACCTTAATAATTAATCAATATATCCATTACTCCTGATCTTATTACGAAAGTGAAAAATATCGGGAATAATAAAATTCAGAAGCTTCAGAAAAGGAAAAAGTCCGCGAGAACGTTGAACCCAAAAAATTACTTCGACTTTTCCAGTATTTTTAATCGTAAATTCCGCTCAAAACCCTTCGTTCCAACACAAATTTTCATTATTCAATGGCGCACCCTTCGCCGAATATCGCTTGGACGACCAAGCGACGAATTCACCGCAGAAAACACGATTCCAAACAAATCCGGTGCCTGGGGTACGGATTGAATCGAGGAAAAAGTGGGGTTGGTGCATTCTCTATTTCCCATCCCCCCCCCCTCTGAAAAAAAAATAAAACAGTTACAAGAATGATGGGAAAGATAGCCAAAAAATCGCAGGAAGGAGCGATTACATCGGATTCACGTTACCGGCCGTAACAGTACGGCTGTAATCTCATCTAGGCACTCAGCTCGTAGCGACGGTTTTTATCCTATTACGTCACATGAATAAACTAAAGACTATGGCGGTCCACGACATAGCAGAGGAAAGAGATCGCGAGGGGGGAGAAGGTGAACGAGCAGGTTCGACGTGTGCCATCGTTTCAAGCTTCATGGAGGGACGCGGAATCAGCCTGCAGAGAGATTCGTGTTGCGGATGGATACGTTCGGGAGAGCGAGGAACCTGTCAGAAGAAGAAATAAAAGAAAAAGAAGAGTACACGGCACTGCCTAAGAAACTGAACCCCGATTGATTCTGTTTAGATACCTGCTACTTCTCGGTTACGTCGTGAAACGAGCATCGCCAGTGACACAGATAACCGGATACGTGGGTGGTGTACGGGATCTTCCGGTGTAACCATGGACCATCCAAAGACGGCGGAAAGGTGGTCGTAAAAATATCAAATAGCTCTATTTTAACCCTATATCTGGGGAACGATCCAGGTTTGTGTGTTTAGTTAGCGATTCGCAATCTCAAATTTTTCCAAAAATGCACTTTTTTCAGGTTTCATATTCCAAAACGTCGACTCGTATGAAAACAGGCCAAGTCTCGTGCGCCTTGTCGTTCAGGGTTAATTGTATTCTGATTAACACGCCGACTGCCGCAATGAAAACAGACGTGTGTGATAAGACACACTGTAATTCCAATTATTAAGGCTTCTGTCGATTAATTTTCAAATATTAGTCTAATACTAGAAATATCCACGGTTTATTTTATCTTTTCTTCTATTAATTATTTAATCACATAAAATTTACAGCGGTCACCAGTGACCACCATGGCAGTCAACTAATATTATTACAATTACTCTATTAATTTCAAATTAAACTATAATTCACCAGAGATCAAGACAGTTGCGTCTGCAAATACTCTGTTTATAGAACTGAAATCGTAAACATACACAAAAATGTATGATAAGCGTTGGTAAGATAAACGATGGGTACACGAAGCGGGTAATATATGTGACAGAGAAAACTTTTGTCCAATGCAAATGTCTGTTTTTATCGTCGTCTTACATTATGAATGTATCGGAATACAGCAGCCACAAATCTTCATGTATAATACAGTGTTCTTTGCAAACTTTAATCGCAGTCTTTTGTACCCGCAGCACGACAGATTTCTTACACGGTGAACGATAAAGAGAAGAGATACTTGATCACATCTTAAACGCATTAATAACATTCGACGTTAACAGTTAATCAATTGTCCGTTAATTAAAGTTATATTGAGGGTATGCAAAAATTGATACCGTTTGATAATACGAAGTATTTTAGCAAAATTTAAAACGAGTTTTGTTTTGTCGCATTAATTTATTTATTGTATTAATAAATCGAACCGTTTCAAAGCCTCAATTATTTGATTTAAGATTTCGTATCAAAAAGTTGTGTAAAAGTTTTACACAACTTTGAATATTAAAACCTCGATTCAATCGATTACCTCTTATTAATGTTTATCTGTATTATTTTTTGTTGGTAAATATTAATTATAAAATAATCGTAAAATTTGATTGATTATAAAAGAAGATCATCATTACAGTGACGAATATGTTAATCTTAAAAATACATATCTTTTAAAACTTTGATTTTCGATAATGTTTTCTTAATCTTCAAACTATTTCAAGATTTATAAGCGTATGAACATTTAGACGTCCCAGCACTGACAGCCACAGTGAAAATAACCGTGCATGGTCAGACACATCGTGATAAAAACTTTATGAGTGTCAATATTAGATCATCCTAAAATAAAGATTCATGCAAAAAAATGTAAAATTTTAGTAACATTTGATTGCCTATACTATGTTTAGCTTTGCGACGTGTCGGCGAAAATCGTAAATCTCTTTAGGCTTTATTGCAATTTTTTAAAAATCATTAAATGGAAAATGAATAAAAATTTATATGAGTTATTAAAATTACAAATTGGTTAAACTGTTAGAGTCACATCAAGATCGTGTGTATGTACGTTAGATTATTAACTAATTTCATTTCGCATAAATAACTTTATTAGTGACATTCTTTGGTACACCATTAGTAAAGAATAATAAGTGCTATATGAATGTAGGTAACACGTTGGCCAATTAAAAATTAATAATTACAGAATAATAATGAAGCTTTAATCACGAATCATGTATAATTACTACACTCGTTTAACATTTTGGGTCCCACGTTAAAATCATAGAAAATACTTACAACTAATAACGTCATTTTCGCAAATTTATAATATCAGTTGTGTGATAATTAATTGTTATTAGCGAAATATTCTAATGTTATGATAGAATTATCATTCCAATTACAATAAGTGATAGTTCCACGTAAAAATGTATAATTGAACATAAAATGTTAACAAAATCTTTGACTCAACGTCATTTTTCATATGATCACTTTTTTAACATTTATCACTTTTCCTGTTTTGTTTTTTCTAACAAGGGGATTGGATTGTACATTTCTCAAGGAATGTTATTTAACCAATCGCTTCGAAAACCTCCTTTATTTATCGCGACGGAATGTTAGATTCCGAATAAAGTTCGCGCAGACTTCCTATCACGAATAAATTCAAAATTATTTAATCCCGAATTCCTAAAGATTTAACATACATTAATTAACAGAAAGAATCTACTTCTTTTATACAACACATGGCATCTCAATGCTCATCTGAGTGGTCAAAGAAACAAGAATCACGAGAAAAGAAGACATTTTCTTTGTAATCTGTATTATCACTTGTTCTTGTCTATTAGAAGCGATCGAAACAACAGATATTCACATCAAGGACAAAATTATATTTCAAGAAAGTTCAAGTTATTCGAATCTTATATCATAATTTTATGCGAACTTCGATCTGGTACCTAAGGGTTAACGTCAGTTTCTATATATCGAATCGTTCTCCACCCGTTTCACAACGAACCACGGTGATCTTCGTGGCCACGATTTGCAATAAAATGATGATAACTCACCGTAGGATTCGGCATACAGCGTCGCGGGGGTGGCGGCATGGGGTCCGGGGCAGCACGATAAGGCGGCGGCGAGTATCGTCCCGAAGGGAAACAGCCCGGGGCGGTTATGGGTGCCCCGTGGAGTCCCTTGCTCCCCATCATCTTATCCGGCGAGTACATCATCTTGCAGCCAGTTAAGTCTAAGCTGTCCGGCTTAGACCTAAACCAGTCAGGGACCGGCACCCTCAAACGAAACGATACCAATTGCGACAACCGCGCTTCTTTCTCTTCACATCAGTATTCGTATCGGTTCGCATCTGTGTCGACGTGGTAATTCTGTGTGTCCTTACGAAAGTACTTTCACCTTCACACTCATGAAATCGAACGTACGTCGAGGCACAAAAACGGGCAGATAACGTGACTGGGGTATCTCTGCGCACTTTACTTTTTTTCCTTTTTACGAGCCACCACTCATCCTCGTCGTCTTTTCGCGGACGATCGATCAAAGTCCACCGTGTTTCGTTAAGATCGATCCAGGACAACGTGGATCTTACATCTTGAACGCGTTTTACGCTCGGATCGCGTTTTAATAATGATCGAACATCTCGATTCCAGCGACCTCGCACTTCACAAGAGAAAACGAGACACAGAGCAACAGAGTTAAAGAGAGGTAGAAAGAATGAGGGGGTGGGAAGAGAAAAAGAGAGAGAAGGGGGTGGTGGGGGCGGGGGAGGACCAGCAGCAGCAGCGTTCGTCGAGGGATATGAATAAATGATCGCCTATTGAGGAGCAGCTGATTCGAAAGAAGTCCACGGGTCTGGGAGACGAGCGATGTCGCTTGGATAGGAACGACGTTGACACGGATCGATTTACGTCACAATGATGATCACTCGGACGAACATTCGCGACGTAATCGAAACGAAGGATTTGAAAAAAATCATGAATTGTTCACTGATCGAGTGTTAGAATTGAAAAAATCACACGTAGAACCGTACACGGATGTTGTCCTGAAGCTGTGCACTTTTTGGCGCTGACTGGCCGGCAAAGAGTGGTCCGTAGATGAACTCTTCCACGGGAGATGGCGGGAGTAAAGGAAGAAGAGGGAAACAACGGAACGGGGGATAGCGGTGGTGATTCCAGGAGATTTAGCGAGCGGCGCGTGCTCACAAGCAGAGGGGTTGTTCGCCACAGGCTGAACCGGCAACAACCGGAACGAAGGGGTAGATCGTGCATAGGCGGAGTCTGGCACGGTGACGCGTGCGCCCCTAACGGGTTCCAGGTCGGCCATCTTTGCCATTGCCTTCGTGCTCGACATGGGTGTCTCTAACCGCGACCACCCGTTTGACCATCCTTCCTGCATTTCTACCCTCCCCTCGTTTCCCTTTGACCATCCTTCTATCCTTTTCCCAACCGCCTCTGCGCCTCGGTCGTCTTCTCTTTTTATCGTCTCCCTCCAACGTTACACGCCCTTTCCAACTACCTCGCCGAACCACTCCTGTTCCTATCGAACCTTGCCCCGCGCAACCTTGTCTCGTCAAAGGTTCTCCTCGTATTGTCTACCTACTTTTCTTCCCTCGCGTCGTGCTTTTGTTCAACCACCGCTAAATCTCTCGCTCGGTTCTCGCTGTTGGATTAGTAGTTGCGTCGTAAACTGGTCAGCCTCGATTGCCCTTCGGCTTAACACCAAAGTCGCCTGCTACTGTTGCTCTTCATTTGTCGTCGATTTGCCTCGAACCGTAAAGTATCCGCGGAATTTTACATTTACTACCCTCCGTTCGATTTTACCTGATAAGGAAATATGTATTAGACGCTGTAGTGAAATCAAATGTATGTGGTTTGACATACTATAATTATAAATTCAGAATATTTATCAAATTTACAGTCGTTTTGTCTTTCCGATTGTTTAATTGTATTAAATTTGAGGTGCCAGTCACCTATGATCTTACAAGTTTCAAGGTGTTTGTTAATACCAAATGGTTTTTGGGATTTTGTATATTTAGCCCTTTAATTATGATACTGGCTCTTTACTAATAAAAATATTATTAAGAGTTTAAGTGTTATTTTCATTGTTTAAATGTTACATTAATTTTTTAGATGTTATTCTTCCAATATATGAAATTCTTTGCGTTCCTAATTTTACTGAATGTAACGTTCTGCAGATGTCGTAAACGTATATGACAATTGACCCATTACCATCTTTTCTATCTATCAATTCAATATTATACATTTATAATTAATAATAGTTTATTGAAGTTAATCATTATAGTTCATGTATGTAACACTGTTTGAGGAAATATTTAAATATTGTAAGACATACTAATAATTTAAAAAATTACCCCTCTGTAGAGAGAATTTAATTTTAAACTATTTCTTATTTTCTATTTCCAAATTTTTAAATATTTGGATAACTTTCTATACAACTTTATGTAATAATATAAAATAAACAACGATTTATATATCTATATAATTACTAATTTTATTAAATTAATTATATACATATTTAATTATTCATTATTTATAAAAGCTTTTTAACATTTTATATGAAAACATGTAATAACGTTTATTTAATGTTTATTAAGATTGCATAAATAATTTCGCTACAATTATTTGTCAGTATATTTTAATAAGGTTTGAAAAGTAATTTAAATTGGATAATCATTATTGAACCACAATTATTTTACCCGATACAATTATATGTATTCTGTGATTGTTTCTGTTTAACACAGAATTTCTTTTTCAACGAACGAGGCAACTAAATAATTTTATTGTAGTCGATTTCGAGTGGTTTCATTAAAAAAGAAAAAAAAAATACAGTACATACATTGTTTAGGGGAATAATTGATTTACGGGTATTGTTGTTCGATTGTGGTTGAGCTAGGTCGTTTCAAATAATTATTATTTAAAGCAACCTTTTATGCCATATCTGAATAATGGCTTTTTAAATATTTCAATACCGACAAACAGTTACGTAAAAACATATTTAACGAAGATTAAAAAGTCAACAATTACCGCTGTTTTAAACAGCCATTGAAAGGATCTAAAGAAATAGTATATATTATAAAAAACAAGAATAAAGGAGAATTTATAATTAAATTAAAATTCTCAAATCTTCTTGACTTAATAAAGATTCAGCTCTTTCGTTCCAAAATTAATAATTGCAATTATTTATAATACAATTTAAACTTTCCACTTGATACCTTGCATAAGTAATTTGCTAATTTTTGATATCAGCAACTAAGGATTTTTATATAATTCTATTTTCTATAGAAGATAATTTCAAAATAGTCTCAAAAATCAGTATTGGCCAAAGAGGAGGCTTTAAATGTTTTAATACGAGTCAAATTTTGTAAAAATTAGAAAAGGCCATTTAAAATACAAATCTGACGAAGGTACCAATAATTGAGCACCATAATCTATACGTTCGTTTAAAATTTTGAAGCAATTGTAAACATCTCATTGATTAGCTGTGTTGCTACTTGATCGGTCCTGTCTTCGTAGTAAGTGCAGATTTGTGTGAGCTATTTCATAATGAATTTTTAAGGTGTCAAGGACCCTTCGTAACCCAGATCCCCTCTGTTACTCCCACAAGGCTCCGGGACTTTCGTCGATCCAATAAACGAATAAAGCCGTTTCACGCTATTCTTGACTCTCAGCTTCCAACTGACCAACACAAAAGTTGATTTCGTCACTTTTTCTCTTTTTCTTATTTCAACAAGGTTTACCCTGGAAATTTCAAACGCATTAGATACCAACAATACATATTTACAAACAATTGCAAATACGAAGCTAAATGTTGTTGTCACAAATTTAATTATTTGATATTTATAACGATCTTAGGTGATTAGCAGAATTGAACATTAAGCAGAATTATACCAAATACACCCATGAAAGAGTTAAATTGAAAAAATGTAGCTGTGCTTTAAACAATTGCAATTTTACCGCGGCGCCCTACATACGACCATTTTTATCGCGGCATTCGACGTGTCAATGAACTGCGGGCTGTAATATTAAATGTTTTTTATAATTCTGCAGAATCTGAACGGAACTGATGTATCCAAAATGGTGCGTTCTTCTCGCCAGATTCATAAGTACCCACACACCAAACCTTATCCTATCCTCGATAATACGGAAGACCAGTACAAGCGGTTGATTCACGCGAGCCAAGTATAGTGAAGTTTATTTATCGGGCCAGGAGGCCACAGGCAATCGTTCATTTTACCGAAAGGAAGGAAAGAAAGAAAGAAAACGGGAGAAGTGGCAATAGGAAGAGTAGCGTGCGGCTTGGTTTGCCCGACTAGACGGGTCAGCGAAGAGAAGACAGAAAGTACAGGGCAACACGAGATGGAGGCCGTTGGCGAGAAGAGGAAAGGTCGAGATGAAGGGGACGAGGCCGGACAAGGAGGGCTACGAGTTTGGCGGCAGTCGTTTTCCGAGGGATGTTGGGCGGAAGGTTCCCGCGGGGCCTGTGTTATCGCCTCGGCAGGATGACCAGCCCGCGGTATCAAATATTAAACCTACTTGCACCGGCAGCCTATCCTCAACAAGGTATCCAAACCTTCCCTCCGACCAGATCCACCGCCACCCTTCTCGTCCTCGGCCCACCGCCGACTCACCACCGCTGTCTGCCATCAAAACCTACGCCTAGTAGGTTTACTGCCGCCTCTCGATCTCCCCGTTCCGTTCCTTCGTGATGCCTGGCCTGTTTCTGCGCTTCGCATCGCCGAAGCCTTCGAACGACGGAACGCGGTAATCTTCCTCGACGAGCCAGGTCGTTCCTTTTCGTACCTAAATTGATTCCCCTGGCTTAAAGAAGAATGCTAACACGTTCGAACGTTAAACAAGTTCAGGATTCTTCAGACTTTCCAAGCACTTTTAAAGAGGAAGAAAGAAAACGTCGTTGTTAGAAGCGACGATACTCTTTGGTTACCTGTACGAGTAATCGTGGTTTCTTATTTCCGTTACGTCTTTGAGGATAGTATGACATTTCACGATTAGGCCAGCCAACCCTCAAAATTATAAGAAATTATTTAAACACAGTATTGATTCAAATAGGTCAACTGGATTAACTGTTTAATAAAATTAAAAAAAGTTATTATAGTTCCATGCTAGTCTTATAGTTTTTTGCAGAAAGTTACCAAACCGATCTAGTAATATTGTGACCAAATGGTATACCTATGTTAAAAACTAAACTTAAAAATTTACCAGGAATGAAAGCACCTTATTATAAAAGGTTTCGACATAATAAGTCATACAAAATCATATTATAAATAACTAATAAATAACATTAATCACACTCTACAAAAACTAAAAGCAGAAATAAAATGTTTTAAATACAAAGTTAAATTTTTATTTTGTTCATTCTTATAAAGAATGTTTAATTACTGTAAGGATAACAAAAAATGCAAACAATGTCTAATAAAAAAGGATACAAACCGCATTGAAACGTGGCAGGTTTTCATTAAAATAGAATGAATCGAATCGAACGCGTATAATCATGTCAGTTGTAGATTGCACGCAGCAATTCGTAGCCCCTTATTAACAAAGGTAACAATTACATTAGAAAAGCTGGTCCGCGCAGTTGTTCAAAAACGGGGTAAATGAAGGTTAACCTAAAATTATGCGACCGTGACATATCATTTTTCTAATTAATATAATAAACGTATTTAATAGCTGGGCGGGATGCAATGATACCTTGCATCGGTATACCGAACAAGGGTTGCAACTTCAAACTGCACACGCAACTATCATTTTACAGTGAGCTGGCCACTTCAAATGTCGCTGTACATTTTCCATTTAATTTTTATAGGAAGACATGGAAGCAACATTTTTTTATTTTCTTTTTTTTTTCAAAAAAGAAAAGAAATATGAAACATTTTGTTTGTTACAATTTACTGCACCTCTACACTTTACTGGGATGTTTCAGACAGCGTAAGACACACTTTAATTCCAATTATTAAGGCTTCTGTCGATTAAATTTCAGCTATAACTATTCAAATTACTAGTTTGCACTATTAGTTTAATACCAGCAACATTCACAGTTTATTTTATTTTTTCTTTTATTAATTATTTAATTATATAAAATGTGAAGCGCAGGTCATCAGTGACTACCATGACAGTCAACGTGTTAAAAATAAATTACTAGTGTGTTTGTTGACAATTCGGCCTGGTATCAAACTGTCGTGCGAAACAGTATCGCGCTAGAGAAATAATTCTTATCAGAATAAATCTATTAGAGATTATTTTTAATAAAAATAAAATCGATAAATACAAATTACGTAGAACCAGAGTACTCGAAACGCGCTGACGGAAATAAAAGCTTGATACACGTGAAAAGTCGAGGGGGATTTTCTATTATAAAATAGAATTAAATGAAAAAAATGAGATAATATTCAAACTGTTTGAAATACCATTTAAAAAGTATTTAACACATATGTTGCGTACGAGTTGTCTACTTTGATTAATAGTGTAACTCGTACTTCGCACGCCGAATTAGCATAATGGACTGTATTTTTAAATAAATTCGGAGAACTCAACAATGTTACTATGCTATTTATTTACAAGATTCAAGTTCTGCTCAAAAATGTTTGTAATGGAATCTGTTGTTTGTCATCGTACATGGTAGATAGTTAAGCAAGTCGGGTGGGCGGTTATAAATTGTGAAAACTTCTTATTAGCAAATGAAAATTAAGAGGACGTCGCTTAAAAAATAGCAGGGCTGAGTTCGAACTCGGGAAGAATGGGAAGTGTCGTCCTTCCCCAACAATCCCAGGGAGGTACCGAATGCACCCCCTCGGGTGGCCCACGCCGTCGACCCGACCGTCCTGGTCAACCGACCACAGCAAGTAATAAAACCAAGGATCGCCTTGACTTCTAGCAAAACGTATGGAAAATTAATAAAAATTTAAAAGTAATGGTTCCTTGGGTGTTTATTGCTGCTGTGGTAAAATCCATCGTCGAAAAATCCTACAAAAAGCCAATTTAGAGGGTTCGCTACGCGACTACATGTAAATCTCGAAAGTCTACGCCAATGCTTTCCATTACTCACTCATTATCGCTCAACCCCACTTATAGTCAGTTATGGCTATCTTATATTCTATCTTTTGCTAACGAGTAGGTCTGTCCTGCCAATCGGAAGAATATGTGTAGGATTTCCGCGGTGGCAGAACAGTCTTCACAGATTTAAAAATAGTTTTATTTAATATTAAGGTTAGTATACAAGATATCGTCGAATAAAAAGAATCATTGGATACGTCCTCACGCAGGCTTCGTCACAGGCGATTCTCTCGATCGCCCGTGATCCCCCTCTCTCCGTCGCGACGACGATCTACACACTTTTCATTTCCCACATGTGTAACGCGAATCGTATCGGATGAGGCGGTGCTCCTTTGTTTCAACCTATCGGACTCCTGAGGTCTACGCAGTGCATATTCTCACTCCGTGGTTGATTCTTCGTTAAACGAACAGTGAATACAAATTTTCGTTCGGTATGGAATTTGGACCCATCAGTAGAGATTCTAATCAAAATGACAGGACGAATCATTTGTTGGAATCACGAAGTGACACCGAGGTACCGTCTCCTCAAACTGATTCATCCTCCGGTGGTGTGCACAAGTATCACGACTCTTTCTTAAGCTATGGATTCGCGTACGTCGCGCCAGAAAATTATCCACTTGCCGAGTGTATTGTGTGCGGCGAGAAATTGAGCAATGAAAACATGGTTGCGAAGAAACTGAAGAAACACTTTTATAGTAAACACGGTGATCTAGCGGACGCGTTGCTGTACGACTATTTCGAGAGCAAATTGAAGAACCAAAAGCCAACGTTCACGGAAAAGAGGCGAGCGGCGAGTTACAAGGTGGCTGAAATAATTTCCAACAACTTGCAGCCGCACTCGACAACCGAAACTTTGATCCTACCTGCTTGTAAGGAGATAGTTAAATCCTTGTTGGGAAAGGCCGCAGAGTGGGAAACATCGCAGATACCGTTGTCCAGCGGCGTCATTTCTTGCTGCATCAAGGACATGTCCGCTGATATTCAGAAACAGCTGATCGGAAATTTACAGAATACAAAATTCTCACTTTTTCTAGACGTAGTCTTAAACAATCAATTACTATGCTACGTGAGATTCTTCAACGGGAATTCCGTTGTCGAACAATTCTTAAGCTCTACAGATCTTTTTTCGACCATGAACGTGTGGCATTTCATAACACCCCTGCTAGCGAGAAACCTGCTAGTTAGGGAGAACTGTGTTTTGATATGTGTGGGTTACATGCCATTCGATTTACGTCAGAGGTACATCCCAACCTCGAAGATCGGTCTCCCTAACAGAGACTTCGCGAATTGTCTGTGCAGAAGAGAATCATTGATCATCGAAACGCTCCCTCCAGATTTGAAGCACGTAATGAAGACGGTGATCGAGATGATCAAATGTATTAAATTAAGATCAAGAGAGACCGAAGTCCTGAAGACGATGTGCCAGGAAGCAGGAATTCGTCACGGAGCTCTGGTTCTTCACACTGACGTTCAATGGATGTCGAGGAGCAAAGTATTCCTAAGATTCTACGAACAACGAACGAAATTCATGGACATTTTTTTGACAGAGAACCCTGAACTCGCGAACAAGATCACAGACAACGCGTGGTGTTCGAAACTCGTGTACCTGGTTGACATCGTCGAACAACTGAATGATTTTAGCGCGAGTATCCGTTGGAACGAAGACAACGTCTTCACGTACAGCGACAAACTGCACAGATTCTTGAAGAAGATTCGTACGTGGATGGGAAGAATTGAAAACAACGACCTTTCGATGTTTCCTCACGCATCTGAAATCGTCCGAAGTGTCGCTGCGCCGTTAATTTTGGAACATCTGTTCGCTTTGGAGAATGCATTGTCGCAATTCCTTCCATCCTTCGACTTGAAGGAATACGATTGGGTCTGCAATCCCTTTACCACTACCGCCTCAAGCACAATGCAACTGTCGTTAAAGCAAACGCAAGAGTTGAAAAGTATTCAGGCTGATCGGTCCTTGCAAGCGAAGTTCGGGAAAGTATCGCTGATTCAGTTCTGGAATTCGATAAAAAAGCAATTCCCGATGATAGCGGACAAAGCTCTATCCATGTTCCTGTACTTCCCCTCAGCTTATTTGAGCGAGCTCGGATGTTCTACGTTGTTAAACATTATACACAAGAAGGAGAAGCGTATGATTTCTATCGAAGACGAATTACGAGTGACATTGTCTACGATTCAACCTCGTATTGAATTGTTGTGTAAAAATAACTGAGTTCGTGCCATTTATTAAGTTACAAAATACAATCATCGACTAATTGATTGTTACACTTCAGTGCCACTGGATAAATATTACATTTACATCTTGCGAACTCTTTAACTAAAGGACTTGATCGGTGCCTATTTCGATGAAAATTCAATAACAACTTCAAAAATTAAGAGCAGAAATTAACTTTCTGTCAACCGTAAAAGGTTTAACTTTCATTATTTTAACTATGTTCAAGGATTAACTGGTTTTCAATCAATAACTAATTGTATTGTAAAGCTTAGTTTTCCGGATTTTGCCATTCATTTTGTAATAAAGTATCGTAGAACTTGAATTTTTAATATACATACTTGCAGAGAATAGTTGGATTAGTTGCAAAACGTATTGGTATAAAAATGTACATCATTCATTGGTGGTAGTGCTTAAACATAAAAAGTCGAACTTAAAAGTTATAAATTGTTTTTTATATCACATCTGAATAAATATTTCAATATTGAACTAAAAAAACATCTATTAACAGCGAGAGTGTTAAATCCTAAATTTTGTCTGCATTTTAACACAAAGAAATGATTTACGTAAACAAAAATTGTGTAAAAGTATGTAATTTAGTGATAAAAAAAATAATTACATTTTTACACAAGATTCTGCAAATTTGTATCTTCAATTTTCATTCGAAAAATAAAATTACACTCGATAAAAATTACGATTAAATTTGACACACTAACGATATAATCTATTTAACTTTATCGAATTATATGAAATATATATTAAACTAAATATGCATAAAATATTAGTAATCTACGTCCACGCCTAAATAATCGGTATTTTAATTAATAAATACATGAATTTGATTTTATAAACGGAAATAAATTTTCTTTTTTGTTATTGCAAATACAATTAATCAATGAATATTTGTTAGTTTAAGAACAAATGATCACCGCTAGAGCTGAACTGTCATGTAGCACTTTTAATAGGGTAATATACATTCCAAGTTTCATTGCAGTTCTCTATAAGTTTCAAACTAATTAAAAAGTCTTCAGATTTATCCATCTTAAAACTTTGTTTCTGCTAAAAGCGGATTTCAGAACTTGGTTTATACAGGAAGGGGACTTAACACATTTTATTATATTAATATACAGTTATGTTTTATTTTAAGTTTGATTCTAAAATAAGATTTTCATATTGTAACCAATAACCATTGTTACACTTTACTGATTATTTCAAATAATAATTTTAATTATACGAAAGTTCATCTTCTTTATTTTAATAATCGTCCAAATATTTAAAGAAATTATGACAATTTATTCATAGATGTATCGATTACCTATTAAATAAATTGAAAATAAAAAAGAAATAAATTTCACTAAATATATAGATACATAATTTAAGAAGATTGTATTTTATTAATTAAGTTTACCACAATTTCTAAAATAACAAGTAAATAGTAAGATTTTTTTTATTTCACAATATAAGTTGGTTAAAATTGTTTTTTACTTGTCTCGAGGAGTGTTATGGATCTTTTAACTTTACAGACCACTATAATAATTGCAAATGTTGCAATTAAACGTTGTATCATTCGCGTCACGTTTATTTCTTACTTGGTTTGTAATTGTAGACCACGAAATCTACTTCTAAAACAGCATCCAATACCAACGAGATAACAAGTAAGCCTAAGCCCGAGAGACTACATCGTATAAAGTGTTGATAAATATTTACTGAACGGATTGATACGTTCTATCAGTTATTGTTTTCCCACCACTTCTTGTGAATTACACATACAATCGAAGAGATTTCTTATAAATTATCCAACGAAATCAGTTCTTTTGCAATATTGGACTGACTTTGCTTCCTGCGCGTTAAATGCATTACAAAAATAATTAATTGCGTATACTTATACTTATGCTAGACTTTGTAATTAACCCTTTAATAATACCTGTAGTATAAGAATAAAACTTTAACAAAATTTGAAGTTTCTAAATTCTTTAAAATATAATGTGTACTTGATTTTTGTAATTGCTGTTGAAGAATGTAATATTTCTAATTAGACAGAGTTAATATATATGGAACTTTTATAGTGCTTTTAGGACCTTCAAAAAATTGATTTTTTTTAACGATAAAGCTACATTTGTAGAATGTTTTTCCAAAATTTCAAAACAAAATTCGAAAAGCTTAAAAAATTACAGCCCCGTGAACGCTGCGTCTCACCGCTCAGATTTGGAGGTGACAAAACTTTAAACGCGTTTATCTCAAAACCACATTTTCCAAACTGGCGTGCACGACAGCGCGAAAACTATTGAACCGATCGACTTGAAACTTTGTACACATATTAACAACATTATTAGCTTCGGTATAATGCAAATTGTTTATTAAATATTTGAAAAGAAAACCATTTTTTTAACAAAAAGGTACAAAAATTTTGCTTGGTATATCGATTTTTTCCTTTAAATGCATGCGTATTCAAATCGACCTATTCAAACTATATATGTTATAAATATAACAATATTGTTTTTTGTGCGACAGCTTCGCCATTTTGAAGTTAATTTAAATACAAAAAATTTGTTTGTATACCCAAATGCATTATTTCAATGTACCTGCAATTTCACGGGTGTAAAATAATTATTTCTTATTAAAAAAATTCCTCTAAGATTAACTAACTTTTGTGCCGTCTAATTGTATATGTCTCCTTAAGCTGCTTATTTGGCTGTAAAGATTCATGACATCTCGCTTTCATGGATCCCTCGCTTCTTTTCAGATCTCTTTGCGGACGACTTCGGATCAAGACTGCAATCTTCTAAGAACAATAAACTTACGTGTGTATTTAAACAGATATACATTCTTATTCTACAAAAAAAATATTGTACGTAGAGATATGACTTTATTAAACCTTGAAAAAAAAATACTGTACTAAATTCTGTACTGCAATTACAATAGTTTTTCAAAGAAACAATCGTTTAAAATTACGGATGCCCATAATAAAGCGGCGGGGTGGTGTAATTTAATGAATCGAGCCAGCAATCGCACGGCCAGAAATTGGTTTACACAGTATCGGTGGAATCGATATCTTGGCCGTTCACGTACATACGTATAATCATCCGGGCGTCGTTGAAAATCTATGAAAACCCATGGCCAAGTTCCATCCCCGATTCCGGTGCAATATTAATAAACCGTACAAATCACCGTGGCTCAATTCCACGGTTAAATCCACGAGCATAGGCCATAGATTACAGCAATTGAGGCCGGAAAGGTGGGAGCAAGAGAGCGGGTCGGTTGTAGCCGGGGCTGGAACCTGGAAATAAGGAGAAAAAGCATAGCAGCTTCGGAACACGAAAAGAATCCACGAGAGAAAACGGGCGGGGGTGGTAGATCGTAGGGGAGAGGGAGGGTCGGAGAACACAAGGCCGCCACGAGGAAACGTAGGACCACGTTTCACCATAGAATACACATACATACACACGCGTAGCCGTGGAGGGTTCAGGGCACGATCACGTGTGCGAATTCTACCAACACACCCGTTCGTTTCGGTACACGGACCTTCCTGTTTTCACATGTACGATCACGCAGACAGGGATATAGTCACACCGACGCATAGATTGCATACTTATGCCGACGCTGTGCACATAAAGTTAGGGCGGCGCGCGCTCTCCTTCGCTGCCGCACAAGAATAAGAAACACGGTAGCATACATAAACAAGGAGGTTGGGGATGCAGCAATTTAAAACGTACCCCGGAATTCCTCCCAACGGGGTCGTAGAGCGGCCCTCTATATTACGAATTCCTCCCTTTCCTCCCTCCCGCACCGCGATCTCGACCTCTCCTTCACCGTTACCTTTGCTTCTTCCCTGTGTCCTCTTGCATCTTACCGGGGAATTTCGGTCATATAAAGTGGGACTATGAGCCGAATGTGCCGTGTGTATTCGCGGCCACCTTCTACTACAAATCGAACCGCCTCTTGCCAGGAAAGTAGATTTTGATAATGTGCGAGACGTTCCTGCTTTTGCAGTGTACTTCGCGTGACACGAGGATGAACGTTTAACACTAAACGTACCGGCACTTTACATTATACCAATTCTTACCATAATTATTCTTTGACGTAAACGTTGATTTTTAAAGGAAATCGTTTTATCTCCTTCAAGTTTCTGCAAATTATGCAAGTTTTAGTGATTTTATTACCCGTGCACAATCTTATTTAACATTTTCTTCGTGACTGGGAAGTATTGCTTGGGCTTCTTGGTGTTGTAGGTTGTTCTTTTCTTCTTCAAGAAATTCGTGATACATTTGGAGAAAGTCAGATAAGCGAAAGAAATAACAATTAATGTACAATTTTAAAGTAAATATTGAAAGGAGTTAAGGTGTTAATTAATTTTAGTGTTAAGGTGAAACACAATAGTAGGTTAAAAGTTATGGGTTGTAATATCAATATTTTTGGTTTAAAACTTCCATGAACGATGACCATTCATGTTATTGAGTATTAGAGCAAAGTTGCGTAATAAGAAATAATTCCTGAAAACAAACACCTATGTGTCTGTTATTATACCTATTGCTACCTATTGAAAATGTGTTCACTATGTTACAATGGTGCAATGTTACATGCAGTTAGCAGAAGCAATTAAAAATTCTTATCTAGATCGTGATTCCCCGTTTTAATCACTTACGCAAGCTTTTTCCTATGTGTCACCTAGAATAATACTGATATATTTTTAATTTCATTAAAAACAAAAACTGTATCGTATACGTGTTTAACAGTTTTGATGCTCGAACAACGGATCTGCCAATCGTAATCCAAAACCTGTGAAACATGTGTAATTGTGCTTTAATTAAAATCAAGTATTCAAATTTCAAACTCAAAGAAATAGTATAAAATGTAGAAAATAAGAACCGAAGCTTTAAGATTAAATTTCAATTCTAAATTATACTCTGCATCAGCAAATACTTGACTCCATCATGCGAGAATTAAACACAAAAACTTCTCTTTTTAATAAATAATGAGAACGACACCGCTCATACAGGTAAGCAGTTTTTCGCTTTCACCGAAAAACATACTTTTTCGAGTCGTGCCACTTTTGTCCCAAGGATGCAACATGTTGGCCAAAAAAAAAGGAGAAGAAAAAAAAATGAGAAAACATAGTAATCGGTTCGATCGTTGTCACGAATGGAGCCAGCCGAACAAGCCGGAAAATGCTGTTCGTCCACGGAAGTTGAGCCAAAGTTCCGGCAGAATAGTTAATCACTTGCTTTCGTAAGTAACAACGCGGATCTACCGGGGGCGAAGTTTCGAGGACGAGAAGACTTAATCAGGCTAGGTTGAAAAGTTATCCCGACAGGGAAGTTTGGAATCCTTCCGGGTTAATGCCTATTATGCAGATCAGCGCGCAGCCAATGCTCGGCTGAGTCAACGGACGTTTAACAATGGAGAATTTGCAAGTTGCTTCATCGTTGTGAATCGGCCGAAAACGATTGGGTGTTTGAACGGCGGTGTTGCCCCGGGCGGTTCTGTTTGCAGACATAAGGGAGTAACGGAGTCGGCCGCCTCTCGGCGAGCCAGGGGAGTTCAATTGGTGGCGGCAATCCTAGTAATGTACCCATGGGGCTCTGTCAAAGTGCTTTCTAGAAGAGAACGATGCTGCATTCAGCATCCGGAAAGTTCATTTTTGACGGAAAGTGTCGCCGTGCACCGAAACGACTGCATATCTTCGCCGAATCTGATCCACGGATTGGAACGTCCCTTTGATTTCTTTTGATTCTGCTCCGTCTACGATCGGGAAGCAAAGATAAATATTAGGTTGTTGCTTGGGCCGACGTTGTACTTTTGGATAGTTCAATTTCATGGGATTATTTGAAGTAACATACACTGTCCAATAATCAATTTCTAGGTACATACCGTATGAAAGGAAAAGTAACTTCTTGTAATATCTGTGACTGATTATTAACACTTTGACTGCCACAGTTCTATCGATTAATTTTCAAATGTAACCGTTCGAATGAGTACTTTACGCTATCAGTCTAATATTAATTGCATTCAAAATTTATTTCACCTTTTGTTTTATTGATTATTCAATTATTCAAAATGTAAGGCGCTGGTCACCGGTGACCATCACAGCAATCAACATGTTAACCCTTTGCTTTCGAGTGGCGCCTCCAAGGCGACATACCTATGTCATTTATTAGAATATTTTAATACTACACGTACCGGCACTTTAAATGAAGGGTCATTTGATTCTTTATGAAATAAAGATTGATTTTTAGAAAGAAATTCTTCATTTATTGAAGGAAATAACTCGCAATATAACTTCTGATTTCTAATAAAATAATCAATTAATTACAATTTTTACATATGATTGGTTTCAGAAATTACTACGTGTATTACTATTTCTTGAACTGTGCATGTTTGATTAAAGATGTAACAGCAATTTATCTAAAGAAATTACAAACCCGGAGCCCAAAACAATAAACTCGCGTGAAGGAAGAACAGGAGATTTAATTGTTTTCTTTATTGAAGTAAAACGTTCACAGAGCACAGAGTATTAAGCGAGGGGATTAAACGACGGATAGAACAGTGTAGGAGAGTTTGATCAAAGAAGCGGACATATCCCCGATGGTTCTTCAGTCTTTTCACACCTCCATGCCCGGAGACTTAAGTTTAAAAACCGGCGGCTAAATAATGTATATCACAGCAGCAACAGCGGGCGATAAAACAGTTATAAAAACACCGGCAACTACGTTAAGATCAATTATTTAAGATGTACAGCTCCGTAAAGAGAGAGTCGAGCAGTCGTAAAGGGGGCGAAAGAAAGTAACGCTTCTAGGACGAACCGGAAGGGTAGGGGAGGCCGAGGAGGCCATCGCGGGAGTTATAAAGGTTGCAGTTAAAAGTTACTTGAATTATCAAGGGACTGACTGTTTCGAGACGATGGCCAACACCGTTATTTTTGAGCTGTTGCGTATCGGAATTTTGTACGTGAAACTTGCTGCCAACTTGTCATCGTGATAAATTTGTCAGGTAATGGATTGGAAGAAATCCGATATCTCTTATCAGGATTGCAACACCCACTGCCTGGGCATTTAAGGACTAGTTTATAAATGAACTATCACGTATTTCATATACCGAAAGAACTGAAGAAATATGTTCGTATCAAATTCGTGTGTTTATATACAGTGCTTTTAAAATTTTAATTTGAGTCACATTTTTCCATTAAAATTAATTATAATAAATACTCATAAATATTTTAAAACTACAAAACTATAGGATAATTTAATAATAAATATAAGAATGTAACAAAAATTTTAATCAATACTTTCCGTAGGATCCGATGAATAAAGGTAAAAGATATCATTTTTACAATTTGTGTACAACTAGTTTAGGATTTTTTATTTGTTACGAAACAAATTCGAATTTTCATGTTTCTTTCTTTATTTGACATCGTCGATTGAGTGTTAAGTTCCAAACTTCAAACAAAACGTCGAAAATGATCAACAACGTGTTTTAATCCAAACGAAAATGGTTTATATTTTACACAATAATAAATATGTCTGCTGATTTCGCTGACGAGGAATTTGTTAGAGAAGATGTGAACGATATTGATGTAATAATTATAGGAGCCGGCTTGGCTGGCCTTACTTGTGCCTACAATATTCTGAAAAAGAAAACTGGTTTAGATGTCTTAATCATTGAAGAAGCTGGTAATCATTATTCAAGATAAGACGTTATAAAGGTTTAATATTATGATATTCAATAGGGTTGCTCTGTTTTCCCAGGTAGTGCAATACAAATGATATTTTAATAAAATAAAAACGATAATTAGATTTCTGTGAAATCCTTTTCTTCCTATTGTAATTATATTTTTATTGAAATGGGGTTTCCCTTAATTAAACGAAATTAGACTGTTTTATTAATTTTTTAGACATAACAAATATTTCTCATAGTTTTTCTTTTTAATTAGTGGTTAAATATTCTTTTTTAACTGGTGATTACAAGAAATTGGACACAATTAAACATTCATTCACTAAACATTGTAAATTAAAAATAATGATATGAAATGAAAGATTTTGTACAAAAATTTATAAAACAACTATAAATTATATAAATAATATGTAAACAACTAATATAATAATTATTTTATTAACAGTGGATAATTTTTAATGTAAAACTATCTATTATTTATATTTAATAATAGATGAAGTGGGAGGACGTATTTTATCAAACGTTCTCAACGAGGTTTATCATGCAAATTTCCTGCAAGAGCATGTAACAGAGCTAATACAAGTATTACATATAGACACTGATCAAAAAGAAATTATTAACATTGGAAAAAAAATATTGTACACTAAGTACGGGCCATTGCGAAATTTACCTAAATTTTATGGGGCTGAAGTTTATTCTTTTCTTCAAATGGTAATAAAATATGAATTTCTTATAATAAAAATTCAATTAAAAAGAAACTGATGAAATAATTGCGTTTTATTAATTATTATTTTATATTTTTCTGTTTCTATAATAATAATAAACAGACCATTTAGTATTGTTATAAATTATTTCTATGAAAACAAATTAAAAATAAATTAATAGGCCAATATAGATTCAAACTTAGTTGTATTCGTGTAATTCGACTACCCCAAAGGTTAAATACTAAATGCGATACTGAGTAGCGGAATTTAATGCTTGGAGTGTTGTTAAAAGATCATTACATTTTCAATTTTGTGTATTGAGCGGATTTTTTGTATTAATAACTAATTTACCAAACTCTTGCATTTAGACTGGTTTGCCCCTTTAAAAGACTAACACTTTATAGAGAAATATTGTATAATTCTATATCTGGTGTTTCACTTTTTTAGATCGAGGAACAGTCTTCAACGCTTAGATTAAATACAGATACGGAGCACAATGAAATGAAAGACCTTGCTGAAACAAGCGTGGAAGGGTTATTACGTAAATTTGTGTATCTTCCCTTCGCACGTTCATTATGTCGAGCATATATTTGTAGTGCATTTGGTAAATCTATTTATATCAACTTTAATTATCATTAAATATATGTATACGACAGTTTTGCCAGAGTTAATAATTGAAAGTTACATAATTTTGAAAAAATGTACATACCGCCCATCTTATGCCGAACGTACGAATGTCTAAATTATTAATTTGCAGATAAAAATTAATCCAACTTCTTGTTGTGTTCCTAGCTAAAACTTATAAAATTTAAAAAAATAGAATTATAAAAATTGAAATAATAGAATGGGGTGAGATGGTGCTCAAAATTTAAATAATTAACACGTTTATTTGCAACCTTAATTATCAGGAACACCTTTTTTTTATAAAATAATAGTAGTTTAGACCATGCATATCATTTGTATATTATAAATTCCATAATATTTTGTTCTTAATTATGAAATAGTTTAATTTTCATCTGTTTTGAATTATATTAAAGAAATTATGTTTTAAAATTAGTACATACATTAATTTAAATCAAATATTTGAAGGGTGGTATAGAATGATTGTATTTAATCTGCAATTCCTTACAGCTATGCGAAATCTCGACGACATTTCCGCTTTTTGGTTGTTCATTGTACTAAACGGTGCTCTTGGTCTTTTCAATCGACTGAAGATTACAGTTGGTGATAATAATCAATATTTCATACAAGTATATAGAAACGATCTTTATTATCTGACTTAAAATTTTTATCTTTTCTTCTTCACTTTTATCACAACATACCATTGTGACTTTCATACAAATTGGGCCAATTAAAATGTTGCAATCTATTTTAGTTCGTTTTCTAAATAAAAAGTTTTCCAACCCAGTAATACCATAAAGCAATATTTCTTTTAAATGTCCCAAAAATGAGGAATTCATACAATTTAGTATTATAAAAATGAATCATTTAGAGTAAAAAGAATTAGATCATATATACTAATCCTTTTCGTATACTATGTAGAAAATTAGAGTTGACTTTGAAATTACCTGTACAGAAAATTGTCAATTACTACATAACTTTTGTAATTAAACACTTTTCATATCTCTAAAAATGACAGTGATAATTAAAATGATCGAAATTAATAACCCACTCTGTATATAATTTCAAATCCCAAAAACGTTTTAATAATTATACAATATTCTAATAATTTACTATACCATAGTAATTCTTTCCTAATGTTTTATAATTCTGTAATTATATTTATAAAATATTCATATTATTGCATACAGGGTGGTGCAGTTGAAATTGCCCATAAGTTACTAAAAACAATCAAAAGTCTAGATGGTAAAATAATATATTCAGAATCAGTTATTGAGATCAAATTCAACGATGATCAGGTATACGTACTAACAGAAAGAAACAATTTCAGGTATTGTATTATAATTAACTCTTTGGCTACTACGTCACTCACATATGGGTGTCGCCTATATTATTAGGAATTTGTTCACTAATAGAATTAGAAATACTTGAAATCCGCATGGGAAAGAATGAATCATTGATTTTTATTAATACTACAACAAGCACAGTTACTTAAAAATTACTTAAAAATAATTAAACACACAGGTGCCCACACTCAAAATCAAATGAAATATCTACTGAAACACTAACCTTTATTTAAAAAGAAGGAACATATTATTCATTCTTTTACAATAATTCAATAAAAATATTGAGTTAAACTAAAACTAGTAAGAGTTACTTATCGTTGTCCTTTACAGATGCGAATTAGTGGTAATAGCGGTGCCTCCGCCAATGCATAATCGCATCATCATCGAGCCATCGTCGGAATGTTTATTAAACGCTCAAGTTTTGTATACACCGAGCAGAAACGTATTCTTCAAAGTCGTTTATAAAAATCCAAACTGGTATCGTAATTCCGTAGATAACATACTGACCACGTGGGACACAAATACCAATCTAAATTTGGCTTACGATGCGTCTCGCAACAATTCAAAAGGACTCACGTTTTCTGGAATCCTCGAAGAATCTGGCTCCACGCACACCAACGAGAAAGGATTATTCGCTACGTTGAACGAGTGTTTCGAAACAACAGAGGCCTCGAAATACTCGTTTTATAAGGAATATAATCACTTTTCGGACGATCAAATGAAAGGTGGTAGTCCCATGAGCGTTATGAGGCCCACTTCCATCAACAATCATGTGAACTACACGGGTACTGAATTCGGAAGGTGTGTAAATACCTTAAATATTGATCTAAACAAAAATAATGAGAAGTAGTGCAAAAACGAGGCGAATTATTGATTTAAAACTAAATCAAAATAGTTATGGTTGCACATCATCCGGGGTTATTTTCAAATTTTATTTATTTAACACTTTAACTACCACTTTGCAGCTACTCAAAATTCCATTTGATAGTAATTTGATTTTTTGTTATTTCTATTATCTATCATTTCTAATGTATAGTGGGAACATTCTTGACCAAATAAATATAAAAATTCCTAATAATATGTGCGATGCTTTCTAATGGAAATTCAAGTGCCACCCATATATGTGTGGGTGACAAAAACAATCTGTCAAAAAATCATAGTCTCCAATTCGTGTACTTTTGTTTCACAAAAATTAATATAAAATTCACAAATTTAATTTGAATCAAGTACAAGTAAACTTCTGTTTTCTATGTTCAATATTTTAAAAGGTATTTTTTTAACAATAGTTTTGTATAAATAAAGAATAAGTGGAAAAATTATTTATGTTTTACTAATGATTGGTGCAGAAAAGAAACAATTTGTCTTAAAGAATGATATCAAGAGTAGGCAAATTTTGAAGAATATAAAATATTGAAATCTAAAGAATTTTTGTATTACGTTCATCAGGTAATAATGAACTTTTTTAAGGATTTTCTTCGCTTCAAGCGAATACGCTACTAATTGGCCAGGAACTATAGACGGTGCAATCGAATCTGGTAAAGATACTGCTTACTCGATTCTGTACAGAATTAGACCGCAAGCGCTTTCTTTCCATGAAATAACCACTTTCAAGTACGTCTTTTGCTCGATTATATTCGAATATCGCATCAACTTTCAGAAATAGATGCACACCATGAAAACAGTAAATTCTTCGAAATAAGAGTAAGCGGAAAAACGGTATCAGTCATTTGAGATTTAAACAATGCGCTCCGGAAGTCGAACGTTTAATTTCCAATTGCTTACGTCTCGTAAGTGCCAGTTTCGACAAAAATAGAGAAAAGCTTTCCATTCTTTTTTTATGCGAACAATTTACAGTTTTGCATTGTGTACATCATTTTATTTTTTATGTACATAATTCAAGAAATTGAATTTCTTGGTATTCGATTAATTAACAATAAATAGCAGTATTAAAAATTAATTGACTGACTAATAACAATGTCATTTTAATTTTATATAAAATTAGAATAATATTACAAAGTTTTAATATTATTATAACATTTCTTTACCGTTGTTTTTTATATTTAACACTAGAACTACTAAGGGGGTCACTTGTGGGTCACTTGTGGGTCACTTGTTCCGATTTTCTTATTTTATATTACAAAATTTATCAAGACGCTTTTGTCAAAGTGTAGGCTAATTTGTACTAAGGTAAAGAATCATTCTACATTTTAACTCATGTGTCATCCCTTAGTTACTTTGCTTTTATTTCATTTAGAATTTAACAGGCGGTAGTTCTAGGGTTAATACCTTTCCTGTAATCTTTTGTTTTTAACTGATCCTGTAAAATGTAATTTGCAATAGGCCGATGACAGAGAAAGTGCAAGAACCAGTGCCTTTCAGAATATTTGCTATGCAATTTTTGGGATTACTGCTTAATGTAACAATATTTTTATCCTATTTAAAAGCGGCCTATACTAATACATAATTCACTTCATTTGAAGCAATTGTATGAGTACGAAGCTGACTCTGTAATTGATGTGAAAGAAAATTGTAAAAATGTTAATGAGAACTGAAGATGAAAATCTGTTTAAACTAGCTATTGCTTTAAATTAATAGTAACAATCGAGTTAAATTATCTTTACTATAGAATATGCGAATAATAATTTATAATAAAAAAATGTATAACTCAAGTGCTTACAAATTATAAAAATTTCGATTATATCTTTCTAAAATATATATATGATGAGTGTATGAACGTAAGTCTTTATTTTATGTATTAAAAACAAAATGTAAAATTGAAATTGAAGACAAAATTAATTTAAAATACAACGCAAGTGTGATCCTTCTTTAATCTATTTTATTATTTGTGTACTTCGATTGAATATCAATTTTTAATCAATATAATGTATAATAATGTAATGCTACAAATATTTAATTAAAAGTAATTACCACATCCACCTCTGTGTTAATTATTCTTATATTACCTGTACAGATTTTCAAATTATTTTTTAATAACATAAATCACATAATTTAATAGCATAAACATAAATGTTGGTCGTTCAAACGTTTAATGTCTTATCTTGTAATTTATAATAATCCTAAATATCCTAATTAATCCTAATCAATCCTAATAATTAATCCTAAATAAGTAATTATGCATATCACAAACTTATTGTTAGAAAAATCCTTTAATTTATACTGTGAAATTAAAAGGCACGTCTGTATTATTAAATTTATACATTTTAAAATCAAACGACAAATGGATCGGGAACAAAACTGTTATAAGTTCATGTATCAAACAAGAAGTAAACACGTAAACGTTAAATATGACCCCTAATATAAATCAATAACGTGAAAACGAATCACTAATCGCAGTTCCGTGTTCCCATTCCTTCCGATCAGGCCTAAATAGACCAGGTCTGAATTAAAATGTTCAAAATTATATGAAAATTGTTCAATTATAGTGTAACTGTGTCACCAATAAATAAACAAGGTAAATGATATTCGTTTTCAATTATTCAAAAATCAGAATCTTTTAAGTATAAATTTTTACTATTAATGACTGAAACGGTTACAAATTTGTTTTAAGATCTTTAAAAATTTTAAATTTATTTTGTAACCAATAAATACAACTATAATAGCTATGTTTAATTATTAGGGGTATGCAAGAATTATTATCTCCCTCAAATGCTATTGTAATTATTATTAATTTTAATTACAAGTAAATTATTGATAATCTTTAATATCTTTAACACGTTACAGTGTAGAAACATTATTAGATATTAATAAATATATAATATTAGTAAAGTAAATTACTTTACAAACAATGGAAACTTATTATAAAATATGTGTAAAAGTATTAATTATCCTTGACTTGAAAATTGTTCCCTTTTTTAAATTTCTTTAAGCACGTGATATTTGTTTTCTAAATACTTAATTAAATAATGCTATTTTGTAGCAGTTAAATAAATTAAATAACAGTAAATGCTGCACTTAATATAACTAATTAAAAAAAGATTTAATGTTAAAATTAAATAACTCTTAGAAACCTAATATTTTTAGTAAAATTAAGACACTTGGCTTCCTTAGGCAAAGATTGTAGTTACGCGAATGGCACGAACTGAAAAAAAAGTGTTTTGATCTCTAACGATCTGTAGAATCACAGTAACGTATTCTTTTATATTTTAAATGCCTATATTATTAAATATATTGTACTGAGAATATAAGAAGAGTGCAGTTAGTTGTTCCTTATTATTGTTATTTGTTTAAATAGCATTGAACAACCAGCAGGAACGTCTCGTTGCGTCAAAATGTCTCAAAATGAAAGCAGCGATGATGAAACAGGACTGCAAACACCGATGTTCCTCAGGAAAGGTTCTCGATGCAGTCGTGGGACACCAGGTATAGTATTTTATTATCCATCAAAATTCTTCAAGTACAAAAGTTTTGATGGGTTCTTAACTTATAATAGAATTGATACCTTTTCACTAAAAATGATAGACTATCTACTGAAATCAAATATGACTGTGGTTTGGCCTCTCAATATCTTTTAGTAGTTTAAAAAATCATGAATCAAAATTTGTTGAAAACAATCAAGTATTTTATAAAAATGCAAACAGTGGAAAGTATATATTTTCTACAAAATAATATAATCTATCAGAACACGTTAGTAGTTTAACAAACTATATTTATACACAGTTATATATACGTACATGCACAAAGTATTCAAAATAAAAATATTGTATAAATTAAATACTGCAGATTCTCTACAATTTGACAAATCCAGAAGTGTAGTATCATTTAAAGATACAAACAATTAAAAATTAAATATTTGCTAATGAACAATATTAAAATGTAAGTTGTAAATTAATTATTATTTATAAGCTATTAAATTGTAACCTTGTTGATCAAATATTTATATAGCACTTTTAATTAAATTTTAATCTTAAAATTAATTAAGCCGAAATAAGACAAGACATTTCGAGTTATTGAACTATTTCATGACGTCTTCGACGCTATTAATTGCATCACAGTGTATTTATGTTCTCCAAAGTATCGGTTTTAAATCTACTATTTTAGATTCTTAAGAGAATTAGGCTGCGCATAACTTCTTGAAAATGATTAAAATTAGTAATCCATTGAAAAATATTTATAACTTATTTTCAGATTTCCTTGGCTTTATTTTCATTTTATATTTGCAGCTTTATTTCAAGAATGATAATCAATAATCACAACTACATATTAACCCTTTCGTTGCTACTTCCTCTGCCAGGAAGTGCTTCTGTGTGGTTGTAAAATAATTTTGCCTAGCTAAATTTTAATTGTAACGTTGTATCTTTTTAATAAATAGTTTTATATTTAATTAACGTTTAAAGTTTCTTGAAATTTTTTAATAAAAAGCTGTAGACTGAAAGTCTTTACACTGACAAGATTCGGCGATTTTAATTCTTAATTTATGAATTTCTCAATTAAGAAAGTTTGAAATCACTGACAAACTCTTATGATCGCATTTCGATTCAATCTTTCGTGTTAAGATTTGTTCATTTGGCTGCAGGAACTCCATCATCTATAGGGAGTTCAGTAATATTTGGTCAGATCCCGGAAGAGGTGCTCCGTGTTTGGAGTCAATTACCGGAAGCGATACGTTTGGATCCAAGCTTGGCAGTTTTTCAAAGGGAATACGATCGAGTTCATCAAACTGAGGACGGAAGGTTTATATTTCTTTAAAAATATCCATATACCGACCGATTCAGCTAAGTGTGCCATCTAACTTACTTGTAACAATATTTGGTACATGAAAAACGGTTGATACTATTACCGTTCATTTAGGAATACTTTTGGTATCTATTTAAGATATCCCTTGGATTACCCTCTTTCACTTTTATGTTCCATTTGATGTACTACGATAATTTAATTAGGTTTCGTGATATCTCAATTTAATGTAACTGTTTCAAATCATAGTCTTTTCCCTTGTTTAGAGCTTCAGATGGCTTGAAGAAAGATTGCTTGGTAGTGAACATGTCTCTTGGGACACAGGCTGCATTACATCAGAGGTAGGTTGTCTCAAAACTTTCAGAACTTTGTCTTTATAATTACCGTAATAAATGCGTGACATTCAATACATATTTTACAAGAAAATATGTTTTCAATATCATAATAGTTGGGTGCACATCTCATACTGTATCTATCATTTACATTAAAATGGAAAATAAACTAACTTCCGCTAACAAGAAATCACATCGAAGTATCACTCACTGATTTTAATAAAACTGGTTACGATACAGATCTTGTAAACATTTTTCACACGATATTAATTAAAAATGGATAGAAAATGAATTTATCAATGTATTAAATAATGAATTTTTATGAAATATTAATGCTTTGAAGGAGAATTTTCCATACTTCAAATTTTTATTCGTATTACTATATTAATCTTAACAATCTAAATAACAAATAAACATTTTTAAAACTATTACAGCTTCAAAATAGTAAGTAAATAATTGAAATATTTTTACTTCTACTTAAAAATAGATATTGATGCCTCAAACAAGTGAAATTTTTACGTAATAAATGTCTCAGAAGATAAAGGAAAGTGTGCATTTAATAACGCATTTTGTTGCAACGCGGTATCTTAATTAGTTCCTGAGATATGGTAATTGTAAGTAAGAGGGTAATTATGAATGGCCGCCGTGACCTACATTTTTTCCAAGAAATACGCACGCATTAATAGTAATAGTGAAAGGGTTAAACGTAAAATTGACCACGTGACCGATTCGCCAGACAGTCATTGACTGGGCGCGAGCGAGACGACGATATCTTTAAACGACGATATCTCAGGAACGAAGAAAGATATCGATGTAGAGTAAAAGTGCAAGGTTTCTACTTTCTAATGAATGTAACTACATGCAAAATCTCCAAACGGTGCTTTATTAACAGCTGTATAAAGTTTTTGTTTCATTCTGCTTCATTTCATTGACATCTAATTGTTTCTTCCAATAGAATATCATTAATTTACCGATTTGTATGATAATTGTTAATACCATTATTATTAGTTCAATAATTTGTACTATAATTAGGATTTATTTAGGCTTTTATAGTTTTTAGAAACTATAATACAATAACTTGTTCTATTTATCTAACACTATTGTCTCAGTTTTTTATTTTGAGTTTAAATAAAATGATAGAAGAAAATGGATTAATATTTAATCAGAAAAGTTAATTCAAATATGCTATTTTTAATATGTTATTTAAAAAAGTGGACTTTTTGCAAATCTGTTTATATCATCGAATTTGTCGCCCGTAAATACAAAATTCCAAGATATTCAACACAATATTCTCACATATTTAAAATTTATACAGTCCCTTATTATCTCATCAGGTTTTTAAGTATTACAAAATTAGATCTTTTAAATTTGCAAATCTAAGGAATTATCATACACAAATAATGCAGTTTATATATAAATTTTTGTAACATTGTAGCTTAATGCTCCCTATGGATCGTAGAATGCAAAGCAAGGGATCTAGAGAGGAAGATGTACAAGAAGCTATGCAAGAACCTCATGAAGTTAAACCAAAACCGTTTTACCGTTACATGAAGTTAATTTCATTAACTTGTTGTTGGGTCGTATTTACTGTAAGTTCAATGCATTATGTTATTAAACTAATCAGACAAAATATTGATAGAAAAAATATTATTCTGTTAACAAAGGTATTAGAAGGATAACATTATTGTTTAATCATTATTCAATTTTTTTTACAATTATATATTTTTAATGTTGTAATTACATTACATACTCGTACATTATAATTACATTAAAATCTTCTGGTTTTAGAGTTTCATTAAATCTAAATGTCTCTAATAAACTTTCATAATTGCAGCTAATCTTGATGATTAAAAGTGAAAAAGTAGAATCGATGCACCAGATCTCAGTACCAAAGGGACAAATCAAAAGTATCCTTTTTTTTTATTTATGTTAAACTTACATTGTAATAAACGAACAACCAACAGCTTTGCAATACTAATTTAAATTTTGATACGTGTATCAACATATCAATTAGTTAATTAATAATTTTAAACTAAAAACTGACGACCAATAAATGTTTTATCTTTCATAAAACTTTGCAATTCTGTCGATTCAATTTTATTTCATTTTACAAAATACGAAAGTTACTGGCTAAGAATGGTCCTTAAACTATCATAGATTACAAAATGCACGGTGATGTTTCTGGCAAAGAAATCAGTGTAACGATAGAAGGTTCCTTGCTGCCACCGGTGCAATCAAAAGAATACGCAAATGTATCCGACAGGTATTTAATGGTATGGTTAGAACTCCTGGTCAACGAAATGAATGTCACCGATCAGCTCTTTTCGGAACATCCTCAAGTTCAGGTACATTGATTTATTTATAAATTATGATGTCCTATTTCTTTCCAAGTTTCAGTTTACAACAATTCTCCCATAACATTTCATATCATTGACTTGGTGCAAAAAGTGCCAATATCACAGTTTTATAAAAATACGTTAAACTCAATATTGAATTTTAAATAATAAAAGCAGAAGCATAAGCTCTAATTCTTTTTTTTTATTTTAGAAAAATATTTTAAACATCAGAAGCTTGAATGTGAATTTTTTAACATATTTTTACTTTCTAATTAAATATAGGAAATAGAACAGAAGTTTTTGTTGTATATTTATTATTATTAATATAAAATGATTTATATGCAGAACATAAGCAGTGTATGGATGTTACCGATACTACCAGAAAATCTGATGGATCTTTTCTCTGGACAGAGGTATCAAAGGACTTTCGAACTGCAAAATGTCAACAAAGAGTATGTTCGATCAAAATTTGTCTATTTTATACGTCTTACGTTTTCAATTAGAAGTTATACAATTTTAACCCTTTGCACTCGAACCATTTTTGGATACAATTAAACCTAAATACGTTTAATGTTTATGATCTGTTTACTTTTATTACTTTCAATATTTTGCTACTTTCTACATAAATATAATAATTATATAAATAATTTAATTAATCACGTATGTCGCCTTCAAGGGTTAAATAATTATTTACATATACGATGTATTTTATTACAACTATTGCTTTTTTATTGATATTTTTACTTTACTTCTTAAAATAACAATTATTGATTCAATTACATTAACTCAGAGACTACACGAAAGTTGTTTTTTAAATGTTCTAATTTTTGTTTCACAGGATCTTAAATCAGGGTTTGCTGTCTATTAATTTGAAAACGAACCTGGAGTACAGTTTTGCTGTTTCCATTTCTTACGACATATCATTAATAAACAAAGATGATGGCATAGCATATGCTGCGATAGTTTTATTCGGGTTGTATGTTCTAATAGTGTTCGAGGTACTTAAACAAAGATATAATTATTCAAGTTATACTTTAGAAATTAAGTGATTAAAGTAAAAAGCCCAATAACTGGCACTGGTCCTGTTACTGACACTTCTTTTTATATTTTCTCTCAATGATAAAGCTTAAATCAACTTTTGTTTCTTCTACTTTTTATTAAATACCTAGAAACAATTTTCACTGTCAATATTTTTATATAAATCTAATTCTTAAAAAAAATAATTTCCAAGTAAGCTTAAAAATCAATATTAGCCACAGATGAAAACCTTAAATTTAATGATACGAGCAAAATTTTGTAAAGATTACAGCATAAAGAAACAAATTACTTACATACCGCGTGTTAAAAATCAAATCTGTTGTTATAATTATGATAAATAATTGTAGGTTGTGCATAGAACCCTAGCAGCAATGTTAGCATCAACTATGTCTATTGCAATACTGGCAGCTTTAAACGAGGTATTTAAGCGAACGAAATAAACGAATAAATATCTACGAAATTTTCATGAAATATAATAATTTGATATTTCAGAGACCAAGTATGGCCGAATTAATATCTTGGATAGATGTTGATACATTAATGTTATTATTCGCTATGATGATATTAGTGGCCGTGGTCGCTGAAACGGGAATATTTGACTGGCTAGCAGTTTATGCTTATAAAGTAAGATTTTATTCAATTATCAACTAATTTACGAATCATTCGAATAGTTATATACGAATTTATAGTGTAAAATTCGATTAACATGAACTTTCTTACAATATAACCTTATTTGTCTGGAACAATAAGAATTAAAAGTTACAAAAGTTTGTTTTTTAGAGTTAATTAACCAGTCAGCTGTGTCGCGAGAATCAAGCAATGACACAGAGTAAGTGTCGCTGTTAAAATATTGGATCAAAAAGACGGTTTTATTTTATAAAATGAACAATTTTATTGCTAATATTTACTCATTCACTTAACATGAACATATACAACACACATAATAAACGAAAAACTCGGGAATAATCAAATATCTATAAAAGTTAGAAGTCAAGTGGTATTCACCAAAGCAAGGAACGACACAATACTGCGATTACCTTCTAATCTTTTTTTTATAACAAAGTACTAAAAAAACATTATCCTTGCACATGTACCAACTGGTTATATAAACTGATAAGCAGTTGCAGCCAGTGCATTCGGGGATGCATGAATCCATCTCAAATTATTTATATTATTTGTTTGTTTTATTTCGTCTTGACCGCCAAAGATTCTAAACATATTGAGATTTACGAATATATTTTAGTTTTTGCTAAAATTACAATTTAAATAGCAAATAGTAACAAAATTTTCACAGCTGACTGGTCAAATAATACCTTTGTATAGCAGTTTTAATTTCATGGTTAAATTCGAACGACAGAATTCTTATAAAATCGTAATTTTCAGATAACGGGAGGAAAATTGTGGCCGCTCGTAAGTACACTCTGCTTTTTCACAACGTTCGTCTCGTCGTTTCTAGATAATGTTACAACGGTACTTTTAATGACGCCGGTAACCATCAGATTATGCGAAGTTATGGAAATAAATCCGGTACCGATATTGACAGCGATGGTGGTTTACTCTAATATCGGTGGCGCTATGACACCGATAGGTGATCCGCCCAACGTAATTATTGCTTCTAATCGGGAAGTTATTAATAACGTAAGTAACCTTGTTATTTATTATATTTGTTGTATAATAATAATAATAAATGAATCGAAAAGAAAAGTAAGTGTGCAAGAAACATCGGTAGTTCTAGTGTTAATTACTACTTTTTTGTTGTTCAGGGTATTGATTTTAGTACATTCACAATACACATGAGCATCGGTGTTATTATGGTAATAATCGTGGTCTATGTTCAGCTACGATATATCTTTCGAAACGTGGATGTTCTTAGATTCGATGAACCACCTGATGTACAGGTATGAATATTATTTATCTCAGGGGTAGTCAACCTTTTTATACCTACCGCCCACGGTTACACAGTAATGGTGATTTATAAAGTAGGGAAAATTTTCTTTATAAAATTTCCATTTCGATGTTTTTAAAAAGTCAATTGAATTATAAAAAGGAAAGTCAGCAAACCCCCTACCGCCTACCATGAAAACTGGAACGCCCACTAATGGGCGGTAGGGACCAGGTTGACTACCACTGATATATCTGCTATTGAACTTACCACATTTTATTAAGTTATTCTACCACATTTTGTAAGTTATTAGCTTACTATGTAAAGAAAATAATTTGACAAACGTATATAAGTAATTAATTTTTTTTTTACCTAGGAATTAAGACACGAAATCGCAATTTGGCAAAGGGCTGCGGCGAGTTTGTCCAGTTACAGTAAAGATGAGAATTTAGTGAGGGAAACTTTATTGAAAAAAGTTCAACGATTAGTTTCGCAATTAAAAAGAAAAATAGTGACGGGTAGCGTAACACTTGAAAGGTATAAAACAACCCTTGAGGAACTTCAAGAAAAGGTGAATATCTAAAGGTCTACTATTTGTGACCTTTAAAAATAATAGGAGTCAGTTGATAATTATCGAAAATGAATATTTTTGTCTTGCAGTATCCTATACGAGATAAGTGGTTGCTGGTAAAGTCTGGATTCGCGTTAATCTTCGTGATCACGATGTTCTTTTTACACAGTGTCCCAAATCTACATTTGTCACTGGGATTGACGGCTTTAATTGGTGTACTTTTGTTATTAATTTTAGCGGACAGCGAGGATCTTGATGGTCTTATGGCGCGTGTCGAATGGAGCACTTTGTTATTCTTCGCGTCGTTATTCGTCCTTATGGAGGTATCAAACTATCGTTACTACTATTTTAAAAGTACAATGAAACTCCCATATTCGCACAGATTTCGAGCTTCAACGGCCTGACATTATCGGCATCACATACAATTTTATTATGTTAAGAAGTTTCTAAGTAATTAATCCCAACAACAAAAATTCAATGTACATCTAGCGACGACTTGAGAGAAATTTTAAGAATTTTTTATTTAACTTTTATTTTTTTACTGTATGAGCTAATATTGGAGTTGTTTAGGGTTAGGTATGTATTGGATGAAATGTATTTCATTGATATCAGTTGATGCAGAAAACAGCAATATGACAAATTCTTACAAAAATTCATATGTCACCCACACTATATAGTATAATATATGTATAGTATAGTGTGGAGCTCAGAAGTCTTCTATGGAAAATGGGGGTCCGATTAGTTGGAACAAAGGATACCGCCCCATGTGTATCCGAAACGACTTCTCATTATACATATTTTTCCTATTGGCAGGACCTATTCGTAAATTTGATTAGTAGCAAAGGATAGAATATGAGATAGCCATAACTGAGTGGGACAGAGCGACAGCGAGCAAGTAATGCAAAACACTAACGTAGACTTTCGATTTTTATGTGTTAAATACTTCTTAAATGGTATTTAAAATAGTTTGAATATTATTTAGTTATATTTTATTTCAATTCAATGAAATTTTATTCATCATTCGCCATTAGAATAAAAATAAATTCGAGTAATGGATAAATATCGAAATGTCAGATGAATTCTCCTGAGCTCTCCACTTGAAAAATTTCTATTTCACTTATCTGCAGATTTAAAACAATTCACGGCAGAAATTTTGATTAAAATGAAGACACATTTCAGGCCCTATCGCGACTAGGTCTCATCGCTTGGATAGGCAAACAAACGGAGAAGATTATCCTGTCGGTTGGCGAAGAATCAAGATTAGCGGTGGCTATATTATTGTTACTTTGGGTATCAGCTTTTGCTAGTGCATTCGTAGACAACGTGCCATTGTCAACGATGATGATCAGGATTGTAACTAATCTGGCGCAAAACCGAGAACTTAGATTACCGTTACAACCCTTAGTGTGGGCTTTAGCTTTTGGTGCTTGTATGGGAGGTAGGAAAGTTTCCAAATTATTTCGTTATCCCTAAAAATAACAATAAATTTTTATATAATTCCAAATTATTTCATTATCCTTGAAAATAACAAAAAATTTCATTATTTGTTCTAGTATAAACAATACTACTTATAGTAGTATAGTATTAATACTATAAACACTATAAATTTTCATTTAAATAGTATTTTTTACTTAATAATTTTCCCATTCTAGAATAATTAATTTCTTATTCGTTTTTAAGCGAAATTATTAATATTCTTAATTAAAATAACAGGAATGGTCATTTTATCCTATTATTAATCCAATTTCAAACGCAAGTTCAATGGAAACTAATTTCATTATTATTTATGTGTTTGAATGGATGAATGTATTTTCAGGAAATGGAACTTTGATTGGAGCTACTGCCAACGTGGTTTGTGTAGGTGTTGCCGAGCAACATGGATATAAATTCACTTTTATGCAATTCTTCAAGTAAGCCTACATCTTAAAATACAAAGTGAACGAATAAGAACTGTTTAAAATAATTCATTACACATTAGCCATGTCAAAAAGTTATTGTAAACAAATTATGTCCATTTAATTGTGTTCGTTTCGTTGGTCCGGGTCATAATTGCCCCGCCGCCAATGTATAGTTTTCGAGGGAGAAATTTCAATTTCAAATTACATACGTAGGGCATGTTTAAATAAATCGGGGATGAATTAAGCCGATTTGAACAAAAGATTGCCGTTCGTTCATTCTTACTATTACAATCATTCCATGAATATGACAAATAATTTTCATTTCAGAGTGGGTTTTCCAATTATGCTGACGAGTGCTGCGACAATAACTATGTATTTAATGATCGCTCACGTCATTTTTGGTTGGAACGGCTAGAGCCATTACTGCGACCAATTAATCATTTAATACACCATTATCTGTATTTTAGAACAATATCTGTATTATTGTAATCGAATTGTATTTACTAGTATTTATTGTAATATTTCATTAATATTACACTTACACGCGCAAACGGTAATGCGATATTGCGGCAATGTACAAACTAATTTCGATAAGCGAGAAACTATTATATAATAACTCTATTGCAAAGATATTATTAGATTGATATCAATTCTGTACGTTTATAAACTTCACTTTGAAGCATACACATGAATTTTATCATAAAAGTTATTATGTAAAGTTTGATGTAAAATACCTAGAAATTATTGATGATCAATATACAATAAGTAATTACAAGTTTTTAGAATTAACATTCTAATACCTATTTAAAAATGGAAGATTGCAACAGTGTAAAATTCTATAAAATTATAAGAGTGGCAGGAAATAAAAAAGAATACTTGTAACTGTGAAGATTTTTATCAATTTAAAAACTGAAATAAACTATTATTTTAAAAAGAACATACTTTTAGAAAAGGAGGAAGAACAATTTCCACGATTAAAACCTTTGCAATAAAGAACAAAACCATTGCAACTAATAATTAAATAGACTATAATACCAACTGCACTTATATGTAATTGCAAATTTATTTACCTAACCCTAGTCGCCCCGGGACAAGCGCCTCGGTAGAACAGGAAGCGTTAAACACAAGTAATATTGAACATAAAAGTAAAAAACAAATGGTAGAATGTTATGAGAGTAATCGTACCTCAGAATAAAGGGAATGACTGAAATAAAGGAGGAATAAATTTGAAAATATACTCGCCCGCTGATCGGACCTCCCACTCCCTCCACAGCAATCTCGCAAAATTACAATTGTAAACGTTAGTTATAAATAATATAATAACTATTGTAAAGCTGAATGTATGAATCATGTAGTTTATTGAATAAATGCAGCTTTTTAGTACCATGAACGTTTCTAATTAGTTAACAATCGCGATAAAGCAAGAAAATAATAAATAAAGGCTCTGAAATGTAGTCTTCGAGTCTCGTAATCAAGCGCAGGTTTATATCGATTTATATACTTAAATGATGTTCTAGGATCACCAAATTTGAACTAAAGGAAGGGGAAACTTTATATTATCATAAAAGTATCAATTTGTCACCGTACAAGCTCTATTTTTTATTATTTTTACAATTTTTTAAATAATTATATTTTTTTTACCCCTGGCGCCATCTCCGAACAAAGTGCTGAAACTGATCAACAATTACCGACTGAGAAATCCGAAACATCGTTAAAAATGGCGGGCTTTTTAAATGAGAAATGTGTCATTTTGAAATTTTCTTAATTAAATTCCTTAAAAAGGTTTATTTATTCAATTCCTACTTGATTATGAGTCTAGGAGAACTCGTGTATAATTTCTGATAGATTAGATAAACGAAAAACCTTCATTTAAGAACTACAGAAGTGATTTTTGAGCACTTATAATAGTAGCAGAGTATTCCCCAAAGTAATTAATTTTTTACAGCTTAAAAAACATCTTAAATTAATAAAATGCTGTACACAATCGTACTGAAAGCATTGAAAATGATAAAATTAGAACGATATCCATGTTAATAGCTTTGAATCGTTTATTATACAACTTTAAAAGTTATATTAATGAAGAAAAGACATAAATGTAAGTTTTTCTCTTATTGAAACAATCAGAAATTATACACCAGTTCTTCTAGTTTAATAATTAAAGCAGAAGTTTAATTAATAAACCTTTATAAGGAATTTAATTAAGAAATATCAAAATAGTACATTACTCATTTTGAAAAGCCCGCCATTTTTAACGATGTTTCGGAATTCTCAGTCGGTAATTATTGAGTAGTTTCAGCACTTTGTTCGCAGGTGGCGCCAGGGGTAAAAATAAAAAGTCGGTAAAAATTATTTTATTAAAAATCGGCTTTTTAACACCATTACATAAAATATTTTGTTGTTATAAATGTCTCTATAACTTTAGTTTATCCGAAAAGTGGCCTGGTTTTTGAAAAAACACAATTTTCTGTTTCGCTAATTTTGTCGGTAACACCCCATGTACCGTCCTCAGTTGCTCTTTAAAAAAATTGAAAAATAAAGCTTGAACGATATTAAATTCATTATTTTATAATAATACAATGTTTTATCTTTTTACTATTCAAATTAGATGACCCCAGGACTGTATTTAATTATACAAATTGCTTTATCTCTTCATGCCGCTCATTTACCTTCGCTACAAACTCTAACAACATAATATTATAATTATGTAATTATATTAAAATATTATAATTATTATAATTATGCAAATTTTGTTACAATTATTATAATTTTATGGTTTTACAATGAATAATTGTTATGCCTACAAACTTTTATTTTATTTTAGTTCATTTTAATGTATTTTATAATTATTAATTCTTTAATTATTTATTGATTAAATTGTTCTCATTTCTTATACATTTCTTTATTAACTTATTGTACAATATTTCTATTACTGTTTTCAATGTTACTGTTATTTATTAACTATATTATTGTTAAATTCATTAAGGTTGAATATTAAGGTTGATTATTTGTTTGTACTCGTAACTTTTATTAACGATTACATTTTAAAAGCTGTAACACATTATTTTCTATTTCTATTTCCTTCTCTCATTAAATACACTTTTTGTAGCTTCATTTACTCTATATTATCGGTATGATACATTTCATTTGCCCTTAGACGTAAAGAAATTCAAGTATTGCAAGAACGGTATATGAAGATTAATTGCCAAAAAGTCGCTCGTTTTCCAAAAAAATGTAATTTTATACTTTGTTATACATTTTGGGGGGCGCCGCATATAAATTGAGTTACACGACCATAACTCTTTACTTAGACACAAAAATTAGTATAAATCTCCATTTGATTGATTTTACTTTACGTTTTCTGATTTAGTTTTAACACCGCTTATAAATCTATAACTTTATTCATTGTTTAAACAGTACTAATGTTTTAAGTTTTTCAATTTTGTTAAACATATTAGATACGTTTATAACGAACACATAGAGCCATGAAACTAAAGTATATTGTGACAAGGAAAATAATTATATGTACTTTAACGATTCTATGAGAAACGTTTTTATTGATATTGATTGAGTACACTAAATTAAAAAATAATTTATATAATACTTATACATACAATAATTCATGTTTATCAATAATCGACATATTGTTTCGGTTTAAATCAGCTATGTTATCGTTATAACAAATTAGGAAACTTTTATTGTTGTTCTATACGAAAATACTATGCTTCAAATAGTTGTACATTAATTATGACAGAAATCTAATCTTTAAAATTCAATCAACTTATAACTGCAAGTTCTAATGTTCACTTATTTCAACATCACATTAATTATTAAACGATGCAAATATAATCTGTATTAACATTCGTACGAACTTGTTCCTTCGCTATTATTCGAATTTCCATTTGTTTACGTACAAAAATTTAATTCAACAAGTTGAAGAATGAAAATTTATCGAATATCATACACATTAATATTCTTACTCAAATCAAATCGATGTTAAATAAACGTAATCGTGCATAATATGATAAGTTACAATTCTGTGCATATTTACATTGCAAGTATTTTAGTTTATAATATCATTATCCAAACATTTATTTTCAATTTTCATTCTCCAATTTCTATATTATATAAACATAAGTACATGAAATTCATAAAGGAGGTAACATTCCTTAGCGGATACACTTCATAAGTACCAAGTAAATGACAAATATTATTACTTAACAAACTGCTAAACCATTTTGCATTAAAACCGCTACGTGTAATTAGGTCTACAGGTTCTTAATAATACGAGTAATAACATTTATCCGTACAGTATCGTAAAATGTAAAATACCTCATTTATGAACATCATTGTACATCATACAATGCATATTAATGTAAAATTTTGGTTATGGAAACGAAATAGGTACAGGAACCGTTACAAGCAATTGAAAACGTGTAATTAAATTACTTAAATACTTTTACATAAGTGGTATGGAATCTTCAGATTTACATACAAAGTAAGATATTTTACAGTATCACTGAACTAATATATTCCAAATAAACAACATTATTGTATACAAGATTGATCGTATACATGATTACCATTTAGCCTTTTGCTTAATTAAATGTAGCTATCTAACAAGGAGAGAATTCTAAGTGTAATGTTTGTTGATAGAACTTAAAGTACCTACTAAATCTATTTTTTTTTTCATAACCAAAATAAAAATCTTTTTAGAAGATTTTAATTGAACCAAAATTGACTGTTTATAAGTTTTCAAGGTTGTTCGTTCATTAGTAACAACAAAGATTAAAATACTCAAGTTAAATGGGACACCCTGCACATTTTATCATCATGTAAAGTTTCACCTAAACTGAATCGTTACACTTGGAGTCGTTTCCTTGTAAGATTAAAAATTTAATTTCAACAATTGATTAAAAAATCGAACTTCAACATGATTTAAGAAATTCATATAAATTAAATTAACTAAATGCTCGTTCTTAGTTTCTTCTCACTCCTGATAACAACGAACGAATAATGTTTGCTTTGAAATTTCATTTACTTGATTTTAATAAATATAACATAATTTGTGACATTCTATTAATATTACTTTACAGTATTTTAAAATGAAAACCTCAATTCGTATATAAAATATAATTAAACGTCTAAAGCATACGTTTCTATTACAGTAAAATAAACAAAAAATGCGACTATAAACTTTATAAAATTATATTACTTCTGTAACGCATCATTAACGTAGGCATACTGTTATAAAACAGTTCATTGTATGGTATTTTAAAAAATAATTTAGTTATGGTTTAGTCCATATTGATTTATTACATATAGCTCGATCTTCTCTATTTAAAGAAATAAAAGATTTTTGGTTTCAAAAAGAAAAGAAACCATTCTGTAACAATAGTCTGATTATAACAGGGTAAAGATTTTTTCAAAAATAACATTTTCAAAAACTTGAACTGCATACACTAATAATAATTTAAACAGAAGTAAATATTACATGTTATACAGTATCAAGCAAAGAAAAATGAATGTTTCAGAAGAAATACATACGATGAATGACGAGTTTTATGTAAACGTACATTTATTATGCATTGAACAGAATAACATTAATTTTATAGAATGTTTAATCATCGTCAATTGATCGAACAAAAATGTACAAAAATATTAATATACGATACATTTATTTACCTACGCTATATTCCTATATACCGAGCAAATTACATTTTTAACCTTTCCAATGAATTCTTTGATTTCGCCTTACGCATTCCTATTCTTTTCTTTTTCTTAATCTTCCGAATATTAATTGTTTACTTTTACCTATTAAAATATTTTAATGTTACAAATTTCCAATTATCATTAGCTCTAATTCATTTTCTTCGTGATAATGTAAGTATCTGTCAATACATGGAATATTTCATTAACTGTTTATAAATAACTTTACATAGATCTATGACGTCGATTATTACAAATATTTTATATTCATTGTGACTGTGAGAAGAATGTAAAATATATGTCACATTCTTAGTAATAGCAATTTTTTATCATTTTATTCAGTTTCTAGTATATTTGTTCTGTTTGATATACCTTCCTAGATTTCCTCACAAAAAATTATTTACAATTGTAATCTAACAAAAAAAAATTAATGAATCACAGCAACAAATGGGACACATTAATTATGTACGTAGCGTTTCTACGTTACGTGAATAGATTTTTTTTTTTTTTATGTGGATTATATCGATAGTAAAATCAAACACACAGCAAATACAAATACGTTACTGTGTGAAATATTTGAATTCACGATTTCGTATCTATAATTTAAACTACCAACATATTAGATTTCTTTAACGACATATTAATTATCGATTCGGGATAATTAATTACGCCCAAAGACTAATGTAATTTTGTATGTATACTTGCATGGATTATTCACAACTCAAATACTTGTGCTTCTCTACTGTATAATTTATAAAACCGATTACGTTTACAGTAGACACGGAAACACTGTACGGTTATTTTGATCTATTTAGCATCTTTAAATACCTGAAGCAGCATGCGAACTCCAAAATAAAAATATTTCTGTTCAGAATACATTATTTTATCGTTACATAAAAAAATCGAAAGTGTAAACTCTTACAAAATATTTATACATATTATATATAACATAAATAGCAAGATGACATATGACTCACCGTTATATAAACTACCGTTTGTAACGTCCTTTTATTAACTGCAGAGCTTTCGCCATTAAGGGTGCTTTAGTTTTCTTTACAACACCGGGCGCTAACGAAACGGATAAACAAATTTAATCTTATTATATTTAAATCGTATGCAAAAAGTACTTACATGGTTTAGCACGGGATATAGGTGGTGGTGGAACAGAAATATTTGTTGCATCTGCCGGGTTTCCGCCGCTAATTAATTTCTTCTTTAAGCTAGATGCAGTGCTAGGTACACAATTGGCAGTACCATATTTAGCTTGCTTTTTAAGAACATTTCTTGGAGGTTTGACGACGTTATCTACATACGCAAGCTTAGTGGACCTTACTGGAACAGATTTATCTATGGACTGTTTTATATTAGCTGTAAGTGCTTTCAACTTTGCTTCCCGTTCATCCAGACAACGCTGTTGAGTAACAAAAATTAATACAATCATTGGATAAATAATGCATATATAATATATAACCCAAGCAATTTAATTTAAAGAAAAAAAAATATGTATATACCATATACATTTCACGCCATGTTTCCATTTCTTCCCTTTGTTTATTTCTAAATTCACGATTACAATGAAATTGCCACAAACAATCTGTATCCTCAATTAAATAAGGATTATAGTGTTCAAGCATGAATAATTGATCCGATGTCGCACGTTCCAAAATAGGTTTCAGTATATCGAAAGGTACTCCACCCGTGAATTCAAGTGCTGCGTGTAAAGAACAAGTAAAATATTTAAAATAACGATCGTTAAAAAATATGATTTCTTCCTTTTTATGTATTACAGTCTGTTTCATAAGAGCGTTGGAGCGATATCTCGAATCACAGAGCCAGAAAGGCGGTAATGTATACCAGATCTACTTAATATGTTTATAAAGAGTATTGCGTTACTGGACTCGCTTCCCATGCTTAAGCAGTATTACTTCGACAGCCCGAGCGAGCGAACGCTTAAAAATGAATGCGACACGAAGCTGTATTAATGTTTTAAACTGGTCCTCTTATGAAACAGACTGTATGTAAATATAAGTTATATGTCAAATGGCAAAAAAAGGTGTATCTTGGGTATTTGTCACATATAACATTTAGTATTATATATAAACAAAGTAACAATCATCTATGAACAACTTACCATCGATATTTTCTATTAACACTCGTGTACACAGTTCAAACAAAGTTGGTACACTGGTGTAGCCAGATTTGTTTCCTGAATATACTTTTGTCCTAGAATTGAATCATCTTTTATGTACAAGCATTATATTTGTGATGTTTTCACATGTACTTATCCATTACTATAAACTTACCTTTGGTTTTTAACATACATCACATCCGTAAGAGCTTTATCTTCTTCTTTGCGATGAACAGGATTAATATATGGCAGTGGTTTATAATTTGGACTAATTTCAGGTAGTGTAGATGCTAGATCTACACTTAAAGGTTCTAATTTTACAGCTGATGATAAAAGAGATGGTGTCTGTAATAAACGACATTTATTACATTATTCCTTTCTAAAATACTTAAAATTTCTAAGACTTATTATATACGAAATTTATAAAAAGTGTGTAATGTTGCAACAGTGTAATTATAACTTTTATAAATGAAAAGTATGTTATTTATATTATACAATGTAAATTACTTGTAAAGCTTCAGTTGTTGTTTCAGCTTTTAATGCTGGTTTCTTGTTATTCGTAACTGATGGTTCGGTTTTTATCGTTTTTGTTGAACTTGAACTCGGGGAATTATTACTACGTTTCTTAGATAGTTGAGCCATCGTGCACATACCAAGTGCTTCTGCAAAACTAGCGCCTGTGCATAAAATAATACACTAATAATTATTTATTCAAAATCGTACAAATTTATTATACTCAGAAATATAAAAGCAACTTTTTTGTTTAAATGTATTACAATTGTACAAAAATGTATTATTAACATTTTATAAAATACATGTTAATTTTAAGTATCTCTCATATTACACCATGCAAGTTGATCCTCCTGTTTTGAATACCTTTATTAATACTTCGTAGTAAAATTATAATTATCAGAAACAGAAAGTAATTTATGAAACTTACATTATAAATAATAAAAAAATAAAAATACATTAAATTTGTTTTTGTACATACTTTAAATACAAACAATATATAACTAAAAATATCAAAAACTTTTTTTTATCACATAATTATAAATGCATGAAACGAAATAATAATTTTGCAGTAACCAAATAATAATGTTTACATAATCGCTAACGCTCGTTTTCGGACATCAATTTTTCTTGAAATGTTTCCAAAGTTTTCTTGGTAAGAAAACTATTAATTGATAGAAATAAATCTTTTTATATATTATCAATAAATTACCGAAAAATTATTACAAGCGCATAATAATACTGTAAACTTTTTTCATAGGCTAAAAAATAAAATGTTTCAAAACTAACCAGAGTGGCAGTCTATTCCCTCATCACCATTCATTTCTTGTTTTATCTTTACTAATTCCTTTGGTTCTTTTGATCCATGTTTAGAGTGTTTTGAATCTTTACTATTTTTACCTTCATGTTTACTTTTTCCATCTTTGTGTTCCTTTTTTTTGCTTCTATCCTTATTCTTATCACAATGTTTATTATAAGAGGAACTATCATTATACTTTGATTCTGAAGACTCTTTACTAGAATGACTATCATTTTTCTTAGTTTCATCTTTATTATAAGATGTTTGTGTCTCACTTTTATGTCTATGTTTGTCTCCGCTTTCTTTTAATTTGTTGCTGGAGGAATCAGTTCTATGCTTACTAGAACTTCCTTTTATTTTCTCTTGAGACTCTTTTCTTTCAGGCTTAATCTCACTTTTGTTTAAAGTGTCTTTGTCCTTGGGTTCTTCTTTCACTTTAATCATACCTAATGTAATATTAGCATTACTCTTTTCAGAATTAGAGGATACATCATGCTTAGCATCTTCATTCTCACTTTCTGAATTCTTTCTTCTTTTAACTTCCTTCTTTAAACTATTTGAATCATCATTTTTACGTTTTTTATGATTTTCTTCATTGTTTTTAGATAAATTACAATTAGAGGAAGACCTATTAGAGTATTTTTCTATATTATCAGATTTGTTATGATTATGGTGTTTAGAACCATGCATATCATCTTTTTTAGAGGCACTTTTATTATCTTTTGAAGACTTTTTGTCACTTCTTGATTCATGTTTATGACTATGTTTATGTTTATCATACTTCTTCTGCTTTTCCAAATCGTTATCTAAATTCTTGACAATGTCACAATTACTTTTCGATTGTGATTCCACAGATTTTGCTTTTGATTCATGTTTAGAAGAGTGTTTACTATTGTGTGATGTATGTGACAATTCAGCTTTTTCTGTCTTATGCCTATGCATGTGTTTTTCACTATTTTCACTTTTGTGTCTGAAAAATCAATTAAACACATGCAATTGAAAAATATTATTGTAAATAGTTCAGTTCATATAAAATAATAAATTTTATCTTCCTCAAATGTAATTTAATGTTTTAAAAGATAACTAACATAAATTCAATATGTGTTATACACTTATTAAATTAATGTATGGAATGTTTGAAACTTTAAAGATAATATGAATTTACAAATACAAATTATGAATGATACAAAAAATAAAATTCAATTTACCTTGAAGAACTTTCTTCAGATTTCGGAGATTCCCGACCGTCATTATAACTTTCAGGTGCATCTGGCACGCACGCTTCATCTTCATCTTCACCTTCACTGCTTTCTTCATTAGCAACCATTGTTTTCCATTTTGCGACAAGTGCTTTAGCAGCATCTCCAATTCCTCCCTCATATTTTCTTAGAGCATTTACTGTACGTCCTACTCCAGTCTCTTGTAAATGTTGTACGGTTACTGGCAGATTAGATAACTTTGAAATACAATGGAGTATCTGCAATATATTCAAAAATATTTGCATTAAAATCAAATTATTACTTTATAAGAAATTTATATATTAAACATTTATAAATGTAGAAAAATAAAAGAATAAAAAAGTATCGATTAATAAGTATATAAATTATCAATTCCTATTCTGTTATTAATACAAATAATTGTTCTTGTAAAAGTACGTTTACGTGAGTATAATAATATTAAAATTGATAAAAATAAAACTGGCCAAGACGAATATTTTTCCGAAGGGATTGGTTTTATACAAGGATTAAAGCAAAATGAAAATACAGTAGAATAAATATTGCAAAAATTTATTTTTATTTAAAGTATATATAGTCATGTTTGTGATATATAAGTTAAATTTTTAACAATAATGGATTTAATTTGGGTACGATCGTAACTTTGTTTAGATATCGTCATAAGGTTATACCCCAACGACGTTAATAAAATAGCGAAGTTGTGTTCATCATTATAAGTTTGTAGAAGACGAAAATTAGTGCAGCAATACATACTCTATCCTCATTGTCATCACATTTTTCAATATTTCGCTGATAGTGCTTAATTTTATCCACTACAGACATTATTGCGGCTACCAGCTGCTAACTGCTGTTGTTCCTTATTCATAGACAGATGGATACAGCGCGGATGCAAGAATTGCTTCCGATGAAATATTAACTTTATTTATATTGTATATTCCGTTCATTAGACTAAATTCATGCTAACATTATCTCCCCAAAAAATGTGATTTCTATAGAGTGAATTGAATTTTTATCGATTGATTTCACTAATTAATAGAAACTGATAATACGAAACTCGAATAAAAACTCGCCATAAAACAGGAATCTTTAATCTACAGGGTGTCCCAGAACTCTTGTAGGAGCCGGAAATGGGGGGTAGCTGAGACTATTCTGAACAACAATTTCCTTTGCAAAAATATCGGATGGGGCTTCGTTTTTGAATTATTAAGCAAAAACACTGACCAATCAGAGCGCGTCTCGGGCGCGCGCTCAGTACCGTCAGTGTAGCGTTGAGACTAGTCGCCCCGGGACAAGCGCCTCGGTACGATCAGCGGCCGAGTATTGCTCTCTCGCACGTACAGTGACGCGGAGGAAGTGAGAGGTAAGATGCTCGTTGCACTCTTCTCTCTCGCTTTTACACTGACGCGGAGGGAGTGAGAGGTCCGAATGGCGGACTTTTATGTCCAATATTACTTGTGCTTAACGCTTCTTGTTCTACCGAGGCGCTTGTCCCGGGGCGACTAGGCTCGACGCTACACTGACGGTACTGAGCGCGCGCCCGAGACGCGCTCTGATTGGTCAGTGTTTTTGCTTAATAATTCAAAAACGAAGCCCCATTCGATATTTTTGCAAAGGAAATTGTTGTTCAGAATAGTCTCAGCTACCCCCTATTTCCGGCTCCTACAGGAGTTCTGGGACACCCTGTATAATAGTGGATAAAATCATAAAAGAAAATTGTACGTATATAAAGACGATCGTATAAAATGAGATTGCAAACGAATTCATTGTCAATCAATTAAATATTTATGACGTGCACCTCGTCATGCTTCGGTCTTTACAAAGTTAATTTATAAGCACGTGTACAATAGATATGACGTGCAATCACGTCATATAATTTTCCTATACTACTGTTTTATGTACAGTGAGCAATTTTTAATTCGATACTATTTATTTTATATGTAGTAAATTTGATATAACAAAACGAAAAAATAAGATAATCTTTAAATAATTATATTGTATTGTACAATGTATATAATGTAATGTTATACAAAAGTTTTATTTTTTAATTTAAAATTGTAATTGCATGTATATGTAAACATTATTAATTTTTGTTGTAAAAATCTTTTAAACAAAAAAAAAAAAATAACACTAAATATTCATGTCAAATGGTTTTGCACGTTTAAAATCCTATTGTTATTATCATATTCTACTCTATCGAGTAGAGTCTGGTGTTTAATTACAGCGTTATCAAATAAACATTGAATAAATTTTAATTCCGTGCAATTCCGTGTTATATGATTTGAAACTAGTACACTAGCGCCAATTTGATAACCTGTAAATAATACCGGGAACGCTTCAATAAAACGAATGAAACATTGGTATATTATTAATTACTATACATTTATGACACGTAATTTAATAATACGATTTAATACAACAGTTCATTAAAAGTACTATTTATTTTACGAATCATGGAGAGATTTTTGAATATTGATTGGTAAGTATTGTAAAATATCGTATTACGTTAGCCTAATTTGTAACAATTTCAGTAATTTTATATTATTTTGTTTATAATAACAGATTCTATTTGTTTTAACAGGAATCCTCCATTGGATGACATATTAGATAATACTTTTGTTAATGAGGAAAGATTAGAAAAAGAAAGTGTTATGTATAGAATAATGAATGGAAATTTTACTGATCCATTTAAGAACATTGAAGAAGAATATGAAGATGTTAATATTGATTTAATAAAGAATATGGATCCTGAGCCAAACGAAGAAGAAAAAGATAATGAAATTACAGTAAATAACACAAAAACTAAAAATCAAATGAAACAAGTAAAAAAGACTGAGTGTTATGTTCCTGGTATTGTTAAACCAATATTTAAGTTCCCTAAGAAATCAAAATTGAATGCAGCACAACAAGCTATGTGTTTAAGAGTTTTGTTAAGGTTCTCAGAGCCAGATAAGCCAAAATTAACTCAAACAGAACGGGAAGATTTGCAAACTTATTTGGTAAATAAAATATAATATTATTAAAGGTTATTCAAATCTGTTGTCAGAATAAAGAATTACCATGTATATGATTTTACATTATTGATTTTTTTTTTTTATAGGATTTACAACAGGTAATATCTCAAGAACAAGATGAGTTTATGGAATTTGCTAAAAGTAAGTGGCATGAAAGATCATTAAAAATCATGTGTGAAGATTATGTAAATTTGCATTGGAAATCAAAAGTGCAATATATTCATAAACTACCTAGATATTATGTTGAAGTTACGAACGTTCCATTTGTAGCAGATAAAAATATTGATGTGAAATTTGTTTCTCTCTGTTTACAAATGGCAAGTAATCACAAAGTATATAATTAATACATAATACAGGATTAAATATTGTTATGTATTAATTGTATAAAAATTTATTATTATGCAGGGTGAGTTACCAAAAATAGTATTACCATCTTTTACCAGACCATACATGTTGCGTATTAATTCTGAGCAACTACAAAAAAGATTTCCTCTTGAAAAAAATATTTGCAGTGAATCATCAATTTCTTATAAATTACCAGTAAGTGAAGATCCAAATTGTGAAAAATTGGCTGAAACTAATAATGTTGATGTAGTGATTTCATCCAGTGGTCTTAATTGTTTAGTAAATAACATTGATCCAAGTTATTCCAATTCTTGGATTTTACCCATAGTTATAAAAAGGCATAATGATAAAAATACTATCTATATAGACAAGCCGCCACCACTTACTACAAGTAGTATATCAGAAAAAAATAATTGGGTTTATAAATACATCCTTAAATATTTCCTTATTCCTGCAAAACAACAAACTTCAGAAAGGTAAGATAAATAAAAATCAATTTTTATAGGTATTTCTTATGTATTCTATTATTTCACTTAATAATGATATTATAATCAATGTCTTTAATTATGCAATGTTAGTATTGAAGGGTGTGATAATGATATATGTAATAATGTTAAGTCTGAAGAACCATTAAAATTAGAGGAAGAACATGACAATACTTTAACACAAGTTGATAACATATCACATTCAAGTATCACAGAAAAAGATGAAAATGCTGAAGATACTTCAAAGCAACAGGTTTTTAAAAGTGAAATAGATTCCTTGGAAAATCCATTGCAGTGCAAAATACATCCACCTGACACTACAGACCAAAATGCTTCAAATTTTGTAACAAATAGTCAAGGTAAGGATATTTTTGTTATCTATATTAGTATGAAGATTAAATTAGATATCAGATTTTACATTATAAAATTAAAAAGGAACACTGAAAGTGTGTAAAGCAATTGATTCTATAAATTTATAGGTATCAAAAATGAAACTTCTAAAATCACCTTAAAAGATAATGTATCTTACAAACTCTTCACTATTGGACCAGAACTCTCAGAACAGAATGAATTGATGAAAAATGTTATTAAAGAATACAAAATGTTAATTCGAACAAAAACAGATGGATTTGAGGTTTGTAGACATTATATAATATTTGAATGCTTCTGCCAAATTTCATACTTCCTACTACAAATTCTTTTCAACTTTTTAACTACAATGTATTCTTATTATTTCACAAACTATGCATTGTTTGAAAAAATGTTTCAAACAAACAAATGGAGTGTAGTTTTAAAGAAATAGTAGCAAAAGTACATATTTTACTATTTATTCAATTTTGTAGGTCTTAGAAAATAATATACAGAGATTGTTGTTATTAATGCCAAAATTAGAATATCAAGTTGATCTGGGTGCTGAAGCTGTAACATTGGAAGAAGCATTAAAACAATGGATATCTCTCGTTTTTAGACCTTGTACATTCCTTGCTCGAGGTAAGTATATCATTATGTATAAGTATTGATTTTAAAATTGTATTAATATTAGAATTACCAACGTTCGATGCGTACTTTTAAATAAAAAAGCAATTAGACGAATACATTAAAAAGTGAAACATGAACTAGCACTCTATACTAGCATTTTTCATCTCAACAAAAATGAATATACATTTGGTAAAAGTACTTTAATAAATTATTTAAGAATAAAATTAATAATTTAATAGTTATAATTTTGATTTATGTTTTTCTTCTCAATATTGTATTGTACATCATACAATTTTGTACTCCTTTAGTTCGAATATCGGCAAAAACGTCAGAAGTATTACAAGTAGAGCATCGTACAGTAATGTCCATAAACAATGAAATTAAACGGCTTTATAACATCAGAGTTGAAAATTCTTTAACAGTCATACATAATGTTATTCAACATCTCCTAAACTTGTCTCCGGGGCGATACGTTATGAGACATACAGTAAGAAACGGGGCGTTCGCTACCGTTTATAAAGAAGTAGAAAGTCCAGGGTAAATAAGTGTTACAATATGCATTTTCTTCAACCATTTAAGTTATAAAAGAATATTTATATTACTATTACATATTTCTTTATTTACAGAAAAAATGTCTTTGATTTACATACACTTTATGGTGAAGAGTTCTTCACTGTACCTAATTCCGCTTGGATTCCATTAGATAAAACAATACCGACTCCAATGCTAAAATGTTTTGAAAGAATGCCAGCTATGTTTCTCCCGTTGAATAAAACATTTATCAAAAATAAAAATGTCACGGCAGTGAAAAAGTTCAATACAGGTATATATAATTATTATAATACTAGAGACGTGTAAGAAAAAAATGTTAGAACATATATATTTCACCTATATATATATATGTGTGTGTGTATATAGGATAGGGTTAAGATATATTTGTTTAGCGGTAAAAATGTGTGTGTAGGGATGAATCGATACTACCAAAATATCGATATTTATATCGTATGAAAACTATCCATGTTTACTCGGATCTGAAATAAAAGTATTGTTACCAACGTGAATCAAATCAAAATGAACTCAATGTTCTTTTTTATTAAAAAATAGATCGTTACCGGGTATTCCATAATCTCAACATTTTAGAAAATAAAATTCGACAACCTTTCTGTTTTTTTCCGCTATCAAAAAAGTATTACCATTTAAATGTTAAATTCTTATTTGCTATATTTAACATTGCAATCGTAGATATCGATACCAAAAGTATTTAATATCGAAGCAAATAGCATTTCTTATTAATGATTCATCTTTACTTATCGGTATTCTGGGGTTTTCACACAATACTATATATTATTTTTAATTTTAGATGTTACAACATTTTAATCATGTAGTTTAATTTTACTAACATTTTTTCAGGAACGGTACGCAGAAGTTTAAGAAATAAAAAAAAATAGTACCATGATGATGCTTAACTAATCTATACATAAACATACAAAATGTAACTTTAAAAAGTATTTTTTTTATTATTTAGTTTTTAAATAGTTTGTATAAAAAGTGCATTGATACAATTAAATGTACATAAAAACATGTAAATATATAATGAATAAAATACTGTAATTAAAATAATAGATTAACTGGAGATTATACATAGTTTATAAATATAATACAGCATTTTTGTACGGAAAAAATTCAATCAGATTTTTACGTGTAGGCGGCTGCTATTTCGGTCGAAGAGCGAATATTTGCTGACGGCCTGAATAAATTAAATCTCAGAAAGCGGGTCACTAACACAGTGACAACTTACACTTAATTTCGAATTTCATTCAGTCTTATTAAATTTTATACTATTGTATATTATTTAAAAATTGGAAGGTTTAATTCCAGTCGGGGAAGTGTTATATATTTACATTTCGTTTATTGCTATATAAATGGAAGGCTTAAATTCCAATCTGAATTTATTAATTCGATCGATTTAACTTATTACTATATATACTTAAATAACTATTTTATAAAATAAATGTGGGAATAAATAACGTTTATAATATATTTATTATTTGTATAGATTTCACAACAATTTATATAAATATAAGATTTTCAGTGTAAAATAGATTAACATTTTCTAATAAAAAAAATAGTATACAACAGTGCGATTTAGTAAAGTTTTCATCAAAAATAAATTGTACATAGTCTGTTGTAAAAAGCAAATTATTGTATAATTATGATGCTATAAAGATTTAAAAATTATATAACAATATGCTAAAATGCACAATCCTTTATACCATATATTCAATTAATGAGACTCATGTAAGCGTTTAAAGCAAAGGTGTTACTTTAAAGATCAAAGAAACACTTGTCATGTATTTCCATAGTAAAAATTGTTAAATTTTTATGTTGTATAGTGAAACATTTTAGTTCAATTAAGTGGAAACGAGAGAAAGCAAAGCTTTCTTATAATCACCAGATGTATCACCCTGAAATTTTAACAATGATATAACATAAAATAAACTATAAACATAATTTTAAATATATACCAATACTAATATATAAGTACTTACAGCAATCCAACTTTCCAATGATTTTTTATACCGTTCTTCAAAGGCCTTTTTAATATCACCTAAATCGATTTCACTTCGTGAAACGATAATACGAATTAATGTTCGATCTTTTGTTCCAATTCCATGCATACTGGCATATAATCGTTCAGCAAAGAAACCAACTTTTGATTTTACACATTTCACTGTTATGCAAAAATGAAATATTAAAAATATCGTATCATCATATTTTTATGATCATTACACTTAAAAAAAAAAGTACTAACCTATTCCAAGAAGACCTTTCTCTAGACTTCCTGAAAATTCCTTTTTAATAGCAACTTCAATATCATGGCCAGATATTTTTTCATATTCAATGAAAGTTTGTCTTAATTGTTGATAACTACGTGTTACTAAAATAGCATTAAATTGAGATTCATCTGTACCCCACTGTTTCTCACCTGTAGTAAAAAAACAAAATGTATTTTAATACAACATTATATATGTATAAAGCTTATGTACTTTGTATAATTTAACTTATTTAAATTAGTTACTTATTTTGTTCATTGATATTGTAAAGAATACACTGAAACAAAAAACATTAATATTCTGATGCATACCAGCTTCATAAAGGGCTTGAGCATCTGCTGCAGCTTGAGCATGATCTACTCCTTGATTCTCATCCCTATTTGCTTGAACAAGTGAAACCAGTAATCTTTTAAAATGTCCTGATGTATCTCCCTTCAGATCACTTTCAAGAGTTTTTCCATATACTATTAAACAAAAATAGATTATATAGCATTATACTTTGAATCATTTTTCTCAAATTAAAATTCATTAAAAATCTTCTATTCAATAAACTTACAGTTTTCATAAAATGCTGCAATTGTGCGAATGCCATAATTACTTAATGTGCACAAAATTTCCACAATTGCTTCTTCATCAGTTCCTAATCCACTAACTGCATCATGTAACTCTTTAGCATAATAATGAGGCAGTGGTGTCATAAGAGCAACTATAACATCTTCTAACTTTCCTGTAAGTTCACTTTTCAAATCACTAAGCAAATCTTTTCCGTATAATGTTTTGTATGCTTCAGCAATTTCTAAACGCTGAACAATTCCTCTTCTTGTAAGTACATCAATAATTGCTTTCTCATCAGTACCAAAACCTTTCATTGCTTTACGCAGCAATGCAGCATCTGCATTGGCATCAAAAGGTTCAGCAGGATATACTGTGGGAGTACACTGTAATAAAAGAAATAAATTTTATACATATTTAAAATTTCATATTATTATTTATATATTTTATGCAGATGTATTCATATTTTATAGCTTGATTAGAAAATATGTAAATTTTAATGAACTTTATTTAAAAGATTATTTAAAAATGTATTAATCTCTTAACACTAACTAAATTATTTTACAATCATAAATTAATTATATCCATAATACAATCATAAATGTAATATTAAAATTTGTACAAAGCATTTAAACAATTACGAAATTTTATTTCAATAATGCGCATTAAGAATACAAATTAAAAAAAAGAATACAAATAAATTAAAGCGACGCGGTTTGATTAATCCGAACGAGTCAACGTTAAAAATACGGGTGATCAATATAAGCCAAAAATAGATCGATCTAATCAGTAATAGCATAAATAAAAACTTCATTAATTTTCCAGTCGTAATTTAAATGTACTTACTTTGTAGGGATAGTACTGTTGTTGCGACATTTTTCTGTATTCAAAAACTGCCTAAAACTGATAAGAATAACGATTAATCGATTGATTAACGGCAGTATAGAAGAGATTTAAATCTACTGTACATTACTACACATGATGTAATTGTAAGAAATAAAATATACTTACAATAAATATATTTTAAAAAGGTAACAATATACTTTTCCCGCAAAGTAGAAACAAAAAGAACTTATTCGTTTGATAGCCGGCTAGTCAATAATGGGCACACCCACTTTCGCATCACGTCACCCGTTGTCCGTTCAAGGTGCTTACTTACGAGAGAGTGAGTAATGAGTAAAAGGAAACTACCACAATGCTTCGAATAACAGCTCTATAATACACACATGTATCAAATGTATGTACTTACTTACTCATCTCGACAAATTTAAAGTTCGAAGAACAGTCCTTTATACTTTTCTCTGTACTACAAAACTATGACGACATATTGATATTTAGCTATGCTTTATCACGCGTATATTTTCAAATGAAAAAATATAATATAAACAGCAATACAATATAGTACAATATAATCAAAAACATTTATATTCATGTAACAATCCTTTGTGTCCTACTTTTAGAAGGTTATTCTTCTTTCCCACTTTTTTATAATATTTATAATGTTACTTTCTTGTAACTAAAAAAGGATTAACTATTCGAAATTGTTTTGACTTTCTTGGAGTTAAAGAACTTGTCCTCTCATCCTCATACTTGTTTAATAAAATTTATAAATTTATAAATTTACAACATATATGAATAATTTTTAATTATAAACGTTATTATGAAAAAATTAAACTTCAAATATTTAAATTGTCTCTTGATACTCCAATTGAACATTCTTCTACTATACAATTTTTAAGAAATCATATGAATATAAAATATTTTAATTCTTTATTTGAACTTTTAAATTTATAAACTTTCATTTATTTATCAATATTCATTTTTTTTACGTAGCGCCTAAATTGAAACGAAGTTTAACAAATCATTAAAAATGATAAAATATTAAAAAAGAAAACTTAATAAAAGTAAATTGATTTATAAATATTGTAAAAACAATTAAAAAACGTTATATCAGGCATATTTGTATATATAAAATATAAAAAATAAAATAAATATAGAAGAATACGTTTACTTATAATTAATGTATTTTTAAACATACGATTCAATTAAAATGCGTTATAAATATTAGTTTTCATTATATATGTGTATAAAATGATTGTTGAACCATGTAAAACGAATTCATATTTCATATTGTTTATAGATTATATGTTTTAGATGAAAAAAAAGTGTATGCATTGTAGTTTAAATATTTTACGCTAGAGTATAAGTTTGATGCACCTTTCTTTTTCAAAAGATGGCTCGTTAGCGCGGTAACGTCTCTTCTCTGTTAATTCTCCGATCATCGACCATTCACTGATGTTCGACTATACATCGAGATTTCAAATATTGTTTTCCGCAACATTGGCGGCATGTCGCTTTTAACGTGCTTATTCAATGAAAAATATACACAGTGTAATACATCACGGCCAACAAAGAACAAGAGATTAAGATTTGGTCCTTTTACCAAAAATGGCTGATCGCTAAATTTTGATCTATATATATGTATTAATATATGGTGAAAATTGTACGGAAAGAAAAAAATAACCTAACATAATATCTGTTTGTATAAAACGCGGGTAAATATGCCACGCACCAAAGCATCGCCCAAAAAATGTGTTAAAACAACTAATTCGCACCCGGGGACAAATACATGGGTTTTCCTAATGAAAGGTGAATAAACAAAGATTATTCTTTATTGAAAATTGTGTATAAACTTGTATAATAGCTAAACAGCATCAATGTATTCTCTAAACTTCTTTAAAATCTTGAAATATATTCTTATTACACATTGTTTAACTTTAATTTGTTACAGTACATTTTACCAAGTATATTTTAAATGTAAATTAATATTTTTACATTTCAGGTGATAGTTTAGATAATGCAGATGGTGGTACACCTGATGTAGTTAAGTTAAGACATCCAGCTTTAAATCAACCTACAATGTTTGTCTTCAGTCCAGGCAATTTAACAGTACAAGAAGTTTTAACATTTGATGAAAATAAAAGATCATGGTTTATTGATGATAATGTAAAATCCGATGGGAAGCTGCATTTATCTACCCCCATCGATCCGATGTTTTTAATATTACCTTATTTAAGACAGGTAATTTTGTATCATATTATTTTCATTATTATTACACATTTTAATCGATTCTAATGCAATATAGGGGTTTAATTGTCTAAATCATAAGGGTTTCCTAATTTAAAATATTAGTAAACTTAAATATTACACTCGTAGTCACAACAAGCACAGCCATTAGAGCAATGTCTTTGGGATGAAGATTTTCCAGAGACATCTCGTCTTATTCAATGTCAGAATTTAAACCTGACGTTAATTGCTGACCGTAAAGGAGATGAATCTATGCAAGCCTACAAATTTAATGAAGAAAAAACATTAAATTGGTTACAAAAGAAGGTAGAGAGAGTAGCAGAAGTGTTGAAGCAAAAGGGTATTCATGTATCACAAGGTGCTACTAGTGCCACTTATGTTAGAAGTACTAAATTTGAAAATATTTCAGAAATTGGTAAGAATTGAATCAGATTGTACAAATTAAAAGCTCTAAATCTTTTTAAGCATTATAAATATTACTAATTGTATATAAATAAATATGTTTTTATGTCACAACTATAGAAAACAGTATATGTAGAATGTTTGTTTCTTCTTGTAGATTACTTAAAATATGCGCACGGCATTGTATCTGAATATCTTGCAGAAGATTTGTCAAACAAATTGGCACAACATTTGAATATATCAGATGAAATAGAAAATAAAAAAAGAAAATTAAGTAGCCCTAAAGAATTCCTTGATGAGAAAAGGCCTAAAAAAGATACAACTGAAAATGAATCAGTATTAAAACCAAAAATATCTGAATCAACTAAATCAGAAAAGGTAATGTTTCTTATACTTATTTACAAATATACATGTGCACATACATACAAAACATATGAACATTAAAATATAACATATGTTTATTATTGGTATATTTCCTGTAGCCACAGAAAACCACCGTCAGTAAAAAGGAATTAGCTAGGCAGAAAGCTGCAGCTGGATCCAAAAGTATTACTAACTTCTTTAAAAAGAAGTGAATTTTAAAAAGTACCTTTAGACTTAAAATAAATTTAAAAGAGTTTAAATACTGTAATATATATGTGTATTATTCATAGCAGTATATTTAAGTTGATAATCTTTATTCATGGATAAATTTATTATTTTACATGAGAATATAATAAGAAAAGAGAAAAAAGTAAATAATCATTGAAATACAAAGGCAATATTTTACTTCGTCTAATAAATATTTTACATTGCAGCTTTTTAATATTTGAGTGGAAACATTTTTTAAACTATTATAATCCTAAATATGATAAACGTATATTACAAGTATAGAAACATTTTAAATACGTATAAAAAATAAAAATCACAATATTAAAAAGGCTGCAATTTTATTTTGTTTAAAATTTAGTATCTATAAACGTTAATGTTATTTTTTAAATATTGAATTCGTACACTATTCAATTCGTGAAAAAGATCAAGCAATATTTTTAACGATTTTTACAAATTATAACTATATCAAGGATCACGAAAGTGACCTAAATACCATAGAAATTTATTGATTACAATATAACATTTTTATTCTAATTTTTAAATATTATATGTAAACAATAAATAATATTATGCAACTAAAAGTTTTACCTATGTGATATTGTTATTAAACATTTGTCAGTTTTTAGAATTGAATGTTTGTATTGGGTTGGCAAGAAAGTAATTTTGGTATGCACAAAGCGATGGTGTTGTGTTAGTTACATTATTCTTCTGTCAATGTTATAATGTTTTTTTTTTGTGATTTGGTTGATACTTTTAGGTTACTGTAAACACAAGTTTCGTGTAATCTTGTTTATAACTGTTAATTTACGGTCAATTTTAACATGGAGTGCAAAAATGAACATTTTCGACATACTTTACTTTTTTATTTTTATATTCACTCGTATCTAATCATTTTCCATTTTCAATAAAATTTTTAATACTTTCTTGCCAACCCAGTAAATTACCTCTTATAGAATACGGAAAAATTTAGGTTGAAATAATGAATTTTTATACATTATTAAGGAAGAAAACTTGTATAAAATCGGAATTAGAAACTTGTACAAACCTTGATTTTTGTAATACAATCATAAAAGTACACAAAATATTTCTTGAATTCGTGAAATTAATGAAAATTTGGGAGTACGTCATATCAGGGAAACATACGATATCGTACATTTACTTAACTTCTGAATAACTATTAATCTACGTCGTTAATATGAACAAACTGGATGTGAGAAGATTGCTTGGACCTTGTACTATTTTCTAAAACTATAAAACTAAATAAAATACTTCTGATTTGTGAAATATAAAAGAAAATTACAAACCAAATAATTAGAATCCGTATTACGCAAATTGTTACAATGATCGACAGAATTAATGAAAATCCATTAGGTGTTTAACACGAATACTAATTTTACAATTTTGTAAAATCGAGATCGTTGGTTGCTGAATCCCGGTAATTCCTGGAATTTGACGTCACTAAAATTCCAAGAAATGCCACAAATACCTCCTAGCGTATCATGTTCTCCTGATACAATTTCACAAAATCCAGATCCATGGTTTCTGAGTCTAAGTTCCCAAAAATTCCTGAAATTTAACGTGACTAAAATTCCAAGAAGCGGAACGAAGAATACCTCCTCGCATCTCATACAAGTTAAATGAAAATTTAGCTAGCATAAATGCAAAATTCAACTACGCAGTCATTGCAATAATTGCCAATAATTTATTAATTACAAATAAAATGTGCATAAAAATAGTATATGAAAATTCTATAGTTACCATATGTGAAGAATTTATCATCAACGTTCAGTTTTTAATAGGAATAAGCGTGTAATTCGGTAACTATCGAATATCGACTATTCGATAACTATAATTTTGACGGGAAAACAGCGTTGTAGCAGTATACCTTCCAGTATTAGGGCAACCACCAATAGCGTGGTGGCTGAGGAAATAGCTCTTCATAATAGGATAATAGAAGTGGCGAAATGGCCACTGAAATGGCGTTTGAGTAAGCTTGAAACCCGAAAAAGTATCAGGAGAACAAAACACAATGACCTCATTGTGCCGCTCTGAAAACTGCCCCTGGTAGCCGTGGTACAGCCGTACTTTCGTGTTAGCCGGGTCACCATGTCCAAGGGGTATGCCCCTGGCGAACTGCATCGGCTGCAGTCGTTGCTCCTTCACATATGATTCTTCACATATGATAACTATGGAATTTTCATATGCTATTTTTATGCACATTTTATTTGTAATTAATAAATTATTGGCAATTATTGCAATGACTGCATAGTTGAAGTTTGAATATAAATTATGTTAAAAAATATAATTAGATAAAATTTTGAGAAATCAAATATACTTTGTAAGCATTAAACACATTATTAAATAATTTGCTTCATTGTAAAATTAAAATCATTAATTTATTAAATGTTTGTTTTCAATTTTAGTTGTTAAAACTAACATGTAATATTAATTGTTACTTTTTTTAATTTATAATTGAAAATAATGATGACTTTTATTTACAAATGAACTTGAATATATGTATTTACATGTCACATTTTATTTGTAATAATATATCAACAACTTTAAAATTATAAAAGATTTTACCCTATCAAAAAAATCAATAATTTACAAGTTACAAATGTTGACATAAATATTTAAAAAGCCATTGGTTCTGGTTTAGGTTCTGTTATTTCTGCATCTCTACATTTAGCATGTTGCAACTCTCTTCGTACTTCAGGAGTAATTGCATGGTGAGACTGTTTTTTCAGTAGTCCCAATAAAGCTTCCTTTTGTTCAGAACTAATATCAGTTTTGTAACGTTGTACAAAAGTTAATAATGCTTGATGCCATAAAACAGGCAATTCTCTAGGATCTCTTTCAAATCTGGAAGTAAATTGTATTATTAAATTACATTTCATATTTCAAATATTTATGATATTTAAATTAAATATCTTTTACCTAAGAAAATGAAATACCACAGCATCTATTACTCTGTATGGAAGAGCATATTTTTTATCGAAAAATATTCTAAGGAAAATGCTGTTTGCTCCAGTATAATCCATTTCTGCAATTTTTAATATTGCTGCAGAAGAATGTAAAATTGGTATTGAATTTTTTGCAATTACAGAACCAACGATAACAGCTTCCCTCAATGTGCATGTTCCGGATTCTAAGAGTGGAAGCAAAATTCCTTTCATAAAACCAGCAGGTTTAAATAATGCTTTTCGCAATGCTTGATATAAGTGAAAATTCAGTCTTTTGTATTCTGCCATATCATCCCTAATTCTGGGTAGCAATACTAAGTTATAAAATCTTTGCGCCATCTTTTCTTTAAGATTAGAAGCAAATATTCTAGTAGCTTGGTACATTGCTGCAGCTGACCATTTAGGTGGATCTGTAATATATAATATTTGTTCCCAATTTCTTAAGTTAGGAACAATCTTAAACGCTTTAGGTAATTTTCCACTTCTATACTTTGATAAAACATCTCTAACTCCTTCATACATTGTTTTAACCCTTGGATCTAAATCTTGCATTTGTACAGTTCCTGCATCTGAAAATTGAGTTTCAATCTCTGTTTTTTTTTCTGTTAACTTATCCAATATTATATCAGCCAATGTTTTCATCTGTACAGGATCTTTAGACATGAACATTTCTATAGCTCGTTCATCTTCCTCATTTATTTCAATGTGTTCATAATAATGTGAATCATTAAGTTCATCTTCACTTGATTGTTCTTCCGTATCACTCAGCTCAGCACTAAGTTTTACTAATGATTTCTTTGTGGATTCTGATGATGGTCTTATTCCACTTTCTTCTTCAATTTCTAACTGTTGTTGTCTAGCTTGCGATAAAATCCTTTTAGTAAGAGAAGGATCAACAAACTGCAAAATTTAAATTATAAAAATAATGTAAATCAAATTTTTGCAATTATTTAATACAGTATTTATTGATAAAATAAAATGAATTTAACCTCTTCATCCTCATCATTGCGATTTCTGATCTTATGTCTGTTTTTTGATTTTACTACTTTTTCTCCTTCTATTTGATCTGCTAATCCAACTTTTGGAAGTTTTGTTTCACCTTTAGAAGCCTTTAGCTTTTTTGCTTTCCCCATTTTGTTAGTTTAAAATATTTTACAAGATAAATATAAACATGTGTTATCAATTCACCTCGTAAAATCAAACCTTGAAGTAACAAAATAGTAGTGGTTCAAAAGAAACATCGATATTTTCGATATATCGATCTTCAAACATCGATACATAGCTGCTATCCCTACATACATTTTCCTATGTTGTCTATTTATAAAATAAGAGATATATAATGGAATTTATTAAAACGAACAAACAAAATATGCGTTTTTTTCATAATTATGTCCAAAAAACGGGAAAAACTATTTTATAGTTCAGGTCTATTCCGATGGAGGCGCCACTTTAGCTTCCGCGCACTTTTAAGCGGGAAGATTACACGGAGAAATATAGTTGTGTTCGATACCATATTAATAGTACAGATTGTTTTATTTAAGTAAAGGAAAGATTTAAATTAAATTTGAAGTCAGTTTTAAAAGTATATATAAAAAATGCCGTCAAAGGTATCGAGAGATTATACAAAAATTAGAGGTAAGTATTTGCATTGGGAGTATCATGTAACCACTGAAATTTTCACAAAAATTTGAGATTTTTCATGTATATAATTTAATTTTTATGTTATATTAGAGCAACTTAAAACATTTTTAACGGAGTTTGTAGTAGTAGATAGCAATTCTGGTGAAAAGGTATTTAAATATAGAAAGCAACTCACTGATATTGCTCATCGTGAACAAGTAGAAATTACAATAGAATTGGATGATGTTCATGAATTTGATGATGAATTAGCAATATCTATTTCAAATAATACTCGACGATATGTCAATTTACTTTTAGAGGTAAGTGTATATTTATTTTGTACATGTAATTTAATATATAAGTTTAAATAAACTTTTGTTTATGATAAAAAATGAAAACAATACAATTTCATTATACAGCTTATTCAAGAGATGTTACCTGAATTCAAAGAGAGACCTGTACCACCAAAGGATGCTTTAGATGTATATATTGAACACAGATTATTGATGGAAAGTCGTAATGTTCATCTTGGAGAGCAACGTGACCCAAGAAACAAATATGCTCCAGAACTTATGAGACGCTTGTATTTTATTTTTCTATTAATCTGTATTTTATTCTTATAGAAGTTTAATATTTATAATGCAAACAAATTTAATACTCTTTTCAGTGAAGTATATTTCAAAGATTTTGATGCAGCAAAAAGTTATTCAGTAAGAGATATAAAAGCAGACAAAATAGGAAAATTGGTTACAGTACGAGGTATAGTGACAAGATGTAGTGACGTTATGCCACTTCTTGTTGTTGCTACATATACGTGTGATCAGTGTGGTGCAGAAACATTTCAACCAGTAAGACACTTTTTTTATTTACAATATGGAATATAAGTTTAATAAAATGAAAATTTTTAGGTACATTCTCTTAAGTATATGCCATTGCGAACATGTCCTAGTGATGATTGTCGTATAAATAAATCTGGTGGAATATTAGATATGCAAACAAGAGGATCAAAATTCATAAAATTTCAAGAGCTAAAAATACAGGAACATGTGAGCCTATATAATGTTATTAAGTTATTATTATTAGCAGTCATTAATAATTCATTATCAGTAATAATTATTTAAACTATTATAGAGTGATCAAGTTCCTGTGGGCCACATTCCAAGAACGCTGTCAATATATTGTAGAGGTGAAACAACAAGAAAGTGCTTACCCGGAGACCATGTACTTATTACGGGCATCTTTTTACCAATCATTAAATCTGGTTTTAATGCTCGAGGCGGTGCAGCTCTTTTGAATGAAACATATATAGACGCGCATGTATGAATTTGATCATTTCAACAGTATTACAATTAATATATTTTAACATTTGTGTTAGTTAAATGTGAATATTTTATATAATTTAGAGAATTGTTTGTCTTACTAATTCTGATACTGCCGACGATAGTTCTGCTATTTTGACAGAAGAAGAATTATCTGTATTAATGGGAGACGATTTTTATGGTAGATTAGCTCAGTCTATTGCACCAGAAATTTATGGGCTTGAAGACGTTAAGAAAGCTCTGTTATTACTTTTAGTTGGTGGAACAGATAAACAAAAAGATGATATTAAAATTAGAGGTTTATTTTTCGTTTATTTATGATTATAATTTAATGCATTATTTCTTTTCTTGAATATTTATATATATATATATATACATTATTTGTAGGTAACATAAACATTTGCTTAATGGGCGATCCAGGAGTAGCTAAATCGCAGTTACTTTCATTTATAACAAGATTGGCTCCACGATCTCAGTATACAACTGGAAGAGGATCTTCTGGAGTAGGTTTAACTGCTTCGGTCATGAAAGATCCATTAACTGGGCAAATGATGCTCGAAGGAGGAGCTTTAGTCTTAGCCGATGAAGGTGTATGCTGCATCGACGAATTCGATAAAATGGCAGATGCAGATCGAACAGCTATTCATGAAGTGATGGAACAACAGACCATATCAATCGCTAAAGCAGGAATTACAACTCGTTTAAACGCAAGAGTTTCGATATTAGCTGCTGCGAATCCTGCTTATGGTAGATACAATCCAAAAAGAACGGTTGAACAAAATATTCAGTTACCTGCTGCTTTATTATCGCGATTTGATCTATTATGGTTGATTCAAGATCGAGCAGACCGTAACAATGATCTAAAGTTAGTATTTACACGAATATGTATCGATATGTGCTTTGAATATAATTAATGCAACATATTTTTGTTTTTTAGAATGGCCCAACATATAACTTACGTCCATCAGCATTGCATACAACCCCCTACAGAAACCCAAGCAATGGATATGAATTTAATCAGAAAATACATTACTTTGTGTAAAACGAAACAACCAGTTATTCCAGAAAATCTGACAGAGTACATAGTTGGTAAGGGATCTTGTAATATTTAAAATAAGAAATTCGTTTTTTTTTTTAATATGATAGAATTGGAGTTACACATTGCGCTGCAACTGTTATTTTTAGAATCTTACGTGGAAATGAGAAGAGTAGCTCGTAATGGTGAGGATAAAACATTTACCTCTGCGCGTAATTTACTAGCATTATTACGTTTATCAACTGCTCTGGCCCGTCTAAGATTAGCGGATGTAGTTGAAAAGGATGATATCATTGAGGCGAATAGACTGATAGAAATGTCTAAACATTCTATTAATTATTCCGAAACATTATCGACAAATGTACAACAGAATCCTATGAATCGAATCTTCTACATTATCAGAGAATTAGCGGGCGAAAAGAAAACCATTAAAGTATCAGAAATATTGGAACGATGCACTAGTAAAGGTTTTAAACCCGATCAAGTCAATGATTGTATCGAAGAATATGAGGCATTAAATGTGTGGCAAGTGAATCAAACAAGAACACAAATAACGTTTATTTAAGCATTATACTCCGTTTGGATTTGCCGTGACAATGTGTAAAAACATTATTTTTTATACCTTAATAACCTCATAAATATTTTTATACATTTCTATTCACTGCTAGAAATAAACTTTATATTTAATTACTATAAATGTCGTTTCTGTACATTTTTATAAGCCTTCCTGATTATTTGTAAAATATAAATTAATTTTATGTTTTTTCGTAACCAATTAAAGGAAATGTACAAAAGAGCAGTGGCTAGTGGCGACACGTAACGTCTTTAAGGTACATCAAAGAGTTTCGTTCGTGTAGGTAAGCGAGCAAGATAGGTAAAGAAGTTTAAAGTAAATTCAAAGTTAGGCGGGAGAGGATATAGGGTAGCGAACGAATCGGAGCAGGACTGGTGGGGGTAGAGTGCCGGTCGGTCGAATTGGTGAGTACGTGATACCGCTCTCAGCACTTCTTCAGTCGCATCGAACTACTCGTGGAAGGCGCGTCGCGTTGTGCATGCATGCATGCTTGCGTGCGGTTAAACGTGCGTGCATGTGTGTGCTTATTATTGTGGTGTACCGAAAGTGGTCGAGTGTGCATGTGTGCGGGCCATAACACGGTGTCGCGCGGTCTCGATAGTCCATGTCGTGATTACCATAGCCGTTGTCTCGCCTCTCCGTCCATCGTGATCGCACCAAATGCACGAGTCGCGCTCCTCGAGATCTCGCAGTAACAACACCCCTGGTCGTCACTGCTGTGTCGTTTGACAGCGCGGCCGATTCGAAGAACGACAAGGAAAGGGGAAGTCGCGTCTCGTCCCGCGGTTGATGACTCTTCGAACGATCGTGCCGAATACGCGACGAAGGAGGAGGAAGAGGAATTGAATCGTCTCGTTTCGTCCCGTCTTGCCCGTGCTCCGTTTTTTTCTCGTTTCTTCGACTTCTCTCGTTTTCGAGACGATTTACGGAATTTACCGGCTCGTTTCTAACCGGTTTTTTTTTCTTTGTTATCGGTTAAATATTACCGACTGAACATTTTACCAACATGAAAATGATACAGAGGTATCGTCGTGCGATTCTGGCACCTGTGTCGATCGTGATACTGTTATGCGGTTGCACCGATTTCGTGTCATCTCGATCGCCGCGTTTCGCCGAATATCCAAAAAATGACACAATGTCAACGGCCGATTGTGAACGTGTGAAGCCCTTCTTTGATAGCAAGAACATCACGATCGTGGCTGCGAAGCAAAACACACCGGAGGATGTGGCTAAAAGTAAGTGACCGTTTCCATTACTATCATTGAACATTTTTACGATTCGATAAATTTGCTGCCTGTTTGTGGCGAAGTTTTATCAAAGTAAATCGGGTCGAATCGAATAAACGGTTATCGGTTCAAATTGGTGGCTCTTGTTGCGCGGTCGAAGCGGTAATATCGTTGACGGAGAATTTCAAAAACGACAAACGCTCAACGTTGGCGGTTGTTTAGCGCGGGAAACGAACTGGAAATCTTGATTATAACCGTTTCATACTAATTATGAAGCTTCATTTGGTAGTCCTCAAGGGTCGTTACATTAAACGACACTTAATTCTATCGCATCAAATAGCATTCAAGTGCTTCTTGTAAAAATTTCCTTCAATTGTCGTGAGACCGATCAATTTTATATCATTCGCACTTTTTACGGTACGTCTTCCGGCGCCATTTAAAAAACGTTTTTTGGCGCGTCTTTTATACCGTGTCCTTTAAAGTCAAGTTTTATTTTATTTGTGCGGTATGATTAATACGTGTCAAATAAAATGTACAAAGTTAAATTTAATATAAGGTATTAGAAATGCTGTAATTTTTATTTATATTTATTTTGCATGTTATTATAACTATAGTGGTTATGATTCTTATATTATATTATTACAATGATTAAGAACTAGCATCTTTTATGTTTATATTATACAAGTTCTGTTGAAATTAAAACTTTTCTTTACCTGTTTTAATCGGAACTTGTAACGTGAAGACGTGCTTAAAAAAGTTTCACATATAATAGGTTCCAAGGGAACCTCTTAAAAAGTTCTATAACTTTTTCAATTCCTGCTTTATTATATTGCATAATAAATTGGATGGTCATTTAATTCCTTCTTCGGATACAATTACACACCGAACACGTACGGAACAGTTCAAAATTAGCTAAAATTTTCCATGGCAGCTTTGTTAGCCAAAGTTTACTTTGTATCGAGAATTCTGCACCATGTAGAGTACCAATTGGTTAATTACGTGTACGAAGTTACGTTGTAGGATTAATTAATTTTGTTGATTAACAATGCAGATGAGCGGGGGGTCGGTTCGAATATATTCGACGATTGAACGAAATTTGTATTCTTCTAAGAATATTAATCATAGAAAATACGAACGTATTATCTCGGTGCACTTGTCGGTAATGATATGTGACACTTATTCTAATTAGCTTCAATTTCTATTTGATCGATGCGGACGAATATAAATTACTCTCGCAATTTAATTGCTCATTCTTATGCTGCTCTTGTTTCAATATGATTGTATAGGCTTGCAAAAAGAATGTCAGTAGGTGGTATAACATTATTGTAAGAGGCTATTGAATTATAGCAGGATAGATCTGTGCATAATTCATTAAACATTTGAATATATGTATTTATAACAACGATACAACTGTTAAAATTATAACAAAATTTATATGAAAATAATTAGTTTGATAAAAGATCAAACTTTATGCCAGCGCCAAATTTGAAAAACATGAGAATTTATCATTTGCACTGAAGACTGTTTATTTTTTTATGCAAAAGTTCCGAAATTACATTATTAATATGAAAACACCAAACTGAAACATTAGATTAATCCGTTATCCGCCAATGTTTCATTTTTGGGACACATTTTCAAATTTTTTTCTTTTAAATAATATCATATCACGTGCTTCATAAAAGTATTCAAAATTCCCGCTATTTTGTTTTAAATAATTGCAAACTTCCGGTTGAAGTTAATATAAAAACAGTAACAATTATGGCAAAAATAGTTCCAGTTAGTATGAATATCATTATACAGTTAATTTTATTTTTTTTTATAATGGGAAATGTTCCCTTGGAATACGGACCGTCGAGAGAGTTAACAACTTAAATTGAATTTTAAATTACTCTCCGCGTTCATTTTTGAAAATTTAAAGCATTTTTTCCAATATACGAGCATGCTGCGTTTAAATAATTTATCCCTTTAACAATTGAAACACTATGGTGTACGTTTTTTTGAAAAAAAACCTCGCATTTCATATTTTCTTATTCATATTTGATATTACCATGCATTTCATGTCACTTAGTAATTTCCTCAAAAATTTAATGTGCGATATTATGAATCTATTCGATAGTGTACAACGTGATATGCAGACACCGTGTATTAAGGCAGGGGGTTAACTCATTTGCATCATAAGGAAATATGAATAAAGGTCTTTATCACTAAACTTTTTTTTAATTATATTTAAGTACAAAAGTGACTGCAAGTAAAAGAACTTCGTATTTTAGTATTATAAGAAGAAATAAATTGTCAATACATTACTGATATTGGCGAAAATGTTTATTAGTAATTTTGTGCACTTCACATACTATAAATATTCCTCTGAAACCTAATCCTTGTTTAAGGGATTCGACTTCTGTAATAAGAATTACTACTTTCGTCCCCAACAACACCCTCCATTTCCATTTTTTAGCTAAGGAATAACGATAGTGATCATCAAAGTTGAGCGTATACGCAAATGATGCAAATGGGTTAATAATCTCGTTCGTTTGTCCCGAATTCTGAATCATCCAAGCTTGTCAGAGGTCGGCTATTAATTGTTTTCGGGCGTAATAAGGGCGGTTTTCCGTGACCGGTGAAAGTCGTCTTATCGCTGGCTGATTCCAGGCGTCGTTAAGGTCGTTAAACTCGGCTGGTAAATGGAATTATTTGCGAAACCGATCGCGTGACGATTTCTGATACGGGCTATTACTGGCCCGCGAGAGGCTGAATGAACGAATGGCTCCTCTCCCTGAACGATCGTGTTCTAACCCACTTTACACGGTTGCAACTGCTCGTCGAATCGAGGGCGAAGGGTCGCTGATGTAGCTTCCGGTTTTATGCGCTTCCCCGTGTCAAGTGTCGTACATCACACCTAACTGCGAAAGTGGAGAGAGATAATCGGTCGGGCAGAGTATCCGATTGGAGCACGGGTGACGTTAATGTCCCTAATTTACAGGGTTAAATCAACTTACAGAATTCACTTCGCGATTTTTCACTCTTCTTTTCACGCCCCGTTTGGTTAAGATCATCTTTCTGTCAAAGTTACAGCTTTACGCTAGAACCACCGACGTTTAAAGTGCACTTTCTTTCGAATAGGAAATAAAATAGAGGTGAAACGTACGCTGTAAAACAGAAGGATTCTTTATTTTAATAAAAATTAGCTCATATTTTGACGAAGGCGTGTTGATAAATCTTGTAATATTATGTAAAATAAAAAGAAACTGGAACAAGTCATTTTGACCCCTTTGGTAGTTCTAGTGTTAAAATACCTAGAATACATCAATTTTTTCAGAAATGAACAGATATTTTGAAATCGTCCATTTAGAATTATAACAACCTTTTCAATACTGCAATATTTCAATAAACTCTAAGTTATTTTAATATAAATTTTAGTTTATTAACGCGTTTATTGTTATGGGGATGATTCGCTTTTAAAATTTTATATAATCAAATAACTAAAAAAAAAAATGAGAAGGAAAGTCATGAATAAGGTTAACATTAAATTATTAATGCATGGTATCAAAGTGAAAGCCCACGTTTGAAAATTACTCGATCGTATCTTTAATAATTGGAAATTTAATGACCCTTAAAAATATGCATATATCCATTTTTATTATAACAGTCAACGTGTTAAAATGGACAAAATTTATTCCATAGCAAAAAATAATTTCAATTTCCAATAGATTTTTTATTTAATATCAATAATCTTTCGCTTATTCTGTTATATTTTTTTCTTGAACTGTTTATTAATTACAAGCAGAAACAGATAAGTTATTTTGTGATTTTAATTCTTTTTTGAAATGTATTAATCAATCAAGGGGAGAATTTTTATTATACCTCATTTTGAAATAAATTTGTAATATGTGAATCTTTTTAAAGTTTATTATTAATATTTGATTAAAAAAGATGAATATTTATAGTTGAATCTCTCTTTTAATTTTCAAAATAAATCTTAAGATTTTGTAATCAAATGTTTTTTTTCTACCAGCAACAAAATTTATACAAAATATAAGTAATAATATTATCTTTATAAATGATTTGCTTACACGTGGTATCATTTATTAGTACCATTAGCATTATTAATGCTGTTAGTTACATTATTCATGTTATATAATGAATTAATAACGCTATCAGTATTATTAATTATATTGCTAACCATGTAATGATATTGTAATTATTAATATAACATGGGAATGGAAGCTTTATTATTAATTGTGATATCGATCGATGAACATTGATTAAATTTCCTTTAGTTTTATCGTAATCGAACGACATTCAATGTCGGGGAATTAATTGAAAAAGTATGTGAAAATAGTACACACGGTTTAATGGATGAAAAGATGAATACAATGTAACATTGATTATCAAATTTAATTGAATACTCGTGTTCTGTTCCAACAATTAGTTTTCCCACACTAGAGAAATGCATTTCGACACGGGGTATAATTGTTTGCTACACAACAGAAAATATTATAATTAAAAATTTCCATAATTGTTTAGCTATTTTGTTATTCAAAAAAATGACAGAAATTTACTTTTCAAAAATTATAAGAGTATATTTTTAATATATTTTTGTAGCATTTAAACAATTTTTTAAACATTGCCTAAGAGTATATTGTTGATATATTTAAGAGAGTAAGCAATTTTTCTCACGAATTAATGTTTTTGATATTATTAATTAATTGTCTAGTCTAGCGTTTGATTCTCGAATGAAAATTTGTCAATGGTCAAAATAGTGACTGTAACTTTTGATAAAGTTAAAAATAGAAACTTATTTTTAAAAAATGAGTTATAATATTCATCGATGGTTAAGTAGATATTTATTTATTTATTTTAATTGTCATTCATGGGCTTATTATATTCTGCTTGAATACACTATGCTTAAGATCAATCAGATTCCTGGGGGATGAAAATGGGGAAATTCAACCCCCTGGTAGTCGGCTGCTGCTTATTGACACGAAATTGATGCGCATTGTTCACACTTCAGTGGAGGGAATAATAAACCTAGATGTAGTATCGAGCAATTTGACAAACTCGCTCAATTTTCTGTATTCTTAACCCGTTCAGGCTCGATGGTATTTTGGCAATACCAATTTTATTAAAATTATTCTACAGTTCCTGGCTATTGAATTAGAACCATTTGCGAGAAGTGCAATATTGTGACATGAATGACTAATTATCAAAGATAATCATTTATGCACAGCAGTTTAATTAATTATTACCTGTTTTTGCAGTGTTTTAATAAAAATATCGATTCGTTTCACTTGCAATTTTCGAGTCAAAACAAATAAAAGTATTGAAAGTTTCATAGAATTTGAATAAAGCAAGTTCTTTTTCTTTTAGTGTTTGAAACTTTTATTGTGAGAGGCTGAATTAATGAGAAATTATTACAGAAAATATATCACTATTTTTATTAACCCTTTCGACTCCATTGACCCCTCTGAGAGGACATAAAAAGAATACAGGTGATTTTTAAGGGAAATACAGTTAATTTATTTTTCTTTTTCTAAGTTTCTTTAGTACTCAGTACTCATAAAATTGTTTCGAGGCTCATTGTACGAAACTTAAATATTGAGGTGGTAATTATGATAATTACAATCTAATATTAAAAGTAGTTATGGTACTTACAATCTAATATTAGAAGTATAATTTAATATTAAAAGTAGTTATGATAATTACAATCTAATAATAGAAGTATTTTAACGAAATAGAGGGCTTCAATTTTCCAGTAACAGCTCCATAATTGAATTATTCCAAACAGTATACATACATCACGAAACTGTTCAATTAAAACCTAACCTCATTAAATCGTACAAAATCATGTAAATGAGCCTGTTAGAATAATTTAATCAACCGAAAATAATGATATCCCGGAGAATAATACATTTCGAATACAATTTCGTGTGTCGTGCCTATAGATACATTATAGAGGGAACAGAACGAAAAAAAAAGAAAAGAAAAGGAAAAATAAGAAACGTGTGGCATTTGCCGTGAGAACGAAGCCGTTTCATAGTCTCGCCATGAGCCACACCACCCTTGGGCGCATCGTAAACCGTTCGAGGCATTCTCACTGTCGGTTCTTTTTATTCTTCTTTTTCTTTCCCTTTTTTTTCTCTATCTTTATTCGTGGCGCCTCCGCCGTTTCCAATGATTCAGGACTGAAACTCGTCGCACAGGTACGAGGATTCTTGTCCTCGCGACATTAACAGATTCGATATAGGTATATTTATCGGACGCACCGGCCAGCAAAGCTGCTGCCCACAAACGGGTTAGAATCGCCCTCGACTTTGTTTCTTTGCAAATCGTTTAATTAAAACACACTCGTGATCGGTGCTGAATAACTGCTAAATCTAAAATTGTACGAGATTAGTTTCGACTAACTGCAACATTAATTCTAACCCTCTATGTACTCGCGTATCTCTGTAATAATTGGATAGGAGATCTAATAATTAGCATTTCTTTTATTTTAATCCAAAAACTCGTTCGTTCTATATTAACACATTATTGACCCGCTATTTTACGCAGAAGTTGTATCACCGGCTATTATTTTTTAATCGAATGTAGAAGTGGATTTTGCGCTCGATTGGCGCATATATGCGTCTAAACAGAACAGTTACAGCAAAATCGTATATATATTTAACAAATATTGCTTCACGTTTTTGGAATAAATAGTAACTAAAAATGCAGACAACAGAGATACTCGGTTGTCTCCTCTGAGGAGACATGAAAAGAATGCAGTTGTTTTAAGTTTCCTTTCAAATATCATTTAAATAGAATAATTATTCTGAGTATTGTATTATTTTACCTACGATGGTGTCTTGTTCACTATTTCATAGCTAAATATTTTTGAGTCGCTGGTAAATAATCTGAACAAAATGTCCGAGTGCAAAGGGTTAAAGTAGTAGCGAGGAACGTATAAAATGGAAACGAGATGAAATAAAATATTAATTTAAAATCGTTGCTGCCCAAGTGGTCCGTCGTCCAAGGGTTAATAATAACGATGAAGTAATGTTTGGTCGGCGTTATCGAAATCGTTGCGAAAAGTATCGTTATCGTTGATAAATTTGTATTCTGGCCATGGAATGCAATTTGTCGCGTTGTTGGTCCCCTAATCGCGCTTATTTCGACGAAAGTTCACATGCTATCGGGAGAAGTCTTCTTTTCACGAAGCTGTGAAACGCTCCATAAAACCGACGAGGAATCGTAAAGTTTCCTGTCGTTGGGAGACGTACCTCCGTGTCCTTCCTTTTCCTATTTCTCTCCCTCCGGTCCTTTTGTGGCCCGAACCGATCTAGGCAACGCCGCACGGAACGTCGTCCAGGTACCAAGAAAAACCTGCTGTTTTTCGCCACGATTTTTCATGATTCATCGTTCACCGGTCCATTGTTCGATTCCTTCGACCAGGCGATGCTTTTCGAACGCTCGTTTACGAATTTATCGCTTTTTTTTTTCGGTTTACGCGCGAACGATTCGTCAGCTTGGACGAATAACCGGTGACTTTTGGACCCGTAGCCTCCGACACATGTTTCGTGTTTGTTTTGAATATTTGGACGGGCGTTTTCGCAATGTTATCGCTATCGACTCGAAACAGCGATGCTTAATCGCTTTACGGTTCGATTCGGGGACGTTTTTATTGCTTTACCTACTTTTATGCCTTTATGGGGCCGAAAATGAGTCAGTTTGCGGGAAAAATTCAGTTTGCCTCTAAAATCTCCTCGAACGATCGTGCCAAACATCCTGATTCGTTGTTCGTGAATAAATTTGAACAATTTGTATTCAAAATGTATAAACGTAATCAACTTCAAACACTTTTAGCGCATACTCTAGTATTACTCTACAAGATTACAAAAAAAACTTTTTATATGGAAAAATCGATATTATGGAGCACCTTTGGCGTACACTCTTAGAAACGAAAAGTTGATTTTTAATCTACATATCCCTAGTTTCTATATTAATTGACGCAAAAGTGTAAAAAATAAGAAATTGGCATTTTTGTTGCAACTTTTCACACAAAAGGTCGGTAAGAAAGACATAAAAATTTGTTGGACGATCTTTTTTAAATAATTTGTCATTCGTATAGAAGATAATCATATATTTTAAAAGTATATTCAGTTTTAAGTCGATCCGTTCATTAGTTCTTGAGTAATCGTGTACGCTATTTTTGGAAACATGGTTTTGAGCGCAGGTGTTTTGGACACAATTTCCAAATTGTACTGAAACTTTCATTGCTATTTTGTGTGTGGCCGCTCAGGCAACTCTCCAATCAATCTCTTTTTGATAAATTCACGTAAATAGGTAAAATATTTTTAGCAATTTCTGTGCGAAGAGAAAAAGGCTTGATGATTATTAGTTCGAATTTCGGGATAAGGAAGACAGCCTTGTATTCTACAGATGTCAGGGAGTATTTTACCCAAACTTACTCCCAAACTTTAGCAAATTCGTCAAATTTGAGTAAAAGGGTTAAACTTTCCTAATTCCCTAACATACTCGTCAGATGCTTAAAAAATGACACGAAACGCAGAATCAGGTTCCAAAACTGATCGTGTTATGAGGAGATTTCTCCAAAAGCTGTACTGTTCAACAATAAGACAGATTACGAAATTACTCATTTCTAAAAATACCGTCGCATCCCAGCTAACGGAATAAAGTTAGTTATTTTGACGTGTAAGTAACATGTAAGCTGATTGTTCGCCATGAAACGCGAATCGACCAGGGACCAGGGTGAAAAATAATTTCGATGATAGTCGGGATGTACCTTTGAACGATCCAATTTACGCTGACACGAAAACACAAAGAGGAGTCCGGTGCAATTACGCCAGGATGACGATTGCTCGATAAAGTACGATAGACCGGCTCCGTATCTATGTCGCAGGGGTCATGGACGGACAAATGGAACGAGGCTAACGGGATCTTCAAGAGGTCCTGGCTCGTTTCAATGGGTCCTTCCAGCCTCATTCCACTTTGCATCCACTTCTTTCCATCCGCCACCCATCGTCCTTACTGCAAACGTACGTGCACCCCATTCTGCACCCAACGGTATTGCACCCCGCCGTATCGAACAACAGCTGTTTACTTGCGGACGTTTACATGCGCAGATTTTTGCGATATTTTCCTGCTGGCTCGATTAAGTGCTCGTAAAACTGTTGGATAAAATCCCCTATGAACAGTTTCTATTCAGTTTCGATTGTTACTTTAAATGTTTTTGTAATTACCTAATAATATTCGCGGATGATACAAAATGAGATATCATATTTTCGTAAAAGATTGAAAGTTAGGAAATGGACCCTCTACTCTTTCGCTACGGCTGAAATGTTATATTATTAGGAATTTAGAAACTTCGAAACATTATATTTCTAAGAATTTTGAGATTTTTAGAAACTTGAAAACTTGTAAATATATTTTTAACCTAAGTACTTATCATAATTTTTATTTTGCAAGGACTTATATATTCGTTTTTTCGAGCGAAAGGGTTGAGGAGTTATCAAAAGTTGTGTATATGCAATATTTTACTGAAGATTTTGTGTCGAAAAATTTTTGTCATTTTTTAATTACCTATTTACTTTAATTTGACACTTGAATTTCTATAAATATTTTTAGGAATTTGTTCGCTTATTGAATCAGAAATATTTGTAATAGACATTTGAAAATATGAATAATCAAAATATCAAAACATTGTGAAATTACAAATAAAATTGTCATTTAATGCAGTTTTCAACGGCTTCTGCGTGGCACTCAACCTGCAAATATTATCCTTAAAAAACTAAGTATTTAGGAATTAAACCACTTTTGACAGTGCATCGATTTATATTTTCATAATTTTAAATATTGTTGCCTTGAAAACAAGGACCTAAAACTGTTTAAATTATTTAATACAAGTTTTAAAAAGTTAGTTTATTTTAAAGAGTGGTTTTAAATAAACAGTCACCGCTGTATCACCTTATTTTATATGCAACAAGTTGTTATATTATTGACGCAATTGATCAAACAGTTTTTCCCCTCCTTAATATTAATAAACATCGAAAGGATTAAGTTGAGCATACTTTCAGTTCTCGTTAATGCTGGTGTAAATTGAGCCTGATAAGCCTTTGATTATACATTCATGAAATTCGTGTGGATGACGTAAAGTGTTAATTTTGTTTCAGCAACTTGTAACGGTTTGTGCTGTAACCACGATACGGAAGAGCAATTAAGACATCAGGCCAGAGCAGATTTTCACGATTTGATTCACCATCACAGCAGAAGTCTGCAAGGTCTTCTGGCAACGACGGCGGATGCGTTAAGAGGTATGTAATTCATTCTTTTATCGCAGACAAACGTATCCAGGGATGAATCGATACGAGTAAACACGAGAGAATACTTGATACTTTCGCTTTGATAACGTGTACTTGTGTTACTGATATCAATGATTACGATATCAAGTAGTAGATATCAAAAGAGAGTAATCGCAATATCTATGTTTGATACGAAAGATAAAAGGACGTCGAGTATTTCGTATACTCGAACGTATACATTTTTATTAATCCTTTTTCTATGGCTAGAAATATTACGTTTTTTAATAGAAATTAAGAGAAGGAGTATTAGAAACTTTAAAATATTATATGTTGAGGAAACTAGAAGTATCGAAATACATACATACATATAGTATTAACACTTTGACTGACACGTTGCAGCTATTAATAATGCCATTTAATAGTAATTTTATTTCTGACAATTTTTATATTCTATTCTTACAATATTTTTAACTAAATAAATGAAAGAATTCCTAATAATATCGACGACAGTTTCCAAGGGAAATTCAAGTGTCATATATGGGTGACGTGGCAGTCAAGGTGTTAATAGAGAATTAAGATTAGAGATATTATAATTTTAATGTATCTAGGATACCAGTATTATTTGTTGAGGGTGTATCTATACGCTCTGTTGGTTGAAAGGGTTAATTTCTATATTTAGAAGATATTATTGTAAATAAAAAGATTTTCTTTAGAATAATTCAATGATGTTGTTATCTTTTTCATATTTGATTGATGTTGTTTACACTGTATCAAATATACTAAAAGAAATAAGAAAAATAGGAAGAATTTAGTACAATTGCAGTTTTATTAAAGAATCAATTGCTTTAATGCGAAGACGTCAATTTATGCAGGTGGTTCCAATCATTTGAATAATTCCAATAATTCTTCCTTAATAATTCAATAATTTTTCCTTATCGGTTTTGATTCAGAATAAATAATAATACATAACGAGTAGATATTTAAATGTCTTGAAATCACGGTAAAGAATTTATAAAGAAAATTCAGTTCTAATTTTTACAATAAAAAACGAATTTTGATGTGAAAGAGATAAATAAGTAAATATTTTTCATTTTTCTTCATTTATTTTCACACGTTGCGTATGGTGATCATCAATCACCGATATTATTAATTTAATATAATTGAATGATTGAAAAAAAATTCAAAAAATTGCAAATTATTATTTATTTTGATTACTGTTTGATTGATATCGATAAATTTCTTTATTTAATAGATCGTAAAACGGTTTTCTATCATTCAATGAATTGTTATTTAAAGCTGGTATACCGTAACAGTTGTTATCTTGAGTTTGATTTAATTGGCTTATTGCATCAGCCATAATATTTCTTCCTCCATTTCTTTTTCTCTTTTATTGAAAGGTTATCAATTATATCAGAATTTATCTAGCGCTTCGTTAACCAATAATTGATGTAGAAGCAAAAATTTATCGTTCTGACCAGATCAAGTGGGATCGTGTCAAAGATAAATCAGATTCCAAAAAAAAAAAAAGTTGATTATGCTATAAAAATCGCTACTATTAACAGCGTGCAGATATGATTCACACGAGCAAGAAAAGAATCTCGTATTCGGTAATACAGTAAAGTAAACAGATAAACGATCCGCGAATGAAATCGCAAATATTAACGGATATTAATTAATCACAAACGACGAGCCTGATGTATTCACATTTATTTAACAAAACTGTTATAATATTCACATCTATTTGAAATAATGGCTCTTCAATTTTTTTGAGTATCTTACAATATTTCGGAAATCAAAAGATATTTTAATTAAGATATTTTAATCGTCAATTTAAATGTCGAATTGTAGAATTATAATTTAACCCTTTCGATACGGCAATATTCCAATAAACTTTGAGTTCTTTTAGTATAAATTCAAGTTTATTAACACCTTTACTGTTCTGGGGATGACTGGCTTTTAAAATTTTATATAATCAAATAATTAGTAAAAAATGAGAAGGCAAATCACAAGTAAGATTAACATTACATTATTAGTGCAGGGTGTCAAAGTGAAAGCCCACGTTTGAAAATTAATCGATCAACTTAATGAGCCTTAAGTATTATATCAAGGATTAACTTCGTCGTTCTGTAATAAAAAGAAAGAAAAGTGAAAATAAAAAATCAGGTTAAATCTGTCCTCGTGATCAGTTATTCAGGGGTTTATTTCGTAGCTGTGTAATAAATCAATCTAAAAAGAGGATATTCGTAGATGAATTTACCTTCGATTCATTATATTTTTTTGGGGACTTGTACCAGTTTCAAAAATAACAGCTCATGTATCAACGAGGAACGAGCGTCATAAGCAGGAAGTTGACTTAAACGACTTGTTCCTTTTGATTGGGAGTAAAGGAAAGAGCGCAGTAACGACAGATCGTCTGAATAGGGCATTTCGTAGCCTCGTCGAGAGCTCCAGAAATGGGATTGAGCGAAAGAGTTTCTTAAATTGGCAAAACGAAGCCGAGGTTACTATTTTTACGTGCCAACTGGAACGTGCGTTCTCTTTCTCGCTCTCTGCATCCCCCCTCCCCCCTTCAGCAGCAGTTTTCCTACACCGTTTTATCTTCTCCCGTTGGCCCCTCTTTTTTTCCTTGTTTTTCCATGGGGACGCAGAATTTGATCACGACTTTCGATAAGTACTATGCTCGGTGAATTACTGAACTTGTTCCCGAAGGAGCTTTTCTCCTTTAAGGCTATTCACCAGGAATTTTCCTCTTTCTTTTCCATTGGCACCATACTTACGATCTGGTGGACTTTCAATTGCCCACGACAGAACGGGAAGAAGAAGTGCTTCAATTTTTGTTGCACGCTGTGCTCGTTTGAAAACATTCGAGGAAAATGTCGAACAAAATATTTTCGAACGTATCCTAATTATTTTTTTACTCGTTAAATGCTGCGAAGATTAATTGAGAGTCAATTTTCGTTTCTTTAATAATTTTATCTAACTTTGATGTTACTAACACAAGAGTGACTATAGTCGACGCAAAGCGGTCATTCAAAGGAAATTTCCAAATAATACAATTATTTTACTTGCTTTTATATATTAATTTAAATAATTTGGTATACTAACGATGATAGTAGCGAAAGGATTACACGAAAATTTATATAATTGACAATTCATTTACACATTTGTGGATTTTATACTTTTTGGTTGTTAAATTAAATAAGAAGCACTTTAAACCAATAATAGAACAGTATTATTATATTTATATAATATAAGAGGTTTTTATTGTATCTATAAATCCAAATGAAGCTGCAAATACGTCAATAAAGCAGACTTGAGTGCTATTCAAATAATAATTACAAGTAATTTAGTTATATAGCTATTTGTTATTTCATTTAAGTGAAGTATCTGAAGTAAAAAATTACTTGAAAATAATTTGTTTGAATGAAAAACAAAAAATTTTGTTTTCAATTTTATTTAAAATGTAAGAATAAAGTATTCGTAATAAGAGATAGTCATTATTTTGAAACATAAATATCTGGAAATTAACTTTTTAACGTCTAGTGTGACATATAGACAAGAAAAATTTTAGTAAACAATTTAGGATTGCAAATTTCTTTAATTTTTTCAATATTTCTGAGAAATACAGACGAGTTTAACACCGTAAATACTATTTATAATACGTATAGAAGCAAGATCGGTAATATCGCTCTCGATATCTTCCCCTTTTTAATGAGGAGCCTTGGTGACGAAATCCCAGCCTTGACGGCGAGGTTGATATTGAAAGTTGTTCAAGGTGTCAATTTGACAAACGACAGCGTTGATGGTTTTGTAATGAGTGTGTTTTTTTACAAAAATTGTGTGCTATTTATACAAACGTTTGTAGTTACACCTTAGCCAATTATCGTGGGACGGGTGCTGTCAGCACTTCTCCCTTTGCAGGTAGGCGTGGACGGTGCAGGTATAACGTGAAATATTTTACCGTTTGAAGAACTAAAAGTTTTTAGGACGTAACACTAATGATAAAAAATAATTTTTAAAGGGTTACATATTCAATAATGGACAATATTAACCTTTAGTCTAGATTTCTTCTCTAATGAAACTTTGAAAATTTAAAAGCCTTTTGGGAGAAAAGAGTTACAAATACTTATGAACTATTTACTTTTATTTCTTCCGTTAACTTGCCATGTTCTAATATAAAAAAGACTCAAATTTCACGTTTCAAAATATTCTAATTAATTGCATACGGTGCCCCGGAGGCACCACTCGAGTACAAAGGGTGAAAAATAAGTTATAAAGTTACAGTCGACTTTTATTTTGTTAACTTCATCCGCACAATAAACTTCATTACATTGTTACAAGATATCCGTGTTGTAGAAGATTTTCTTTATAAAAGGTTAAGTTTTCAACGCCAACACCCTCTTAGACGTCGTAAGGTGACGTCAGTGGTAGTTTTTTCTACCCCTTTCTTCCTATTTCTCTTTCCACCTCGAGCTTCCTGGTTTCTCACTTCCATTTTGTCTTCTTTCCGGACACGTTCAGCTCGCTTTGCAAGCTTTTCGAAGTTTTTACCTTTTCCATCCCTTTTGCGATTTTTAACCCTTTTTTTCTCTCTCTCTCTCTCTCTCTCTCTCGCCCATCCCTTTTCCCGTTCGCCGTCTTTTCCTCGTCGATGCTCGATTCCTTCTTTTATATGATGTAAAAATGGCACGGATCCTTTCCGCTTGAATTTCATCGAACGGTCCGACGTAAACGTATGGGGGCCCGTGGTAACGTTAAATTCGTAAGTACGAATCGGAGGAAACGGCGAAGGATAAAACCGCGTTCGAATAAGAAATGTCGGCACGCGGCAACTCGAGAGTTACGTGTGCGCTCTTTCACGAACTTCTGAAATTGTATAGGAATAACATTAAACGCCGTGAATTATTTCTTCGGGGTAGATAACAAGAAGTATCGATCAACTATTGAATACCAAACAGTGTCGTGGGAAACTCCGATACGAATATTTGTATCGTATTATTTAACTCTTTCAGTGCCCATTAAAATGAGAAAGTGGTAACATTTTGTCAAGATATATTGAGATTTATATTATTGGTATTTGTAGTAAATAATATTAAAATTTCTTTATCAATATTATTAACTTTTTCACTATTGATGTTGCTGAAAATCTTATTGCTATTAAAATAGAAAATATTTGTTTAATTTTCTAGTTTTTGTTTTCTAAATTTTGTACTATTACTTGAAATATTATTCCTTAATATTTGAAACCTTTTTGCTTAAAAATTATTGTTGTATTTTATCTAATTCTGAACCATGATTGATTCAATCTTCGCCATTTGGGGATTAATTCGTAATGGTTTTTATTTTTATAAATTTATTTATTTATAGTCGCGTCAGATTAATAGCTTTCAGTGATTGTAATAAGATTCAGTACTTTGCATATTTCTATACGATATAAATATCTGAAATACCATAAAAATTTTTTATTCTATACATAATTTAGTTCTTAATTAATTTTGCTTAAAATTTTCCCTCTTGTTACCCCATTCTGTAGTTTTCATTTTTATTTCTATTAATTTTACATTTTGCCAAGTTTAGATTTACTTCGAATTAATTAGCATCAGATAATTAATTATTTTATAATACAATAGAGACTCTGATAAGTGTGTCAGTGTTTTTTCGAATTTTGTAAAAGCTTAGAACAGTAAAGTAACAAATAAATTAGTTTGTCTTCGAGGCTTGCTTTTACATTTAATAGAAACATTTGTCCTGTAGAAAGAAAAATCATGTTCTAAGAGATTAAGAATTTTAGAGCAATTTATTCTAATGAAAATTCTGAACGTAGGTATAAAATACACTCGCGTCCTCTATTTATATTGCGAGGATAAATATATCCAAGTGTTAAAAATATTTTATCTTAACTTCTCTTTGATAAATAGTAGCAGGACTGAATGGAAAACGGGGATAAGCAGGGTAGAAAATGAAGTATGAGAAATAATCTGAAAATAGTCGGTTTCTAATCCTGGCAAAGTTCTTCCGTAGGTCTCTCTTGACGTTCCATAGTAAGAATAGAAAAGCTTTGCGCACCAAAGACGAGCTATTTAGATTCGTTCGTTATTGTCTCTTTAACTTTCAATTTCTTTTTTTATTGCTCTTTAATGTTCTTCTGCGTTGTTTTATCGTTGCTCTGTAACATAAGAGACAAAAACTATAGTAATGAAAAATTATTTTGGTAAAATTATTTCTGCTAGAGCCTTTATAAACATTCTTTGTTCGTATTTGGAATTATAAATCTCTCTTTTTGTCGAAATATGCCACGAAGACAATCTTGAATCAATTAGTTTAATCTGATAAAATGGCACTTATCCCATATCGATTTCGATCTTAAGAGATTTCATTAATATTTTTAATACAAAATGACTAATTTCTTCTTAGATCACACATTAGATTCCATATTTTATATTATTATTGTTACTAAGAAAGTAAATTGAACTAAAAAATAGTAAACTTTTCAAAATAAAACAAATGGAAGATTCTTTTATGATTCTGAGAGGCTGAATATTAGTAATATTAACCCCTTGCTCTACAATATCAAGTCACATTCGTGACGCACCCTACAGTTCAAGCGTGGCCTCTCCCCTTAAAATTAAGTTGTAAATAAAATTTGAAGTTTAATTGCAAGTATAGTCAATACAGTCAGGGTTTATCAAATGGGAAGTATAAATAATATTTCGGGTTTTTTCATTTATTTTAACATCGAGGCAATAAATATTTAACTGACGCGCTTATTGGAAAAATAAAAAATGGTTTACCCATTTGCAATTTCAATTTTGTCAGGTGATTCGTTATAATCGTTAGCTAAAAGATAGAAATGGAGGGTGTTGTTGGAGATGAGAGTAGTAATTCTGATTATAACAAGGGTTTTATAGCAATATTTCTAGTATGCGAAGTGGCTTTATGCATTCAACATTTCGAATACTATCATACTGCACGAAATTACTAATAAACATTTTCGCCATTATCAGTAATATATATGAACGTAAACCACACATTGACAATTTATTTTTTCTTATAATACTGAAATATGAAGTTCTTTTACTTGCAGTCATTTATGTACATAAATATAATAAAAAAAAAGTTTAGTGATCCTGGCTTTTTTAAGTGGTTAAAAATTTTTGAATGCAAGGGGTTAAAATGTACACCTAGGTGTTCCAACAGTTAATATTAGGGTTAATTATTAGCTGTAACAGTAAACAAACACAAAGGACGTATTTATACTTAATTAAATTGAATAGTTTCGGGGTGATTCTATAATTACGACACGTGCAGCGTGTATTTGTGTTGGAATCGATAAACGAACGCATCCTGCGGTCGGAACGGCAGCGACCTGTCGATTGCACCTGGTCCAGACAACGGAACGTGGCCGCACGTACACCAGTTTGGCGGTGCAACGTAGCATATCTGGTCCTGTTTGATGTCCAGGACCGGGTTCCACGGTCCGGATCGGTCGGGTTAACGGCTGAGGTGAGCAAGGGGAAGAGGGCAGGCCGAGAGAGCTCGCTTTCTCGCGTCCGTATAAGGCTGTGCGTGCATTGCGACCTGCAATGCTGTTTCGATGCTCGGTATCTCTCTCTTTATCCCGTGAGTGCAACTCGCACGAAAGCTCCGGGCCAACGAATTCGAAACTGGCCAACCCATTCGAGCCACGGGATGCGCCTCCGGTAATTATCGCGAGAAGAAGGTCGGTTTTCAACTCGCGGCCGTGTTTCATCGCTGCAACGCGTATGCACCGTCGATCCGATGATGTCTTGTTTGATGTTATTAAATTAACGCAACTACGAAACTCTGCCGCTCGCGGATACGTGCTTTCTCGGACTGCGCTCCAACTTTAATGAACACGGCGGCTCTGTTAATATATTGTTCCGGAAGATATCACCTCGCGCCGCTATCGAAACGTTATAATTAATCCTTTGGAAACGGGAGATTCCAACGCAAACCGCGTGTCATAGCTGGATTTTGAAGGTCGGGTATTTTAAGCATTTTACCACTAAATGTACCAAGCGGGGCCAAACGACTCCTTTGAAAATTGACTTTAAAATTGTACGTTCATTGTTACTTCTTTCTGTAAATGTATCACGAATTTCTTGAAGAAGAAGCGGAAAACCTACAACAAGGAACATCAAGCAGCCCAAGCAATATTGAAGAAAATGTGAAATAAGATTGTACACGGGTAATAAAATCACTAAAACCTGCATAATTTACAGAAAATTGAAGGAGAAACCAATCATATGTAATAATTGTAATTAATTGATTATTTTATTAGAAATCAGAAGTTATGTTGCAAATTATTCCCTTTAATAAATTCAGAATTGGAGTTAAATATCTATTACTTTAATATTAAAACAAATTAATTGACAAGCTTTGACTATACAATAAACTACAATTAGAATTAAATTTAGAATTGAATTTTAATCAAAGTATGATATAAAGGATAGAGAGTGACACGATATTGTAGCGCAAGGGGTTAAATAACGGATCACAAAGAGTATAAACCATTCATTGACTCCTCTGTTTCTTGGTTTGAACTGATACATTTGCCAGTAAACAGTAGCGTTACACGTGCAATTAGTTCCTGGCCGGTTACAGTCGAGCGAAAACACGAAACGAGCACGGTTTGCTTCAGTTAACTCTCGTTGGGTATATTATAATAGGGTCCTTTAAAAGGCAGAACATCGATGGTATCGGTGGGGTTAAAAGTGTTGCTCTCTACATTCCGTTTTCGCACGTGGGGTTGTTAAAACATCAACAAGTACGACCGCTGCGATTCTAAGTGCACTCGCTGTCCCACCCAGCGGGAGACCGTTGCTATTATTGTTGCTGGATGCATTCATGAGGCTCGACACGCGTGAGACACGTTTTATCTGGACAATGCCGAACAATGGAGCCTTACCTGGCCGTACGGAAAAATTATCTCGAGATCAAATTACATTAATGTTTCCATTCCGGACTGTTTACGAGCTCCGTGCCGCGTTGCATTCAAATCGTTTCGTTTCGGATGAGATTTTAACGTGTTAGTGGGGATTAAGACATTTTGCACAGTGATCATACGGTTGTAGGATTCCGAATGATAGACAACTTTCAGAATGACGGATAGTCTTCTAGTCTTATCTATTAATCCTTTGAGAACGGACCGATTCGAAAGCGATTGCTTTATGAAGAACATTTAGTCAGCTTTTAACCCTTTGCACTGGAAGCATTTTTGGATAGAATTAAAGCCGAATACGTTTTCCAGTAAAGCTTCCAAAATTCAAAAGCCTTATTTTAACGCTTTGACGAATCACCCACGTATGGGTGACACTTGAATTTCCATTAAAAATCATGGCCCATATTATTAGGAATTCTTTAATTTATTTGGTTGAAAACATTCCTGATGGATATTTGAAATTATAGATAATAGAAATTCCAAAATATTGTGGAAGTAGAATATAAAATTTGTCAAAAATTAAATTACTATCAAATGGAATTTTTAGAATTTATTTTTTTTTTATTATTTTGCTACGTTCTAATGTCAGTAACTCTTAAATTTTATAGTTGAAAATATTCTAATTAACCACGTATATCGTCTCGGAGGCGCCACTTGAGCGCAGAGGGTTAATATTTTATTTTTGCTCCGAAAATGTATACTGAAAAATTTGTTTAACGAATCTCAACCTCATCGATCGTCTGCAAAGGGTTAACACGTTGATTACTGGAAGGGGTTATCAGTGTTCAAAGTTTTTAATTGGCACGAAGTGATTAAAATACGCGTTTAATTGCCATATTTGTTTAAATATCGTTCGATCTTTCGGATTTCCAAATTTATATATATTTGTGTTTTTTGGGGCCATTATTTCCAAAACTGGTAAATGCAAATAAATTTACATTGCAATATTTGAGAAATTTAGGAGAAACTTTTCAATCAATTGTATTTACGTGTATTGAAGTATGATTAGATTAAATATTTTGAAAAGAGTTAAAGACGAAGTGGTCAGGCACTGTCATTTTATAATTAAATAATTGTTAGCGATTTAAAAGGTGTGTAAGTTCCATAATTTCACCTGAATTATCGATAAGTTAATAATAATTAAAGCTGTCTTAATTATCCACCAGTAACCAATGGTATCAAATAGTCTGTTAATGGACTTTTGGCAATCTGAGTTTTGTTTGATATTGAAAGATTCAATATTTGTATTAATAATTTTCAAACAATTTTTGTATAACCTTGTAGGAGTAAATAGTGTAAAAAAATTCACACTTTTTACAAAAATTAATCATTAAAAAGCTGTTATAATAGAATAGAAGAGAAAAAAGAATTAGAATTTTGTAAAAGATTATAGTTAATTTCAATTATTTTTTATTTACAAATTAATTACGGAAAATATGTAATTCTCAGGTGATTAGGTGTTGCAATTTCTTTATCGAGCAATGTATAATCAAATAATTGTTCAGAGAAAAGAAAAATATTTTTGGGTAGTATTACCATTACATTAATAATGTAACAAATTCGAAGATTAAATTTAAAAATGAACTATTCGTTAATTCTTTGAAGACAGAGTGATTTGTGATGTTGTAAGTAAATACACAATAATTTTAACGCATACACATATGCAAGTTTCTACAAGTATAATACAATACAGTAAACCTTCTTATAACGCGGTTTTCATATAACACGAAACAAAAATTGCTCATACCTCATAACACGGTGTGAATTAATCTGATTTTTATTACTATTGAGTTCCTTAGAGAGTTTATTGCATATGTAATAATATAGGAATCTATAAAGTATATTGATCAAAATTTAAAAAATTATGAATGGACATTTCTCTGTAATCAAAGAAATCGAAAAAAGTTCTAAACAAAATTTTGTTTGTTCTAATGTATATGTTTAGTCATTATCGTATCCAAATCGGAGGCTGTCGAACGCGTTATTAAAAGTTTTCAACGGTCGAGATATCAGTGATGCAGTTAAAAGTTGAAGGGTTACGAAGCGTGTGATGTTTTTAATTCAACAAACTCGTTATCGTGGTCCGAATTGCCGGAGATAAAGTTATCTCAAAAACATGCAACAACGTTTTAGATACGGTCCTAGCGGGTTTACCTCCAGTTTTGAATAAATCTGTATATTCGAACGAATTAGAAACTGTATTACATTATGGATCCCCCATTGCAATACCTAGGGGAATACCTAGGTTATACAAATACAGTTTAGGTACACGCGTGTATTATATTATTAAGAACGCTTATAATTTTTCGCATAATTATGAAATTTTACCATATTATATGGTATAATATCCAATTTGACAGTATAAAAATATAGTTTCTTTCGATCAGAAATATATAATGTATACTTTATTCGTTTTCACCGCATTTTATACAAATAGACTTCTTAATTGTACATTTTAGACAGACTTTGCAATATCTTATCTGGCATGTTTTCCATTCACGTGAATCTGTACTCGTATTTGTGATTGGCGTTGCTTGATCTTCTTTGCTTAGCTGTAGCTCTTTTTGATACTCGATGGCAAATTCTCCTTCCAATTGCAATAAAAATTCTTGCCTTTACATTTTTTCTCCCCTGGTTTCTTTATATAAAACGCATGCATTTAACCCAGCTAAATCTAGACTAAAACTCTAGAAGTTTAAAGGCAATGCAATTACGTTGTATATAGAAAGTTCTAATTAAAATTTAAAAAATCCATTTAACTCTTTGGGGCGCAGGATTTCGGAAAATAAAATAGACCCTTGTTGCACAGAAATTAAAAAAAAATTAACTTATTTTTACGATTTTTCACATTAAACCAGGAAAAAGATTGTCGCAACTAAACTTCCGCTTGCAAGAATTAATGAACCTATACTGACATGTTAAAACTTGCCAACACCAGCAAACAGATTTCTAACATTCGTTGGTGGTATTACCAACCGCTTTACCTAAGTAAGACTAAATATAAACCTACGTGCACGCAGCTATTGCAATATTTCGAGGTGAGTTTAACACTATTCCTACCGACACTTAAATGTCGGTGGGTAAAACAGAGTACAAATTTTTCTCAGAAAACAAACAGTATTGAAAAATGTATTGTAAGTATATTTTAGGAAAAGTCGTGAAGTTTAAAAGCGATCCAATTACGTTGTATATATGAAATTCTAATCGAAATTTCAAAAACGATCATTTGACCAGTCGTGGGAGGAATAGTGTTAAAAATATCCCACCGTGAATTACAGTGCATGAAAAAGGGACATTTTTAATCCTACCGTGTCCCAAAGAGTTAAGCAAAGTCAAAATAGCATCTGGAAATAATTCATTTTATTTCTCCCAATTTTGTTAAGTAACAAAATTTCATTTTTCTTGAATATTTCAAAATATGTTAAGACAGTTGAATTAACGAGGGAAGCAAATTGTTATTTTTCATTTTTTTGACGAATTGTGAATTAAAGTTCGGGGATCGTTGACCAAAGCGTGTTCTTACGATACATTTGGCTCCGCGTGTGGCAAGTTGCTGGAGGGAGAGTAAGATTTTTGCACGTGTTGGGCGGGCCAGGTCATCGGCCTGCATCGTGGTAATTTATTTTAAACCCATGACAGAAGATCCGACAAAATTTCTCTCGGCATTGCGCAATGCCATCGGTTTCGTTCCTCTCGTTTCTTGGAGCCAATTAACGAAATCGAGATCGGGATGAAGATGTTCTCGTTTGATTGACAGCGAACGTTTACGCCTCGAGTCGATTATTCTTGTTTTATTATTCGCGGATTAAATCACATCGAATTTATTATGAAATGCGTTTAAAAAAAGTGTTTGGCACTTGTACAATCGGTCAGATATTGATATCTGTTTCAACTGTTACAAAAACTGACAAGATTTTTATAAGTTTATTTGTAGGAAGGCTACTGTCTTTTGCAATAACAAAAATTAATCAAATTCAAGATTTTCATATATTTTCATAATTTTGTTTAAAATAGTTTTTACAACTTTTTGACTTTCTTTTGAAAAGAATAAAGAGATTAATTTGTTTTATTTGTGAAATTGGAAACCTGATACTTTAATTCTTTAATGTGCTTTTAAATAAGAATATAAAGAATTGATTGTTCGATTTAGTAACTGTTTCATGTAGAAGGTATGATAGGGTCCCTATAACCCCATAGAAATATTAAAAAATTATACATGTGATTAAAAAAATGGTATTACGGATTATGCTTAAATTATATTAATTCATTAATACACTTATTATTACACTAATGAGTACACTTATATACTAAGTAATATAATTATCACTAAATTTAGTTTACAATAACTTATACTATACACGTATTATGACTATAGTAGGAATTTACGGTTATAAATACTTGTTACTATATTTAAAATACTTAAATTAAATACATTAGAAATCTAAATTAGACTTCACTATATCAGTATATCACTATATCACTTTGATTGCCACGTTGCACCTGCTACAAATTAAATTTAATAATAATTTTGTCGAATTTTTTCCGCTGTTTCTATTTGTAGACTACTTTCAAGTCATTTACTTTGGTACTGTCAATCGTCATTAATATTGTTACTGGTTACGTCAAAAACACTATATAATTAAAACGTAGAGCCAAAACTTAAATTGTTTTACAAAATGTCGATGCATTAGTATGTGATCTGAAAGTTACGCGGGCCCATAGATAAGAAAAATATGATTTTTTGTAAAAATTAAGTTGTTCGTAGATACGATAGATTACCAATTTTCAACTGAATTGAATAGGAAGAAGACCTAACAGGTCTAGAAGACGAATTACACAAAGTAGGAATGTAGAAACGTCGACACGAGTGTCCCGCGAAATGTAGTGCATTTAGTGTGACAGTGTTTCTGTCATAAATTGAATCAACAGAACAGAAGGTGTATCATGATGTATACAGCTTGAACACGGTCGCGTTCCACTTTCGAAGCACATTTTACGGGAAAGAAAGGACATGAAAATACGTCTTTGGTAGCAGAACGATAAATCGTGGCACCTACAGCACGGAAACCGTGCGCTCTTTCGCAACGACGTGGATTTCTAAGACCGTCGACGTAAATCATATTTCTGAATATCCGAAAAGTAGATTGAATAATGGACGAAGAGCGTTACGGTTTGCGTTTTCCATCGTTCCTACCTTGATTTTCCCACATTATACATTTCCATTCGTGCCCCTTTAATTTTTCAGACCAAAGAAACCCGAGACACCTGGAAAATATATTGCTACAGACATTATCAATTCTTGTTCCACTTTATTTCATTCAATTTTATATTTTGCGGAATGAAAAAGTAAAATATTTGTAATTTATTCAGGATGGGTCTGAGAAGGGTACGAAATACGCAGGAGTCTCGAAACAATAATAATATATATTTAAATAAAAAAAGGAATTATAAGAAGAAATGATCCGCACGCGTTACATATCGCCATTAAAAACTAGAGCTTCCTTTGTTTCTTTTCTTGACGCATTCACGCTGGTCCTCGCGCATTCCTCTACACACATACACGCTCACACACACTCCCTTGTACGTTCACACATACTTGCATTCCCTCATTTATTGAACTTTTGTATAAGAAAAAATATACTACAAATACTACAAACCGTTTATTGAGAAAATAATGATAATTAAGTATCTGCTGATTAGTTTCAGCACAGATCACTACTGTAGTTTTATATGTAGGCGTAGGTAACTTGGGTTTTTTATTTATTTTTTAACTTGATGTCTAGATATAGGGAATGATTGCAATATTTTATCTAAAACTAGGGATTTAGATTTTTATGTAGAATATTTTTCTGTTTAAAATTACATTTAACCCCTTTGAATATTTTTAATGATTCTCAAAAGTAAACAGAATTAAAAAGAAAGAAAGAATTAATAAATTTTTGTTAACGATGCATATTTGATAATTTTACTATTAATTGCGAACTGTTGAGAGAGCAGTATTTCAAATTTCGTATTTTCCTTTATTTTAGTCCCATTTTTCGAATTTTCCATTACAATATTAAATACTATTATTTACAAATCGTTATATTTAATTCATCCTATTGTTTTTGGACTTGGGTCAAGATTGACCCGAGTTTCGCTGTTTGATGGTTAAAAAATGGTTAAATACAGGATTCTTGTGGAAAGTAATATATCAAAATTGCATCCTGGTATGTCAAAGAAACGGATCGCAAAGTTTTGAGCCGATAATAAATCACTCGCCAGCAAATTGACAGAGGTGCGTGTTTCCAGAACGATAAACGTACAGTTACAGGCGTAAATCATATTCGGAATAAAATAATAATTCATCAAGGTGTCCAATAATAAATTGCGATTCGTTTCGAATTAAAATTAGTCGTCGAATATCGTTTCCTTTTTTCTCGATTGCGCGAATTATACGGGGAACGCGGGGCCGATAAGAACGTTGCAATTTGAGCGTTTAACGAACAGGTGATTGATGATTAAAATTAGCGGAAAATTTGAACGAATGAATTGAGAGGAAACAGATCGATCGAAACGAATTCGTTTATTTCTTTTTTCTTTTTATAAATTGCCAACGGAATATCCGTATCCAAGTTCTACTTTAATTCTTTCGTCGCAATTAAAACGTTCTAGTCGATAATTAAAATTCGTTGAATGGGTCATTCAGTTCCTGGTACGACATTAATTGAATGTTTTGCTTTTACATTTAGTCGAAACAGAATTTTAACGAAATAATTAAAAATACTTTCAACAGAGTAAACGTAAAAGAAAAATTTAATAATTTTTCATCAATTTTTACAAAATTTATTAATTTCTCAATTAAAAATATAGTTACATGATACTTCGACGAATAGACAGGATCTTCAAATTAATCGGCGAGTTTAGTCTAATATGTCTAAATAAATAAATTTAGAATATTTAATAATTTGTAGTAGCAGCAATAAACGTTATTTGGAAAAATGTTTTTTCCCTCTAGAATATGGGTTTAGTCGGTTTTTGATATGTAACTGTTTTGTACGAGTTAAATTTTTAATTATAAATTCATCACATTTACCAAACCTAGTGGTGATTATTTATAACTACCGACAATTATACATAATCATGGGATTAATCACATTTATAGTAACATATCCAATTTTCAAGAAATTCATTCTTCAGATAAAAAAAGTACACAGAAATGAACCTACAATTTGGCAATTTTAAAATATTTTATTACTCTTGGAAGAATTATGTGTTCAAGGATTAAGTTAAAGAATTTGAAACGTACTAGAATCCACATATAAAAAAGGAGAGCAAGATATCTTGTGTGCACAGGAAGAACCATAAAACGGTGAAGAAATAGAATACATAGATATACAACGATTTTTTCGTACTGTATACGAACATTGAGCAAATATTCTTTTCCTTAAGATCGAGCTTATCAAGTGTTTATAGACAAATTTACATTAGCGAAGGTGGGAGGGGTATGGACACACATTTTAAAGAGAGCGAGATACGTATCAAAGTTTGCTGTGTAAAGTCGTCCTTTAGGAAGCAGGTTGTACGATTTAATTGTACAAGATTAAAATTAAAGCAAAACTGGATTTCTTATCTAGAAGTTTTTCGAAATATCTTAGATACTTCTTCGAAAAATTATTATAAATTGATGCTGTTGTTTCTTTTTCTGCAATTAAAAAGAATATCTTTGAAATAATGTAAATTATTTAATTATGGAGAAAAAGGAAAATAAATTACAGAATAAACAACGTAGAATTTTAATAATCTTGATATTTAATTTATTTTATAATTGATTTTTTAATAAATTTAACTTTTGTTTGTAGCGATTGTTTAATTAATTATTAGTTATAATTAATATATTACGAAATTTTTAAACTTTGAAAGAAGTAAAATCATTCTGTTTATTTATTATTCACATTTTTTAAATTTGCAATCAATTAAAAGAATTGAAATTTATATCGAATTTTGAAAGTTATATTTAAGAGGTTACATCTATCAATTTCTGTATTTCGCTTTAACCAATTGCGTTTGAATCGTTCAGATACATCGTATTTCATTTTAATTAGATACATATTTTTCTAATTAGTTATATTTCACGTTTGTTGAAAGATTAATATTATGAAATATTCATGTTGCGTGCCTATATCATTTAATCACAGCTCATCTCGGTGTCTCAATTATACGTTGAGCAAGGGTTTTGTAACTGTAAGTACCACGATGGTTAATCTAACAATGCAATAGCGACGGGAAGTGCAATCCTTACAAATGGAGTAGAAGAAAGACAAATTGGACAAAGGCGTGGCTTACGATTTAAATTGTCTGTAATCTGATCTTAATGCATGTACATTACCTACCAGAAAATTAAATAATACGCATACAAAGCGAAATTCTAAATTAACCGTACATTTTGAATTAGAAAACGCAGTTACAATTAAATGCCATAATCTTCAGAAATGCGATGCAATGTGCAGTATTATTAAACTTTTATTCCTTTTCAAACAGTCTTTAGATTTGTTTGCAATTGTGTTGAACATTTTTTTATTAGTTACAAAATTCAAATAAAATCTTCTGAATCTAAAGATAATTTTTTAACATCAGAAGCAACTTGTTTTAGATCTCTTATTTTAAATTATAAAGTTTATTAAGGTGCTTCTGTTGAAATATATGAGCCATTCATTTTGAAAGTGGCCTAAGTCCATTTATGTTTAAATTTAGATATTTAAGAGAGTTACATTTACAATTCTTATTAAAATAATAGCAATTATTAAGTGAATAATATTGTCTTCTTGCCAAGAATGACCTTAAGCCACTTTCAAAATTAATAACCAGATTTGTCATAAAATTTGAAACAGCCCAGGTCCATTCGACATAATTTAAAATGTTTCAAATTGAGAAAATAGTATTCAATTTATTTTATATTTCTTGAATTCAGGAAATCTTTTACCTGTATAAATTACATAACAATTTACTGAATTTGTATTTCATCCTTCATTGGTTTGTTTTCTAGTTTATCTTCGGTTAAAAATAATTGTACATTAATCATTGGTAGTTCTAAAAAATGATTGAGGTGGTAAGAATACTTATATTGAGCCAAAGTGAACAAAAAGTGAAAACAATTAAACTGTGTTAGAAAATTGATCAGATGTAAAAATGAAGTTTACTTCGTTCTTTTGCTGATGGAAACGTAATGGTTCGAGGAAAGTTTAGCGAAATTGAAAAGTTCAACTTATATCATCTAAACTGAAAAGTGTTGATTACATTGAAGTTCTTAAGAAAAGTTTTAAATCTTGCTTTATCCGTTTCGATTGGAATCTACTTTATTTTCTAATAAGACGCCGTCAGAGTTTGCGTTAATTCGAAAACGGCGGAATGATTTTACTTTGCAAATGTTTCAGTCTTAACCCTTTGCACTCGAGTGGTACACCACTCGGTCACCAGATGCAATTAACTGTAATATAATATTTTAAAATGTGAAATTTAAGTCTGATTTATTATTATTTACACTAATTTATTCATATTAGGAAATAAAAGTAATAAATTTGAAAAGTTTCATTGGAAAAGAAATCTAGACTTGATCATATCCAAAAATGCTTCGAGTGCAAAAGGTTAAACATCTGTGTTTATCTAAAATGTATTATTTATTATATTTTTATATTTTAAAGCCGTCTCGTGTTGCACCCAAATTGTCAGATTTTATAATTAAGGCTGTTCTGTTTATTGCTTTAAAGGTAATTTTATCAGCCCAAAAATCTCATAAAATGAAGAAACAATATTAACTACGAGTCTTATAAACATGAACATTTTCACTCTTACAGTTAAAACTACTAAAAGTTTCATTAGGTGGTTTAATTTTGAATAAATTTTGTTTATCATGAAGCCCCTCTTACAAGTATTTCTAATTAAATAAATTCAAGAATTCCTCTATCATTTCTATGGAACTCAAACTGATGGTTCAGACAGAGTTAATTATTTTTTCTGCAACCTATTCGACATCGTTCGTCACAAGAAGCAACTGTATATCCTACGGCAATATCGATATTAGAATAGGAAAACAAAATGCCCGGGGGTGTAGAAATCGGCCCCAGGTGGAGGCATTGTTTCCCGCGATGTGTATTTCCAGGGGAATAATCCGTGGGACACAAAAGAACACGGCACATTAGCGGTGGTAATGCGTAATGGCGAGATGGCTACAGCCTGAAAAGCCGAGAAGTCGATGTAATCGTCCACCCTGGAGACGTCTCAGGGTCAGTGCAACGAAGATTTCACAAAGCCACGCACCTACTACGCCGAGTTGCGAACGTGAAAGCCGGAGGTCGAAGGCGGAGGACAAAAAAGAGCGGCTAAAACAACGCTCGGCTGAAGAGAAGGTGGACAAGGAATCCGGAACGAACCGCCTACACGAGGGAGGATCTTGTACGAGGAATCTTGAACCTCTTATCTGGATATCATCCACCTTTCCACGCTTTTGCCGTCATTTTTCTACCGTGAAAAGAGAATCAATGATGTGCAGGCAAGGCCAGACACTGCAGTACGTTGCATATTCTTCTCCTCTTTTCCTTTTATCGCGGGCTTATTGCTCGTGTCTTTGACGAGTTCGGATGAAAATTTTATTGGGAATGCTCGTGCCTGTACCCGACTATCGAATACTCGAATACCGATAGAATTTTGTTGGATTTAAAATTTTCATGTTTGGATGAAACAAACTAAAAGTGAAAAATAAAAATCTCAAAATTAAGATTGAGTATCGATTAAACCTTAAAAATTAACGTGGAAAATATTTTGTTTATTACTTCACAGATTATTCTTTCATTAAAGTATTCGTTAATTGTTTGTTGACACGAAAACAGATATATTTTAATAAGGTAGATAATGAAATTTATTTTTTGAAGTATCAATTTCGAAACAGAAATGTGAGAATTCATATGATAATTGATTCAAATTAATGAGTAAGATTTAATTAATAACAAGATAGGAAAAAAATGTGAATTTTTAATTAACACAGCTCGAAACAGTGATGGCTGAAAATAGGTACGTTGGAAACAGGTTTATGCCAGTAAATGGACGTATCTATAAATAATGTTTTGTAATTAATATTGGACAAAATTATTTAGTATGTGTATTAACAAAAATTACTGAATGACAAAAGTTACAACTCGATCTGAATGCCATTTTCAGCAAACAATTTTATTAGAAACATTTATATTAAATTTGAAAATTAATTTTCTTCGAAAATTAAAGAATTAGGATTCTTAATAATTAATATTTTTATATATCTATTATTAGAAATTGACAATAAGTATTTTTAAACGGTCCTATTTTTAGATGTCCCCTAATGGGGTCATTTACCTTATACCAAGAAATGGGAGATAGCAATGGTTAGCTAAAAAAGCAGAATTCAGCTCACTTTCGGTTAACATAATCAGTATTTTTTTTTAACTTATGAGTTCCAAGTTCACTTATGTTTGCAATTAATTTGCAATTTTGCTAATAAGTGTAATTTTACTCTTTGCATAACTTAAATTCATTCTCATTCTGTTTTTTATTTGTGGTTACATTGTATTTTATCAAAGAATATTTTACCCCTTTATGAAATGAATAAATAATATTATATATCTCATATCACAGATTAGTGAACATGCTCTAAAATAACATTTTGGATCACTAAACACGACCACAATTAACCTTAAAATTATAAACCTTAAAATTATTTTAATTATTCGAATATTCGAATTTTTACCTACGTAATATAAGAATAATTGCACTGTTCAATAAAATTTAGAAAATTCTAAAACAAATCAATGAAACTGGGTATATTTAAAAAGATTTAATTCTGAATATGTAATTTCAACTTTTGCATAAACAGTGAATAATATTTCTAGCTGTTGTATTAAATTGTTCGCTATAAGAATAGAGAACACGATAGTTGTGAAATAGACTATGCGTGAGGTAGAGAAAGTAAAAAAAGAAGGAAGAAAAATCGTATCAGGTGAATAGTTCAAGGTATAAAATAAAACTGAACAGCGTTAAATCCATACCTTACAAGCTAGATGTTACGATATACAAGGAAAAAACTAAAATTAAAACATGGTGTTCAACAACCTTTAAATGCAAAATATCCGGTTTAATTCATTCATCTTCAGACTTATTAAACGGTGTTGTTATTAATAACTTTGATGGACGACTTTATATATTCGTGCCTTTAGTATTCAGGTTTTTTATGCAACGTACCATTCCTTAGTTAATTTAATATTTATTGTGTAATTCATTTCAACATGGAGAATAATAAATAAATAATATTTACGTCGTCCACCTGGGTGTAATATTTAAAATTCTAATTTTACACTTTTGACTTTATTAGAAAACAAATATTTATGCTGTTATTATGGTAATATTTACTGTTATAATTCAGAATAAAAGATATTTATAAAGAATGTTATTAATATTTATGTGAACAAAATATTTTGTACCTCTATACTATTTTATATCTACTGTATTATTCTTATTCTGTTTAATCTAATTAGTGCTGGGTAAATAAAATAATACAAATTTTATACTTTCTTGACAAATTATTGAAAAATTTACAAAATAACAATTCTTCGCTTTAGAGAATTACCAGTACTTATTTATAATTATATAAGTCTGATTGAACGGTACAATCTTTTATCGATTTTATTATTGTTACACCGTGTAAATTTTCGCCTCCGTTTATGAGAAAAATTTCCTTCCACTTTGTCGGGCACGTAGAAAATACACGGAACATCTTAGATGCATATCCATAGTGGCGCGGTATCGTATTTTTCAGGACATAAATGTCCTTTGCGTCCGATAGAAAATTTACTATCAGAAAGCCACTTTCTCATATAATATAGGCTGTCGACCCTCGAAACTTTCTATGAATTCTATACATGCCCGACAGAATACATTTTACAACCGGGACAGGGGGGAAAAAGTGCCAGGATCGGGGACATGTCGCAAAGAAAACATATGTACATCGAGCGGAAAGTTTTAAAATTATTTTTCCGCTTCGAAACTGGTCGAAGCACTCACAGGTGAAAATGTGTCGTTACGTGGGCTCTCGTTGATCATATTTCCTTTCAGACAGAATTGAAGAAAAAACTAGTTGAACGTGTATAGTAATTTACGATTTGAATACTTTAACTTGTCCAAGTAACAAGCAACTTATTTTGGACGTTTACGTTTAGCTCTTGCCTTGCAATTTTTTCGGTAAATGTGCAAGCCAGAGCTATAATTTTAAAACAAATAAACATAATTGGAATATAAGGTTCATGATTTTTATGGTAGAATATACATACGAGGATAGTTATAATTTTTTATAGGCTACCACGTCACCCACATATGGGTGACACTTGAATTTCCATTAAAAACCGTCGCCTATGTTAGGAATTCTTTCGTTCATTTAGTTGAAAATATTCCTGTTAGATGTTTGAAATTATGAATAATAGAAATAGCAAAATATTGTGGAAACAGAATATAAAGTGTATCAAAAATAAAATTTTTAGCAGCTGCCACCTGAGTCGTCACTTGAGTTTTTTGGCCCCGGGGAAAACTCAAAGATGTTACACAAAGTGTGAAATTTATATGTTGTCAAAGAAAGAACAGCTGTATTTCTTGAAAAATGATATTTTGACAAAATTGTGCAATGTTACTAATTTGATATATTATCAGTTATTGCAAGGAAAAAATCACCCTATTGCGTGTTGCACCATAAATGAAAAGCTTATGGAATATGATGGGATAGTTGGTATTCGAGTAAGTCTAATTGTCGCTTATTATTTGAACGGTAGAGATTAAAGCATCGATCATGTATCGAGAATGCAGAAATTCACTGCACATCACTGCGGAGGAATAATTCGATGCGTATCACGCCGATAGGAATGCATGCTCTGCATGACGATTTAATCCAATCGCTATTCGAATTCGTAATTCATGATCGTACCGATAATACGCTTTCGTATTGTTTAACTTTTGTTTCGATTCTGCCAGAAACTGTCACCCGTGTTTCTTTATTTCATTTTGAAATAGCTACACGTTTTTTAAATTTTTTACAAACAATGGCAATAAAGAAAATTGAATTAAAAAGTAATTTTATAAATTTATTGAGACACTGCCAAATTTTATCGAACTTAACTAATCTTTTATTTATTATGGACTGATGGATAACTCAATTTTAAAACTATTGAAACTAATTGTATAAAAGAGTTAATTAACAATGAATACAAATTTTAATTTTTAATTTAGAATTTAGTATTAAAAATTTGAATGTCGACGGTCAATGCAGTCGGCTTTGACATTAAAAGTTAATGTATATATATTATATTATACAAAAAATCATAAATTTTGTAACATTTGCTTTTGAATATTAAAGAACTTAACTTTTAATGGCAAAGCCGACCGTATTAATCGTCAACATTCAAATTGTCAATGTTAAATTGTAAATTAAAAATTATATATATATATATATAATATAAATAACTATTTATTAGGAATTGATAAGTATAAAAAGTTATAAAAAATCAAACAAGCATCCAAAACTAGTATTTTTTATACATTCAGTATTAAATCATATATTTTTATATATTTTCACAAATGAATACTTTTATTTAAAAACAAAAAAGAAAATGAAATTTGATGTATTTTACGTTTGATCGCATCAGATTTCGTATGCGTCTTGTGTAACAGGCAAATATATTATATATAAACAGTTCTTGTGTCCAAGAATAATGCTCAACTTCCGGCAAATTAGCTTAGTAAATCTATAAAAAACAGCATGCGTTTAAAATTTTTCAAAGCACGTGGAATCTTGCGACACCTGAACAAACATGACAAACACTGATTGCATTTGCAGGTAATCGTGATGTGACTTTTAATCGTGGGGTGGGTCATCTATTGAAGGTGTGATTATTGCGCACAATTAACTTGTGATTGTGAAAATTTCGATTCAATGATCCTTCAAAATTATTTCTATTTTATTTCTTTAAACGAAGCTTTGCATTGTTGTAGTTGAAATTAATATAAAAATTGAAAACAACAACAGCAATATGCATTTTATAAAAATAGGTGATTAGGGTTTAAATAAATTTATAAGTTAATCATCATTATTTTTTTTTGCATGTATGTTTATTAAATCAAAATTATAAATGCACGTGTTTATTAGTAATCCAAAAGATGTATGTGAATAAATGTGCTGGTGATTATGAAAGTGCTCTAACACTAAGTAAAATTCGAAATGTATTGAATTTGTTACTTATTTGTATTATATCGATTAATCTTTCTCTAGTGGGGAAGAATTTATTTTCCAGATGCTTGTACAATTGAATTAATAATACTAATTAATACTACCACTGACACATTTATTAATCAGCTGATACTTAAGAGTATACATAAACTGTAAATATTTACTGAACTATGGTTTTTAATGTAACATATACATAAAATAATTCGTAAGAAGGGTGCATATCCTAATTTTCTAATGCAAATAATTCAGAATACAATCGATCCACTTGGAATAACTTAAACTGTATTAACCATTTGCACTCGAAGCATTTTGGGTTTTTGAAAGTCTAGATTTCTTTTCTAATGAAACTTTGACAGTTTAAAAGCCTTAATTAGAGAAAAAGAGTTACAAACACTTAATTTACCGTGTTCTAATATAAATAAGACTTAAATTTCTCGTTTTGAAATGCCCCGGAGGCACCACTCGAGTGCAAAGGGTTAACCCAAAAGAAATTCAAAATTTACTCAATATAAGACACTTTGAGCACCTATTTCGTCAGATAAAAGAAGTTTATCAATTTTTATCCGATCAAGTCCCGAGTTTTACTTCGAGTATAAAACCTGAATTCTCGATATTTGTGTTTGAACTTCGAGGGTCCACTCAATATCGCTGGTTACATGCAAAAAGGAAGAATCGCGACTTCGAACGCGCTTCCGACGAAAATCATTACATCGCCGTTAAGTATCGAGCCTCGCCGGCGAATTATCTTCGAGGAAAGAAAGAAGGATAGGACGATGACCGTGGAAGATGTGCAAAATACCGTGTTCGTAACTCACGGCTTTAAACCGCAGGTGACAATTAACGTTGGCGGGCCATTAATTGCCGCGACGGAAGGGGATGATGGAGAGAGAGAGAGAGAGAAAAAAAAAGGAGAATCGAGCCTCCTGCCTTCTTTTCCGGCTTCTACCCTCCTTCTCAGCTTTTGTCTCGGCTTCTGCCTATTCTGCTATCTCGCGCGAGTCACGTTCATAAGCGGACAATGGTCCGCTCTTATCTCTAATGATCCCCGCGAATCTGTGTTCTCCTCCCCGTGTTGGCAGCCAGGGGGAGGAGGGGGCGGTGCGAGGGAAAAAAAGTATTGAAACGATCCGCGGCGCGAGAAAGGCACGGATAAGTATCTCCGGATAGCCGAGCTTTTCGCGCGCCTCTTCGAGATCTCGATGAATCCCGTTTCGAGAGAGGATTCGTAATTTTGAACACCGTTGAAAGGCGCCTTGAATGCTGTAAGCTCCGTTGCAAACACACGCCTCGATACGATACACTCGCGGATACAAAGATTCCAATTCAGAAACGGATTAATTGACCCGGGCGAGGGAGAATCAGGGAAGTAACGTTAAAATCTGTTGAGTATTGTTGTAATAAAACTGTAATATTGTATTAATAGTACATTGTATTCTCTCTTTCATTTGCTTTACAGGATCTTCCAATTAAATGTTCACGCTTCTGAATGTTAACCTTCAAGCGCTACGGTAATAGACAACGATATTTAAACTGCTGAAAAAATTCTTATTTCTCTTCGTAACATCCGAGCGAAAGTTGTCGTTAACCCCTGTGGTTAACAAATTATAGACAAGATAATTAACAGTAAACGTACCGGTACTTTACGCGTACCCATTCTTACCATAAGAAATGGTCATGAAATGAACGTTGGTTTTTAGAAAGACATTCCTCATTTATTAAAGGAAATAATTCGCAGCACAATTTCTCATTTCTAATCAAATAATCAGGTAATCAAACAATCTGTTGGGGCATACGTGACAAACGTTCGTCAATTTGTAAAATTAAAGAGAAATAAATATTTGAAATGAGTTAGAAAAAATACACTAATGAACTCATTATGTTAAATTATAAAGTTAAGGAAAGAATTCCATGAACACCCATGCATCTTATTAGTAGCGAAATTTAAAGCTTGAAATGTTGTTGAAACATCATTAAATTTTCAATTTTGTATTGGAATTAGGTGACCTAAGATTCTTATGCAAAAATTAGTAGGCCTATCCCCCTTCGGACAAAAGTTTTAGTTGCTCCAAAATTCCATCAGTGGTGAAGGGTTAATATTAACACTTTGGCTGCCATGTTATCCATATATGGGTGACACTTGAATTTCCATAGAACTTTGCTGCCTATATTCACTTACAGAATTAGAAATATTTGAAATACGCGTTCGAAAATATAAATAATTGAAATAACGAAATATTGCCAACATACCACTCAAAATTTGTTAAAAATAAAATCAAGTCAGTGGCTTTAGCATGGCACTCGACGTGTTAAACATGAAAATAACATTGATGAAATTAGATAGCAGTGAACCATTACAGTTGTAAGTGAAAAGTTGTTCAATTTATAATAGTAACTAACAATAAGTGCACAATATTGCAGGAGACAGAGACTTTTATAATTTTTGCATCACACATTATGTGTTTAAATTAATTCTTGTTAAAGTAAACCGACTCTGATGGATTTTTTTAGAGCAAGCACTGAGTAAAGTATTTCCATTTTAACTTTCATCTTTATTCTCGAATTTAAATTGAAAATGTTATTAAATGGCGGAGTTACTCGTTACCTTTCCTGCCTCATTAGTGAGATAAAGTAAAAATTATAGAATAAATGGTTCAAAGAAAAATTATACCAGAAGTTGATGTATATCGTGCAGGATTTATTATAAATTATCTTAATAATTATTTGATTAGTTTGAAACTAATGAGAACGTCACTAAAATTGGTTGATTGCTTTTCTTCTACCTCTTCCTGCTTATCGAAACAACACGAATCAAGAGTTAAATAAATTATACAAATTAATCGTGAAATTAATCTTGCCCGCATAAAATTGAAGCAGGATCGATATTTCGTATAATACAGCCAGTTTTCAATAAATCAAAAACCTTTCCTTTCTTCAATGGCTAATAATAATTGTTCAATTACATTAAATTTGCGGTGCGGTTCATTGGCGTATCCCCTCAATGGTAGCCAACGTGTTAATTGTCCTCCCCCTAAAGAACGATAAATACAGATAACTGATAAACTGACGGCGCGATGGGTTTCGCCACGAAATCCCTCTGTAAAAGCAGATATTAATGCGCGTGTACGTTTGTGCACGCGGCTGGTTGAACCAATATTGACGTTATTGACCGTGCGATAATCAAGACATTTGCGTAATTAATGTAACGAGCAGAGAGAACCCGAGTCGCTGTCGAGGAAACAATGAATATGTTTTATCTGGCGGATGAACGCCGTTCCATTAATGCGGACGGATTGAAAGGCAACGGGCGCTATTAAAAGCATTGGAAAATGTACGAGTTTCCGGCTTTCGTTCAAACTTATCGATTCTTGGGAAACGAAGCGGCCGTTGATGAAAGTAAATAAACTTGAGAGCCGTTTCAACGAAACCCTGAATAAAACATGAATCGAATTATACGGATTAAAAATTATAATTGTAGAGTGTAATTTCCAAAACTGGATTTGTCCATTTTAATCCAATTCCAGATATTTATGGATTTTAAAATGAAATTGAAAGTTAGACAAAAATTATTTTTATCAAATTGTATAGGGCAATTTTTAATAATAACTTTTAGGTGTGATCAATTTTGGTAATAACAGGCTATGAAAAAGGAGCTCGGTTTACGATTTAGTTCTTATCTCTCTCACCCATTCGCGGTTGCCTATATCCAACTTATATACATTCTTAACCTTACTTCCTACTTTTTATTATCAGTCTTTTGAGTACTTTTATGTATATTCTTAAGTTATTTTCAAAGTTCTCCTTTATCGCTAACCGAACTTCAGTTTCTTTCGTTGTACTTTTCTTATCTGTTTCTTGTCTTTTACTTGTTTCTTTATTCCCCAACTTTTTCTCGAATTCGATTTTCCTCTTTATCTCAATTTCCTTTTTCCTCTACTGAATATTATTATTGCAACACGCACACTTTACAACATTCTATTCTCTAATCGAAGAATGGTTAATAATTAGAGTCAATTTATTCATTTATTTAAGTCTATTTAACTGTAGAAATATATTTTCTTTTAATCTTAAAAGAAAATTTAGACAAAAGTTTAGAACTGTTAAAATTATTCAAAATCACCAATCGAATCTATAGTTTAATTATCAAAGTTAATATTCTATCGGTCATTTTTACAATTGGCATTTTAAAAATTCAAAGGAAATACTGTTTCAACAAAACAGAATTTGTTCACAGGCTTGTTGAAATGGTTATATTTAACTAATTTATAAGCTAACGTTTAGTGGGGAGATACGCAATTATCTTGTTACAGAAATACATACATTTATGCAGCAGATAATAAATTTCTTGGATTAATCTTTCTAAGAATTCTAGAGGTATCTTTTACAATAGAAAGTTTATCTCAATGAGAATTAAATGTTATTAAATCTTCGAATCAATTCTATTTTTTTATACAATAACATTGAAACAGTATCAGAATACTTTTTATAAGGAAATTGCAAAAGACATTATCTGTTCATATTCCGAAATACAATCTAACTGTATCAAATATTAATGCATTTTAATATAATTTTAAATATAGAAAGTTTAACCCTTTTCTGACTCTTATTACAATAAATGCTACAAGAATTTGTAATTACTTCTTTTGTTATTAAAATTGTTATATGTTTCTGTTATCGTTGTTATCTTTCCATTTTTAATACAAAAAAATTTGTTCTTTAATTTTTATCTCCAGCTTGTATTAAAAACCAACATGTAAAGGAGCAAAAATTGTACAAATTCATTTAAAATAATGCTTTTCTGGAAAGGTTTAAGATACCCTTCAAAAAGCTACCAATCATATCATAAATATACATATTTTCATATTCAACATTACGTATTGTCCTCTCAGTACAAACAAATTTCGGTTCTTAATATTTTTTCTTCGGTAATAACTAGAATTATCATGACCTACAAGATTGTAGGTCCTTATCGAACCTACCTCATCCTCAAAAAAGATTAAGAGGATTAAATATTCGTACCTTGGAGAGTGCACAAAGGGGGCAATAAAAAACAATACTATTCATCCAGAGGAGGAATAAAAACGCGTGAATAACATTTATCAAGGTAACAACACGTGGGACGCGAAAGAAATTGAATGGAAAAGCCAGAGTACGTAATTACGTTCCAGTAAGGTATAAAGCGTTTCTAGAGAAGCATGGCTCCTTTTCAATTGCCCGTCTGCCAAGGATAATCCTCGATACCGGTGCAATTCTACAAGGCCCTAAGCACTTGGCGTGGGCGGTTAGGGGTGACCCGGTGATCAGGTAACACGTACAACGCCACGGTGAAAACGTTCGCCGGCGAGGGCAGACGGTGTTATCTGTGTACCGTACGTGTGGAACGGCACTAAACGGCTGGTTAAGCTCGAGATAAGAAAGATGACCCGTGTCGTCGGTAGCTTACGGGGCCATCTTTCTCTTATTTCTTCGTTCTCACAATGCCAGCGTTACTTTTTCTATCTTTATTGCCGTTTCGCCGTATCGCGTCCCGTTTCTTTGCCCGATTCAACCCCCTCCCGAGCGCACCCGGGGAATTATAATGGTCTTGTGAAATCGTTGCGAAAACATTCGACGATTTTGTTGTATTCGGTTAACAGTTAACTATTCTGTGTATCTGATACTCTGGACACCCAGAATGCTACCCTTCTTATCTTAATAGTCCTGACATTGTAGCTTTGTTGTGCGATTGAAAGGCACGATATACAATTGAATAAATTAAAAAGATATTTGCATTCGAGGCATTTTTGGATACGATTAGGTCTAAATACATTTTCCAATAAAGCTTCGAAAATTCAGAAGCTCTATTTTGAAAGAAATGAATTACAAATGTTTATGGTATATTTATTATTTCTTTCATTAATTGGCTATGTCCTAATATAAATAACTCAATTTTACGTTTAAAAATATTCTGGTTAATCAAGTGTCGCCCCAGAGAAGCAAATTTTATAAATGATTAACTTCTAGTAAGTAATATTCAAATAGTAACATTTAACAATATTCAAGGAAATGAAAGTAAATATAATGGTGTAGAGTTTGATTTAGACATCATACGAACCACTTGAGGAATTAAGATGTTTTATAGCTTCCTTATATTAGTGATGGGTGAAAGGGTCGGGTCCCTTGACTCAGCCCAAAGATCCTAATCCAGACATTCGCGAGACGGGTTCACTCTTTCGTCAATTCTCGTCTGATGCGTGTAGAAAATTTCACGCACGAAGAAAGGAGAAGAATAGTATCGGATTTCTGTATTTTCATGATCGGAGTCCCTTGGGGTTCGCCGCGTACGCAACACACAGACGACGACCAACACGGTTCGGTCCCGTATACCCGAAAGCAACCCAAAGGGAGAGCTCTGGATGAAGGTAACCTTGTTGTATCACATTTCCCTGTGAAATTCGCACCCTCGACTTTATACTCGGCCTTACATCTCTATTCGTGCAGCGGCAATTACCGTTTATTTGCTATGGCGAGCTTTAAAGCCGTACCTAACAAACGATTCAAACTTTCGTTTCGCCGCAATGACACCGGCTATGGCTCGGTCAGGATGTATTTTTCATGCAACTAACAAAGTTAAGCCTTTGTAAATTGATTGTTTTGGGTTTGAGAAAGAGAAACGATGACGTATCTTTTGTTGAGTGCTCAGGCTCAAGATTGAATACGTCCTCTCTTGATTACCTTTTTTAGTAACAATTATATTTAACTTAACAGTACGATATGTAATATAAACGTTTGATGGTTGATGAATTTTGATGTCTGGTAGACATTCAAAATTAAACATAGACAGTAAGCTTTTAATATATAACGCAATAATTAAACCAATTTGGACATACGGGATCGAACTGTGGGGCACGGCTGCTAAAAGCCATATAATTAAGCTACAGGCGATGCAATCAATTATATTCGGAACTACAGCCGTGGTTTGTACGCAATGACGAAATATTAAAAAATCTTAAGGTTAAAACTGTAACAGAGGAAATATACTGTTTGTGTGGAAGATACAAAACAAGATTGGATGATGTACCGAAATGTACCGAAATCGTCAAAACCCTTAAAAAGAAGGTAATTAATTGTGTACTCAATTAGGAACATTGAATAAAGGTGATAAAAAAACCCTTAACCTATGATTTTTCTAAGGGGTGCATCAGTTAGAGTTGAACATTTATTGCCTCGATGTTAAAATAAATGAAACCTGAAGTATTATTTATACTGCATTAATTATAATTGCAATTAAATTTAAAATTAAGTTGTAAATAAAATTTTAAGGGAAGTGGTCATATCTGAACTGTAAAGTGCGTCACGAGTGTCACTCGATATTACAGGGCAAGGGTTTAATTAAGTTGGTTAATTAAGTTGGTTAGTTTAATGAGTTTAATAATTTAGTAATTTAAAAATTCAGTAATCTAATAATTTGGTAACTTAGTAATTCAATAGTTTACTAATTCAGCAATTATTGTTACTGAAATATTAATTAACGATTTACTAACGTAGGTATCTGTAACTATAAAAATAGGCGAATTGGTAATTTAATAAGTTATTGTTGGTAATAAGAAACTTCGTAACAGACGATGGCGGCACTCCCCCTATATTACCATTTTAATACCCGAAAGTTACGACATGGGTTCTTCTAGCATGGGTGGCTTAAATTAAAGAAGCTTATACGTCCTAAAATCTCTTTCATCAATTCTTAATTGTAAATTTTAATCCACATTTTAAAAGAACGTATAAAAACTTTCAAAATTTAAATAAATTATAAAACAAGATGATATAAAAATATTGTAAAATGGTACTTATGGCATGTCAACTTGAAGTATACGGATTGTTCAAAATGGCTATACAAATATTCCATTAGTATTCTTAAACGGTTCTTTGTTGGAAGGAACAATGTATCACCCTCCTCGTTTTGAAGGACATTTTAGCTTCGCTCCATTTATAAAGACGTTTTTGTTTGCACAATTTAGTGTATCTGTTAGATCAACGAAGCTGCTTGTTTGAAATATGCAGTGTGAAGATGAAGAAAATAAACTTCTGGTAACAGCTGCACAAGCTTATATCAGTTTAAGTAAAAAGAGACAAGAAAGGAACGCATAAATTTTTTGGCTATCCCTTGGCTTCAAGAACAAAATAAGTATACCGGATTATGTTGCCTAAGTTTTTCCTTTACGACAAAATGACTTATTACCAGGATATAACAATGATGGCCATATTCAAAACTTTCGGTTCACTGACAATATGTAGTAAAATGTTACTTCACAATACAGTAGTGTTTCGAAACACAATTTTACTGGTTGTTGTTTTTCGTTTTGTTTCCCTTTGACTCTGTACAATTCTAATTGTAAATTATCTTCAGAGGTACATGCATTTCTAAACTATAACAAGACTCCTATTATGCTATAAGTCACTTATTATTATTTATTGTATAGTACAAAAAGCGAGAAAAGAATTAAATTTTGAATATGCTATGAAAATTTAATATACATATTTCTGTTGGTATAATGGTATTTAATTTATACTTATATTTAACTGTTTAAACATTTCGTTAAATGTTTTACTTTTTACATTAAAAACCTAGAGTGTCCCATAAAGAGTTAAAAGGATCAATAGACAACTTAAGTATATTAAGATTTTAATGAGAAGCACTGAGTAAATTAAAATTGAAAAATAATGTTATGAATTTTTTTTCCATGGATAACTATTTTAAATTAAAACGGTTTATTAAAATATAACGTTTGTTTCGCTGTTTTTATTTCACGGGTCATGATATTATACAACAAAATGGTTTTGGTCGGTAGTTTTATTTGCGCCTCCAGTTATACGATACTGCCTAACATTTTATTTCATAGAATAAATTTTTTGAAACGAATAAACAAGCCTGAAAATGGCGAGGAAAAAACTTTTAAATTCGTGACAGATATTTCATGTTGTTCCAAAGTTATATGAACGCACAATGGATAGTGGAATTAATAAAAGTCCCTATCTGCCCTTTTAATTCGTTGGAAGCTTCAATAGCGTTAAAAACTTTGATTTTCAATTCTGAAGATATTTACTTGTTTTAATATCTGAATCACAGAATCAGAATGTATTAAATGCATTTTCTGAAAAAACTACATTTTTCATTTTTTAATTCTTCTGTTGAATGGAAGGATTATTTATTAGTTTTATTTGAAAAATTTTGTTAAACGAACTACAGTTAGAAATTTTAAATGGTTACCCTGTATATATTTAACAATTTAACATAGCTACGTTTCAGTTTGAAGTACTTTGTATTAAAAAAATTGTTACAAAATCGATACCATGCCCAAATATTATATTTTTAATTCATTCTCTTTTAACACTTTGACTACCACGCAGCAGTTACTAAAAATTTCATTTGATAATAATTTCATTTTTGACAAATTTTATATTCTGTTTCCATAAATTTTGGTATTTCTATTATTCATAATTCAAAAGGTCTAATAGAAATATTTTCAACCAAATAAACCAAAGAATTCTTATTTACATAGGTGACGAATTGTAATGGAAATTCAAGTGTCACCCATAGTTGGGTGACGTGGCAGTCAGACTGCTAAAATTCGAAAAGTGTCTTTGAGGTTCAGATATTTTAGAGACTATCCATTTATTTATATATAATTTTATAATATTGTTGATAATTCTTTGCAACTTGAAGTTCAAACTTCTAAAATCCTCTAAAATCCTCGTAAATTCTGTCTTGGAATTCTCATTGAAATATTTGGTATAAAATTTAATTCAAAAAAGCTCGTTACGTTTCCCTGCGACTTTTCTAAATAAAATCCTTATTAATTTCGTCCCGTAACACCTGAATGTAAAATACGAGCGACGCGTACTCTCCTATCTTAAAGGATTATAAGCGGCGCTAAAAATGTTCCAGCACTTGGAAAGTGAATTTTCAAGGGAACCGTGTTCCGGCCGGCTGTCCGGTTCGTTTAATGCCGCGTCTTTTGTACGTGTACGGAGGAATTTATTTAAACGTATGATAATGCAGTTAAACGCAAATCCGCGTTTCGAACGCGTTCACCCCTTATATTTTTCCGTTCGCGTTCGTTCAGGAATCGGCGCGACGCTAAAATACTAACCCTGGATTTTCGGATTTGCATGGGCAAAGAGCGGATGGCTTGGTCGACCGATAAAGTTAGTCTCGCAGACTAGCATACAGGGTGTCCACGCTAATTTCTGATAATCCTTTTGTTTCTTTAACCATCGAACGACGGACCATGACGAGAGCCAATAATTGAAATCCTTTTCCAAATGTTTTTTCGCTTGCACTTAAAAATGGTATTATTTAACTTCTAATTTAGAAATGAAGATATACTGAACGTTGGCAGTTCTAGTGTTAATACGTTTACAAATTAAAAATCTTTAGATGCTTTCTTACTTGATTAAAAATTTTGTAATTTTTTAATTAGTTTGCAGTTCAAATGTTGACAAAATTCAATAATATTTTAAACTTGGTTCTAATTTAATTAGGGTTCGTTAACACTAGAACTACAAAAGGGGTTAAAATGACTTATTCCAGTTTTTTTACTTTATATTACAAGATTTATCATGATGCCTTTGCCAAAATGTGAGCAAAGGTGTTTTATAATTTATGATTCATTCCTTGTTTATTTTGTTTACTGCTTTATTTATTATTCGAAATAAAGTGTACATTAAATGCTGGTAGTTCCACTGTTAAATGTAATATTTCAATTTTCTTTCTTTGCATTAATATAGCAGTAATAAATATTCATCTCTGATTCTCCCATTTCGAAAAGATCGTTAAACGAAAATGAAAGTTTCCACGTAAAAAAACAACAAATAAATAAGGATTTCGTTACGAAGTTTTAATTACTTCCTTAAAATCATAAAAGGTCTAACATATTCCGCCAAGACTAAAGAACAGTATTATAAATATAAAACTTCATAAGCTTCTAAAATGAAAAATCTTCAAGTACCTGCTTATTATCAGGTAGTGGTACAGAAGGTACAATGTAATCCCTCCCCGTTGCAATTAAGAAGGGTTAACGCAGTATCTCGATCACGAAGCCTCGGATTATAAAATAAAGACATTTCGACTTGTTCCTTTATGAAAATGTTTCAGCTTTCTCGGCCTTTCTCGAGACCATTCCCTTTACCTCGTTCTCCACAAAATGGCTATGCGCCGCGGAGGAAAGAGGAGACGAGTACACACGTAAGGATGGTTATATCAAGTATCTCCGCGATTTTCGTGGCGCATGACTTTACTCACACACGCGTACGTACACGGTCGGATGTGTATAGCGGGCGCTGACTATATTCACTGTGGAGTATAGTAATTTCACACGGTGGATAGGGTAAAGCGGGTCTCCGGTGTAAGGACGAAGACCCAGAGGCACGAGGAACGAGACGGTAAAGCTGGAAAAAGGAGGATGAAGCGAGACGAAAATCGTGTTCGCGCGTGTCGTTGCCTCGGCAACCTAGTCTCTGGCTTTCGGTCTGGTCCGTTCTATTTTCGATAGCCGCGGAAAACGCATTTCCATCACGAGGTCGAGATATTTATCGTAACGCGGGTCACGAGTCTTCGATTTCCTTTGTCGGCCCGATACACAATGGCCCGGAGTCGCGAGAAACAGGGGGGAAAATTCGATGTGCCATTTTTTCGCCCCCGAAGTACCAAATTATACTCTTATGGGGGCAGCTAAGTGTCAGGCTACTTATCATGACTTTAATACTTAACACTTTCTACGAAAATGTTATTTAAATTATTTTGGAAACGTAAGTTAGCGCGTAAATGTCCAGGGAATAGTAATTCGACGCGGTTTTGCAATATTTTCTCAACAATATAAAAAAATTGTTAAAAGAAATATAAACATGGGTGCCAAATTGTTCATATGGGGATTAATCTCTTAGTAAATTAAACAAATTAAAAAAATACAAATTTTTATATTATTTACAAATATTTATAGAAATATTTTCAAGAGAAAATGTAGAATATTAGGATTTATATTAAATACTAGTAATATAAATTTTCGTAAACTCTACATACTTTACAACCCTTTTATTATAATGAATGCTGAAAGGGTTAACCCTCGAAGAGCTGGGTCACTGACAATGAATCAAAGTTCAGTAGCCAAATTTTCAGCTTTTCAACAGAAAATGTTATTTCGTCAATAATATAAGAAAGTAACATAGTAAAGAATATAGATATCTAAATATTTTATATGCATTTCAATTTCTACGCAATTCTGACTGATATTGATTTTCAAAACCATTTTAAAATTATTTTCTATAAAAACCAGATGTATATGAAATTTTACCAATAATTATTGGCACCAACGCCGATAAATAATATAATATGAGCTATTTTAGTTGCTAATATTTTCTAAATAAGAATTACGTATAAAAAGATAGTGCATTTTACATATTTTTTTTGGACGTTAATTATACATGGATTATATAATTATAAGCATCTAAAAATTGCATATAAATTTCAATTTTAGAAGCTTCTTTAAATTTTTAAAGACTTATATTTTATACAAATTAAATAAATTACGTATAAGACTCGATACATTAAATGGAACATATTCTTAAATTGAATTCTGTAGCGATTTCTGTAGCTGTATTTTTATAATTATACGATGTTTTGTTTATTTATCGTGTCAGATTTAGTAGCCTTAAATTGTCATGTCCTACATTTGTTAACTTTTTATAATAGCTCTTTCACTTGTTTCTTAAGTAGTATAACATGTTTGTTGGCTTTTGTCCCGAAAGATCTAGCTCTGTCCAATTTTATTAAACCAATAACAATTTTTCATACTTTGTATGATCTCTCGCACCACGGACACAGGCCAAAATTCTTTAGAGCATAACTTGAAATGCAACGATCTATGCGCTCCTTTATTTCCGGTGCATCATACTGTACCCACTTCCTACATAGTTATTGAAAGCTTTTTTAACAAAATTGAATGTTAGATAAAGTAAGCATTTTAAATAAACTATATATTTTTAACGGGACTTAAATCAGGGAAATTAAATTAATAAATTTATTTTATTATTAAAGAAATATTTTTCATGAGAAAGTAAATGTTTAAAAGTAGGTTTTGAAGTTACACCAATGACTGATATCTAGTTTTTTTAAACCCAGGCTTCACGATTGTAATATTTATCTGTTAGATTAGATCAGATTATATAAAGCCATTGATTTTGGAACATAGAAATATATGTAATTTAATCTGATAAAATCGCACTTATCGATTTCGATTATAAGATTTGATGAAAGTAATATATGCATATAAAGATTTCATTAATATTTTCAGTACAAAAGGACTAATTTCTTTTTAGAGCACACAATAAGCTTTATATTTTGTATTAAACAAAAGAATAAAATAAAACAATTAGAAGATTCTTTTATGATTCTGAAATATGAGGGACTGAATATTGGCAATATTAAATTGTAAATTCGTTGATTTATGGGTTGTTCCAAAAAACCACTTACTCTGTACTAAATCATTTTTATCAAACTTTAAGCTTTAAATTTACAATATTTTTACATCATCAAATCGTGCCCGATTTTCTATGTTCCAAAGTCGATAGATTTTTGCATTTATGTTGCAATAAAAAAATAGCCATTTTTTTTTAAAATTGTTTAGCTATCTAAGTTCCTAAGTAAATTACTTTTCAAGTGTAATACAAATATGTGGAAAAATAATTATTAGTCAAAGTTACATTCTGTCCGACGTCTTCTCTGATTTAAAAAAATCTGTTAAATTAACAAAACTTTTTTATAAAGGATCTTCCGCGACGATCTCGCAAGGGTCTGAAAATTCTCTGAATAATTCGCGGATCGGTTCTATTAAATTTAATCTTATCGAGTGTGTCACCGGCGCGAGCCATAATGGTGACGGAAATTAGATTTTCGTCAGGCCATGATAATGGATAATTAATTACCCTAATAATGATCAGGATCGTGTCTGGTGTTAAGAGGCCGCAGATTATTTCGGTAATATTCTCTCGTCGTCAAGTGGACGTGTTCATCGCTCTTTGGCGCCACTTGAAACGGATAAGAACCTCTTCACCGAACGCTTCAAGCGGTTCTTTTTATTTTCTTCCTTTCTTACTTTTTTTTTTTTACTTCGCGCATCCGCGCATAATTAAGCTTCGCCCATTGCACTCGTGTGTCCCAAGTTGGAAAGAAGGAAATGAAAAATGCCACGTTGAACAGATGACAGAATCCGAAGGTCGTGTCTACGCTTGCACACTCGGAGCCTGCACCTGCTCTATCTTCATCCATTTCACTTGAACACCGCTTGAGGTGGAAGCTGTACAATACCTTCTTTCTTTCTCCTTTTACTCGTTTTACATCAATTTGTAGGCGACAAATCTATCCAGCTTTCGGTTACTTTCTGTTGCATCGTAAGGATTTACTTTAACCAGTCAGCTGCGTTCGACGACTATGTCCGTCATGCGTAAAATTTAGTTACCGTTTGCTATTTAAATTGTAATTTTAGCAAAAAATAAAATATATTCGTAAATCTCAGTATGTTTAGAATCTTTGGCAATCAAGACGAAGTAAAACAAATAAATAAAAAATATAAATAATTTGAGACGGATAATGTTTTCTTAGTACTTTGTTATAAAAAAAAAGTGCCACTATGTGTCGTTCCTTGCTTTGGTAAACACCATTCAACAGCAGCAGTTTGAATTTTTAACTTTTATAGATATTTGATTTTTCCCGAGTTTTTCGTTTATTATTGTTAGGTTTTAGGGATAATAAAAGGCTAATTACAAATTTATACTGACAAAATGTTGAAAATTTTGACGGATTTTTTCGAGTACTGTTTATAGATAAACAGCTCATACCAGATTGCATTCATTGTTATCATTAACTAATTTTTCGTAAAAAATGGACACCACTTTCAAAGAAAACGGCTCATTTATAAAACAGGCCATGGCTATCATAAATCAATTTGAAGAAAATAAAAGAATCGTTAAGCTCGTCCTTGCAGCACCGAACGTTTCAGGACGAGACGCGTTTGGACACGAATTAACGCCTTGGTCGTCAATTGAATTACCATCTTGCACGCACGGATCGTGTGCGGCGGGAAGGGGTTAACGATCGAGGAGACGGCGTGCTCGAATCGAAAGATAATTTTCTTGGCCGTCGAAGGGGCCAGAGGCGGTTAAAATTTCGTTCGTTCCGATGCCGGGTCCGGCGGTCAGGTTGCGTGGTACAGTTCCCACGTACCTTTTGCACCCCCTTCGTCCTCCAGGACGTGGCCACCACCATCAGATACCGTGCAAGCACACCGCAGCATCGTCGTCCATCGGCCTCGCACGAACGAGCCGGCTCCGGGGTGGGAGAGGCCTGGCGTAGACGCAGGATTCGAGGAGCAGACAGTGGGACAAGGAACACGATGTCGTGGGTTCCGAGTGAAAAAGCGTGAGAGAAAGAGGGAGACGGATAGACTCTCTCCCACACGGTGGCGCTAAAATAAAATGACTGGCGAAAGGAATGCCGAAGCCCTCTCCTCTGTGCCGCGGAATGGCCTCAAGTGCCTTTGGGACGAGAAGCTCGTGGAAGAGTGCGAGCAAGACGGGGAAGCGTTGAAATCGTATATACCTAGGTAAAAGAAGCCTCCCGAGAGAGAAGGAGGTAGCAGATGAACGGAGACGCAGAGTAGGGAGACACTTGGGTGGACCATCCACTGGGTCGAGTTGGACCAAGATGGCAAACACCGCGACGGGATGCCTCTACCTTGCGTTCCTCTCTTTTTTTTCCCTTTTACCTTTCTTTTTCTCCTCTCGGACGTGTTCCGTTCGTTTCCCTTGCTTTCCCTCTCGTCCTTTCCCCGTTGCTTCAGTTTCTCCTTTTGCGTTCCTCCGCACGTTCTATTATTCTCCTTTTACCGCCGATTTCCTCCTTCGCTCGGTTATTCCGAGGCTAACAGAGCCCGATCCGGCCAAAAGGAGACGAGGAGAATGTTACTAGGGCCCCTTGTACGCGCCGGCAATTTGTTCTTAGTCATCGTACGAAGGCTGCGAGATGGTCCTCCCTGGTTTACACTGTACGGGCCAAGTTCATTATTCTTCGATGGCTGGCTTAATAGGCTGATATTTGTTTTCGCTGGTGAATCCAACCGCCGATCAATCTGTTTCGGATCGTGCGGTCTTTGAACGTTTAATTGTTCGATCCTTTTGAGGAATACTACTGTACGTATATACATATACTGGCGAGTATCTTTAAGGAAAATGGAAATTTATTAAAAAATTATTCTGTGTTATGTATTTAGGTTAGTCGATAGATTTATTAGTGCAATAAACTTGATGATAAATTATTGTCAGTGTACAATCTCTAGTAATTTTTAAGTACAATAGGATATAATCTCTGTATCACCATTTTTAAAGAAAGTTACTAGACATTTGTGTCTATACATAGTTAACCTAACCTATAATTTTACTTAATGAACCAATTTACTTTGAATACCAAGTCGAATACTTCTCGTATTTAATCCAATATTTGTCAATTTAGGCATAGTATACAGGGTGTCCCAGAAATAGTGTAAGAACCGGAAATGGGGAGTAGCTCAGAAGATTCTGACCAACAATTTCCAGTATGGTAAAAATACCTTATTCTGCGGCGCCATTTTCTTTGGAAAAGTCTATATTTTGGTTAATGTTTTTTTAATCTTCTGCATAAGTTTAAAATTACAAATCGATGTATTAAATGCTCAATGAATAAAGATAGTCGGTGATCTTGAAATATTTTCACAAAACATATAAAATTATTTAAAGGAAATATAAAAACAATAATCCAGGTTATTCCCATGGGGTTAAATATATTTTCGATAGACACAGTCAAAGAACAGAAATTTAATTTCATTTTTCGGCTTTGGTGAATTCATCACTCAACCGGTTAGCAAAAAATTGGTAAAATTTTTCTTCTGTCCATTGTCACTTTGACAGACGTGTATATGAATCTACCGCATTGAAATGTCGATGGAAATTCATGCAGCTGTACTTTGAGGACCGTTTGGTGAATGATGGACTTGTTGAAAGTTTGTTGTTCGGAGATTGATCGTGTTTTCTGCGTGTCGAAGATGGACGTATGTAGGAACCAATTGCTTAAAACGTATCACGTATTTCAGATTTGATAAATCTGTTCGTAAGACAATTATTATTGTTCGATGAGAGCAAACTATTTATTTATAAACCTTTTCATAACAAGACAATATGATTTAATCCACAAATATAAAAATAATAAAAAATTTATTCTAAAGTATTCTAAGGTTTCTAAGTTTCTAAAATTAGAATACTTACATTCCTCATATATTTCTAGCCAGAGGGAAAGGATTAACGATTTGTCAGAGTAAAACAAGTTCTGAGTAACATTTGTACTCGTAACATGTAATGGAAATAAAAAGTATCGTAAATTGCAATAACGCTCATTATCAAATTCGTTTTTATCGTCAAACTAATGCGATAAATCTATCGAAGGGATTGAAACAGAGAGAGCCGCGGTTAAAAAGTGAGAAACGACTCATTTTTTCAGGAACTTCAATTAGGGTCGTTGCGAAATCTATGCATCCGATTACCTTAACTATAAGATACTTTATCTCAATAAATTCCTGTTACTACGGTAAATGTTCTTGTTAGTGTAACCGCCTTGCCTTTACGATCCACGCGCTGTTGCGCTAACTATAAAACCTTCTCACCCTTGTAATTCCCAGCTACTTCGAGGAACTTGTTACTGTTATTGCGATACTTTTACGATCGATGTACCACGGCGATAGCTACGAAATTTTCTTTCACGCGACCGCGCCACGCTAGCTAAAGACTTTCCAACTTTCTGTAATATTTATCGCCAATAACGAGACACGCTCCCCTGATGGTTTCGTTAATGTTTTATCGCATGAACCCTTCCAAAGATAACGAAATATATTCATACAACCAACATCTGTCCAATCGCAGATGGGCTGGACTTCCGGAAAAGGGTTACCTCTGATTGTTTTGAAACAAAAGATTTGTTTGATTACAAAAATGATAGTGAAAACTGTAAAAAACTCGTAAAAATTATGATTTTTGATGTTTCTCTCGAGAAATATTAAGAATTTGCAAAAATATTTTAAATAAAAGCTGTAGATCTCATCGAAATACATATTTTATGTTCTATCTATTCTTCTTCTATGACTGATAGTTTTTGAGAAAATCATTTATGTAGTACGATGTCTCACGCCCTACCGCTTGACTGTAGGCTCTCCCCATTACCGCATTTATCGCTACTACACGGAAATACTGTCTGAGTGGCTTTGGTGTAGCTTTTACAGCAAAAATAATAACTTTACGGAAAAAACGTATAGAACTTTTTTCATAGAGATTTTTAAGAGCTTTATTTTTTGTTTGAAACTTTTTTCTCTAAAATCAATATTTTTGGAGGTATACGATATAAACGTTTCAAACTTTGAAGGGGGATGGGGCCAAACGAGGCCTTATCGTCAAAAATCCTCTTAGGGATTTTATTCTCTAATTAGGTATAATCTTTGGTTAAAATTTCATCCAAATTGGGGGTAACACTTTTTCGGAAATCTATTTGTTTTTTCTTATAATACTGAAATATGAAGTTGTTTTACTTGTAGTCATTTTTGTATTTAAATATAATACAAAAAAAGTTTGGTGATAAAGGCCTTTTTTTCATATTTCCTTACGATGCAAATGAGTTAATTTGTAGCAAACTAATCATCTCGTATATTTCCTGTATAAAGCGATGGGTTACTGGCGCCATCGTAGGCTCCGCGTCAAACGCAGAATTGTCAATATTGAATTCGATCTTCAACGCCCGTCGACCCCATCGCTGCTGGCTATTAATCGCTACGATGTTTTTGTTTGCAGAAACGGTGACGATGCTCGCGAGGCAGTCGGAGAATAAAACCTTAACCCTGTTCGATCAAGTGTACCGTACAATGGCGGTGTTGAGCAGACCGTCGATAAAAGCCCTGTACCAGACGATGGTCGATTACGTGTCAGCGAGCAACACGCCGGACACCCTGCTGCAGCCCCTTACCCGGGACATGCTGCAGAAACGTTTCATCGAGTTTTTTACGAAACTGTTCCCGATCGCGTATCACAACGCGGTGAATCCGCACCAGTACGAGCAGGATTTCACGGAGAAGTTCAAGACGTGCCTGTACGAGACGATGGACGAGATACAGCCGTTCGGCGACATACCGAATCAGGTGTCGAAGTCGGTCAGCAAGAGCCTGGAGGCGACCAGGGTGCTGGTCCAGGCGTTGACTCTCGGCAAAACCGTTCTGGACAGGACGGACAGCGTGCTGTTTTCCGGTACCAGCCCCCAGCAGGAAGCCTGCTACGGCGCGTTGCTCAGGATGACCTATTGTCCGAAGTGCAAGGGCATCGGTCCCTCGGTCAGGCCCTGCGGCGGATTCTGCACTAATGTCATGAGGTGAGCACGATGCAGCCGAGTCTCTCTCGTAATTACTATAGCCTCACGGGCGAACCTATTCACCGCGCGGTCTTTTGTTAATTTTCAATCGCATTAGTCACTGTGACGTCCCTCCGCTCTCCGGGGAACGCTTCGACCGTGTGCCGTTTGAAAAATTCAAGATACCCCGGGTCCGTGGGCTTTCGTAGTGATGTTGCGAGACTTTGGAACAATACAACGGTTGATACTATATTTTATTGTTTTCATTTTTCTTTTTTCCGCTTTTTGGACACGCAGTGTCTGTGACTGGGTAGGATGCACCGTACGATAGTTGGCATCTCGAGTTAAAGTCTTGGGTCGGAGAGCCAAGTATATTGGGTTGTTAATTTTATCTGAAGTTAGAAAGTTGAAATTCGTTACAATCGGAATTAACTCGTAATATAATCTTAAGTATTTTCAATTAAAATTTTCTATATTTTAAACTAAATTTGATGATATATTCTAAAACATTTAATTCTTCGAAGCACGATTTTACGCAAAAACTAGTTAAAACATTCAACTTAGATAAAAAAGAAATTCAAAATTATTTTATGATAAAATTACTTCGATTTAATAAGACATATTTAATAAAAAAACTGTGCGTCAAAGAGTTAACGGGGATAAAGAAGAATTTTCGAACGACTGTAATATGTTTAAATTCGTAAGATACAAATTGCAAATAACCGCAAGCGGTTTGATCGATTGGTTTCCGGATTCCTGGGGTTATTGCGATTCTTTTGTGGTTAATTTATCCGGTACGTGCACACGCCCAATGAAACCACTGAAATCGCTCACTTGAAATCTAAATATAGAGCCGGGCGTGTGGGTGTGAACCAAAATGCGTTTTGAAACCACCTCACGTTGGGGATGATTTCATTGTGCTCATTTCTAAATTCTAGAAATTCTATGTATAATGCTATTACAATTTATTATTTTCGTGAAGTGAAACATATGTTAAGAACGAAATAGTTGCAGGATGTCGCATATTCTAATTAATTTCTTTAAATATTTATCTTTTCATGCTTGTATTTAATTTATACGTGCTCAAATTAAATAGAAATTATTTTCTATTCATAAATATAATTAAGATATATAACTGTTGTGATTTTTGGAACTATCCCAAGATATAAATTGATTAAATAAAAATTCATTACTGATCAATGTAAGTAAATTTTTCTTATACAAAAAATAACACAAACATAAATACTACTTTATTAAAAATAAAAAATATTTTGTATTTAATTATTGGGATATTTTATAACTCACAACCACTGCAATTGCGATAACAATTTTAATTAATCATATCTATCTGCAAACTGACTTTGTTATATGAAATTTTTAACACAGTTTTGTCAAAATAGGTTTTTTGGAAGTTATATTCACGATTTGCCATTTCTTATATTTTTTTTTATTAATTTCGTTAGTTTTTATTTCCATAGCTAATGAAGTTACATACCATTTTCAAAATAGTCTTCTGGGAATCTAAATCGTGCAGACACTGTAATTAGTGTGTTTGAATTGCTCACATACGCAGAAATTAATTTGTCAACCAATTTCAATACAATTTCAATATTGTTTTAAACAAAAAATGGTGATTTTCTCATTTTTCATTCAGTTTGCTTCAGTTTTTATTAGTTTCATACTAACTTTATCTTTTGCTTCTTTAATTAGTCATTCTATATATAATTATTAACTTTTATTTTCTTATACTTTATACTACTTGCAATATAATATAAAATATTTAAAGATTCTATATAATTTTTTTCAATTTCTTTTTTTAATATCACCTACTAAAAAATCCATTGGGCGAATTATTGTTATTTTTAATTTGACAAAATTAAGACATAAACAAAGCACAGACCTTATATTCAATAAAAGCAAACTTGAAATCGTATTAAGTTGTACCAAGCCACCCTTAATCGAAAAGGAGCCATAAATGAATACTTTTTTTCCTTTTGAACAAATAATACACTGTGTGTATAACGTACCAAGTTCAAAACTGTTTGCAAAACGGATTAAAAATTCATGAAAGCACGGGACAGGTGAAAACAAGACTAAACACGTTCAGAGTGAGTCAGAAGAGTGACTCAGTAAAATGGACTTTCGAAATGACCCGATAGCTCTGGTGGTGGAGTGAATCAAAAGGCAAAATTGGAAATGTTATTGTTGCAGAGGTTGCCTGACGGAGCCGGCATCCGAATTAGACCTGGCATGGTCCGGGTACGTGGAAACGGTGGAGAGGTTGGTCGTGGCGGTCGACGGTCGTAACGATCCGCTGGGCCTGAATGCCGAGAGGGCTGTCAGACAGTTGGACACCCGCATTTCGGACGCCATTATGCACGCGATGGAAAACGGGCCGGCGCTCGAGGAGAAGGTGAGTACCCGCCAAAAGAATTCTAACACACGCGTAATCTTCATCGGTTATGTACGGCGAATCTTCGCCTGCCGCTGTTATTCATCCGTTCTTGCCGTTTCAAGTTTATACTCGGTGTCCCTGACGGAGCCGGTCCTAGGAATTTTGCCACCCTGTGCAATGCTATGCTATATCGCCCTTCCCTCTCACAACGGTGACTCGATAAATTCCAAATAATATTAGTCAATAAAACTTCATAAGTTAATGATGAATCATCATGAAATAAAGAATTAAATATTTAGTATTTTAAAGTTCGTACTCTGGTTTATGATTTTATTTCTACTCTGTTTTTGTAAGTTAGAAATGGGGAACGAATAGTTTAGTTTAAATATATTGGACTGAGAAAATTCATATAACTAATATCTTAGGGTCTGGTTTCAACAGGAATGTAATAAATAATTCATTGTTTAATTATTTCAATATTTCAATTATTTCGATTTATTCAATCTTGCCACCTTCAAAATTTGCCACCCTGTTGGTAAGATAGGCTCTAAGGAAGCACCTACCCAAAATTGACAGATCAGGTATCACGTGAGTCTTTAACATTTTGATTGCCACGTCACCCACTTATGGGTGACACTTGAATTTCCATTCAAAACTATCGCCTAAATTATGAATAATAGAAATACCAAAATATTGTGGAAACAGAATATAAAATTTGTCAAAAATAAAATTAGTATCAAATGAAATTTTTAGTAGCTTTCCACTCGATCCAGGTGATTTTTAAGGGAAATATTACTAATTTATTTATCTTTTTCTAAGCTTCCTTCCAAATATAATTTAAATAGAATAATTATTCCTACTAATTAAGTATTAACTAAGTATCCTTGAGTTGCTGGTAAATAATCTGAAAAAGAATTCCGAGTGCAGAGGGTTGAAAGAACCAAATAATTTCGGATGAACACACCAGAAAAGTGAAACGAGAAATACGTGTTTGCAAAAATCTCGTTTTTATGTAATTGTGATTTAATCAACTTTGACTGTGACTTTTTCTCGGAAACGGCCATGGCGAAAGGGTTAAAATTGCATTTCTCGTTTCCGTGCAAATTAAGAACATGTTTGTCCAGCTGTTTTGACAAAGTATTATTTGAAGGATAAGAATCGATGGCTTTTGATGTCGCATAATTACGCGAGTGTTCCGTGTACGATCATGTATAGTTGATAACCATTATAACAATCACAGCGATCGATAGAGCATTCACCTTTTGCAAACCATTTCGCGTACGAGCTCGGTTAGACAAACACCGACTTGTTTTCAAAGACTTTTTTTTTGTAATTGCCGTTTTGCAATTAGGGCTAAGTACTTAATTACGGTGATATAATCCGCTTCGATTGGATAAGCCGACGTAACTTGTGATTAATTTCTCGTGCAAACAAGGGAATGTTTTTTCGGATAACTATAACGCTAATTACAATCAAAATTAGTCTAAAATATAAAATTAACCGTGGATTTGAAATATTGCTATTAAATAAAGTAATTGACGTAATTTATTATTCTACGTAAAAAAATGGAAAAGCTATTTATATGGGAAAAAATTTAGGAGATATTTTTATATTACAAGATAGTACTTATTTTCAATGCTAAACTAATAAGTTTTTTAATATAAATAAGTTAATAAGTTTTTTTTAACAAGAATGGTAAATTATATAAAAGAGAACAAAACTGATCTCCATATTTTATCCACGCCTCCACCTACAAAAAAAACTATTAATATCGAATTATATACCCCTCGAAACCGTTTAACTTTTATTTGAAATATTTTTTGGTACCCTGGATAATTTCATAGATATTCGAGGGGATTAAATCAAATAGAATACATAATCTGGTTGTTAAACATCGGTTATTCTATTATGTTCCGTTTTACAAGGAACGAAAGAATGAACATCGTCGCAGGAAATTATTATCAGAAAAGATAATTCAGTATCTGATAATTGCGCAAAAAATATCGTTGCAGAGATTTATTCCTGGAAAAGATAATTGAATACCTTGATAATTAGTGTTCTATGTGGAAGATCTTCGGTTGAAAGAAATTTTAATGTTACTTTCATGTATAATTTACAATAATTTCTTCTATAAATGTTTCAACTGCTGTATAATTGCGTACATAATATTTCTTTTGTGTTTTTCACTTGAAACGGAAAACCTGAAAGAAGCTAATTGATTATGTGTACAATTATTGAATACTGTTATTAATCCTTTAAGTGGAAACTCGTATTTATAATAATTTTTATGCTGTTATAACTGGTTTGTTTATATATAGTTTTTTAATATTGTGCACTTTACATGACGAATCTAATAATTTTCTTTTATCTTAAAACTTGTTGTCTTCTATTTTTAATATTTGATTGTCACCACCCATATTTGGGTGAATCCTTGATTTAAATTATTAAGAATTTCTTTATTTATGTAACTACAAATATACTTTTAATAGATACTTGAAATACTGAATTATTGGGAAAACAATATATAATATTTGTTAAAAGATAATATTACCTAATGAAAATTGAAATGTTAAGGAAATAATTTGTTGAGATTGTATTCTTTGGTTCCCAACATATATTCGTCAAATATATAAAATGATTTAGGTTAATTAAAATTAAATTAAATTACTTAAATTAAATAAATTTTTTTAGCGTACCATAAATATTTTATATTCAAAATTATACATATTATGTTTTATTCAAATAATGTAATTGCAAATAATCTGCTAACCCTAGAACGGAAACACAAGTTAATGGTAAATTAAATCAATTAATAATGCAATAGTTTGTATACATAAATTTTTATAAACTGTAGATTAATTGGTGTGATCAAGTTAAAAGTTTCAGTCAATATAAACAAGGCACTGATATAATTCCAAATAACTTATCTTTCTTTTACAAAACGAGCAGCATTGCTCGTTAAATGTTGAAAATGAACTCAAGAAATCGTAGAATTAATTAAACTTGATTGAAATTAAGCTTTCAGTCGCAATTGTTTTAGTGATAAAAAATAACGAAGCCGAGGCACGGTGTTAATTGGAAAAATTTTAGTTTATCGTGATAACATAAACGGCATTGCTTAAATTAAACTGAGGATATCTCGAAATAAGTTGTTTCAAAGTTATGAAACTTTTTTTTATCAGATTCTCATTCAGATTGTGGTCAAAAAGTACAGAAGTTCTGATGAGTTCGTAATGTTTTCTGGTAAATTATACAGTTTCGCTTATTAACGTTGAAAGTAAAGTGATCGGACGAATGAAAAAATAATGCAATCTTTTTCTTAGCATTGGAATTGCAAAATTGTGTATAAAAAATATACAGTAGTAGCGTGATAAAATCGTGGCGGGAGATCTTTCAACAGGTATTAAAAACTATAGCTTTTTCTATTTAATAAAATTGTTTATGATTAACTAAATAAGATCGTTTCAATTAGAATATCATTTCTGCTTAAATATGATAATTGATTAAACTTATTTTTATTAAGCACACTGGATCAGATTAACCCTACCTAATTTATATTTTTGCTTAAGAAATACAAAAACCTTATTTTGAAGCTAAAAAATTATATTTTTATGTAGAAATAATAATTTCAAAAAGAAGTATAGTAAATAAGTGAGAACAAATTATTACCTACTGTGATCATTAGAACTAGAAGAGTACCACAGAGTCTGATGAATCTAAAGTATAAATTGAAAACGTTTTAACCCTTTATAGGTTAAATTTTTGTAGCAAAATTTCTAATTAGCTTTTAATTTATTTTCACTTAAAGTATTCTGTAAAATTTGTTTAATCGAAAAATAGTAGAACTCTTCCTATAGGATGAGAGGATACCGTATGAAAAAAGTCATGGAACAATTGATTTGCAATAAATTATACTCCTTATTATTAAACTAGATGCTTTCTAAAACCAAGCAAAATTTCCTAATGCATAAACTGTCGATATTGGATTATAGTTTCCCCTATTATAACCAGAATAATTAATTATTATACATATAACATTTGAAATAAATAAAACGTGTGAAAACATCGTATAATAGTAAATAAAAAGCGTATTAAGGAAATCGTGCAAATATGAATAAAAAAGTATTTAAAAAACCATGTAAATAAACCATATAAAAGTTAACAATGTCGTATAAAAGGAGTCTCACGTGACACGCAAAATAGTGCGTGAAAGGGTTGAAACAACGTAGGGTAAATTAAAAATTGTCCCGGCATTGTCGAGCACCCGGTAGATGAGAATAGGACACGGCGATAAGCCTCAAAAAAGTTTTTCGGCGTTCTTTGGTAAAATAAACGGCGTCGTTTATGGGCGACCATTCCGCACGATTTCTCGAGCACCGGCGCGGAATTCCTTCGATCCTTTTTCTGTTTCTTTTTTTTCTCTTTTCATTTTTTCCCTCTCCCCTTTTTTGATCCTTCGGAGTCGAGAGGACCTCGATTCGCATCTCGAATCGTCTACCTGCGGACATTTGCACGCGTTATTATTTTTGTTTTCGTTGTTATTGATATTAGCGCCGGCGGCAAAGAACGCCCGGAATTTCGTGGAACGTGCATTATGCACCGCACGGTGCATTGTACGTATTTCCATAAATTTGCTTTTTATTTAGGAGAGAAACGGACGGAACCAATTTGCGGGAACGATATGTTTGGCCCTGTCCGGGATTAGAGGCTGTTAATATAAATGATCGCGAGAAGTTTGTGGAAACTACCGGCCTCGCTTAATCTTGAATTTAGGAACGGCCCGACACGTAGGCATGAACTTCCCGAACGATGCACTTCGAACGAACATAACTGTCGACTTATGCGGAGCACGATATAATTTGTACGAATTTTTGAAGTATTAACCGGAGAACGGTAACCCTCTCTTCAGCCCCCCAGTGGTAACATGAATTCACAACACGTGAATTGTGACGAATTCTAATTTTTATTTTATTGCATGATATAGAAACTCTAAGGGCTATTCGTGATTATGTTTTTATAAAATATTTCATAAAATAAGCATTTGTCACCGTTGTGAGTCCCCGAGTTATTGGAAGGTTAAAACGGTCCTCTTGATAGTGGGTTTTTTATTTTATTTTAAACTTGTAGTATAAACTAGTGTAGAAATTCATTGACTTTTATTACAAATATTTGTCAATAATATCAAGTAACACTACAAAAATAATAATCAAAGTTTTATTTAACCATCTGTAAATATTTAAATGATGTATAAACATTAAATCTAGTTTTCAAATACAAAGTATTAAATAAAAAAGAATCTTCAGGTAAATCTATTTGTTTAGAAATAAAATAACAGAAATCTCTTTATTGCACAACAAGTGATTAAATATCCCGTGTGATTAATTGTTTATTATATATATATATTTTTATAGTATATTTGTAAAATCGAATTAATCGCTCATTTAAAAAAGAACATTCAATATACTTAATAATAGAATGGTTTTGCTCGTGTAGAGAAGATATACGATGCAATGAAAAAATAAACACTGTCGTCAGAAATAGTTACGATCTCGTAAGAAGTGTAAGAAAAAGCTTATTTGAATGGCCTAGTTCATAGGGTATCGCGTAAGCAAGAATGGTATGCCGTAAATGGAGATTTAGACGTATTCAATGAGGGTGCAATGTGCAACATGCAATCCTGCTTTACGTTTGATATGTTGTTCAAAGATTACACGCCAACGTGTACAGGTTGTTAAAAAAAATATATTCGAATCAGACATTAATGTATTATTCTTTTAATCGAGATTCTGATAATAAACAATTTCACGTTTACATGTTCATAAAAATAAACTTATTTTCATTTCTGATATTCGTTATTAGTACATTACTTTTTATTATTTTTATTTTTGATAATTTATTACTAGCTTTTATAATAATAAAAATAAAGACTCATTCTTTTATTTCTATGGGAAAAGAACTGGAACTTAAAACTATTCGTTATTAAAAGAGATTTTAAATTGAATTCATATAAAGAGGAACTGGATAGTCCTTTGTCATTTGAAGAGCTTACTAATTGCAGCTAATTGCAAGAAATAATTTTTTTCGAGGCGTCAAAGGATTAAATATGTGACACATCAAAAGTTAATTTAAAAAAGTCTTGAAAATGAAGCTTTGGTACTTTTTAATCATTTTTCAATATAAAAGATTTGTACTTTAGCGAATCATCAGCTTTAAATCTCGGATGATACATTACGAAAAACAATGACATTTCTGACCCATATTAATATTCTTCAAATATGAATTGCAGATTGAATTGCTTTTACGAGCTTCAATTACATCTTCGTTACATCTGTACATTTATGTTAATAATCTTTTTATATTTTTACACTCGAAGGTATTGTTGCAACAGGAAATTAGTGGATCGAAGCTTTTTTGGTAAAAAGTTTATGAATTTATTGGAATTGATTTATTTATTCAAATATCTACTTCATTTTCATTAATTTCAACATCATATTCCATTTTTATAATAAGAGTATTTTGAGTGCAATTAAACTCTTTTTTTTATGAGGAAATAATTTTGTAATTTACACTTCAAGATTATTGTTGCCTTTTATACTTGATTAACATTTCTACAGTTACATGTGAAAAACACTAAATTTTTTTAATGAAATACAAATTTTATTTATGGTAGATAGCAGACAAACAAAAGGAACTTCAATAAATAAAGTCATAAGCATCTGTAACTTTTTATCTTCGAAAATTTACAATTTACTTTTTTAACATATAAGCAGCAATATATACGGTGTTTGAATTAATCATTTATGATAAAAACAAATTGGTCCTCTAGTTGTGAAAAACAGAACTAAATTAATTAAGTTAATTGAAATATCCTGTGTAATTTTCACATGCTTTTCATATAGTATTTTTTAGATAAAAGGAAGATCGTAATACATTTTGATTACTTGAAAGATAACATTTCCCAAAAATAATAAAAAGCGTACTTTTCTCAAAGGATTGTAAGAAACATTGTTGTAGATTTATTTTTTTATTGCTCTAAAATGGGTTTCATATGGTTCAGTCTTTGTCATTCAATTAAATATTATACCACCTTGACTGCCACAGTGAAAACAGACGTGTGTGGTAAGACACACTTTAATTCCAATTATTAACCCTTTGCGCTCGAGTGGCGCCTCTAAGGCGACATATTCAATTTATCAGAATATTTTAAAATGTAAAATTTAAGTATTACTTATGTTAGAAATAAAAATTAAATAAATTCATAAGCATTGTAACTCTTTTCTTTTGAACTTTGAGAGTGTTATTGGAAAAGAAACCTAGACTTAATTAGAGTAAAAGATGCTTCGAGTCCAAAGGGTCAAAGCTTCTTTGTAACCATTCAAATTATTAGTTTGCATTATTAGTCTAACACTAACAATATCCACGGTTTATTCCATCTTTTTTTTTATCAATTATTTAATTGTATACAATTTGAAGCGCCTGTAACCAGTGACCACCAGTCAACATGGTTTGATTGTTTAATTATTATATTTGAAACGAGAATCGTCTGGTGGTGTATCGAGGAATATTCCTAATGATTCATTGCGTTTATTTAAAACTATCTAGGAACAGAGAAACAGATAGTTGCGGAAATGAGAGGATCATTGCAAGTGTAGATACCAGGCGTTAAAAATAAATTGAGTGCTAGAATGATTAAATGATTGAACGTCGAATCGCATTTGTTTCGAATCATCGAGTTAGAAAAATACGCTTCAAGTGTCTTTTGTTCATTTACTTTCTAGTTACGCAGCTTGTTTCGATTTGTAGATAATTTGAGAATCGTTTCAATCCAATTGTTATTTTTTAAATTAATCATATTAATCAGGGATTAAAATCTGAGATTTGACAAATATTTAATAATTTTATTGCTTGCATACATTTAATGTTAATTTTATGAACTTTGCACTGAGAATTTATCTTTTTTCCTTATATTTCATAATGTTTCATGTGTAAATAAGATTTATTAATATTCATATATTAAAATTATGCATTACGCACTTTTTCTTTCATGAATAGATTGCGGATGTTGCAAAGTCGATATTATAAAAAAATAATAGTAATTGCTTTAACATCTTTCCTTGTATTTAGAAAAACAAATTTACCATAACATGTATTCTTTTTCATGATAGAATAATTGCAATTGATTTGATTTTAAAATGTCAATATTAGTTACATTTTACATAAAATGATATAAAAGGACTATAACCTTTTTCATATAATTGAAGTTTATTGCAATTTCTTTCAAATTTGGGTGAATCTTAAAAAAGTTATTTTGTTTTACATTTTATGCAAATGGTTTTGAGATCTATAATTCATATTCAATCAATAATCTCGATTAAAAATTGCGTCAATGTCAAGTGTCAGCGTGTATGAAAAAAGTTAATTTCAGTAACGAGAAAGTGATATAAAGCATTAAGGAACGGAAGAAAAAGAATGATGAGACTTAAAGAATTAAGACTTGTTGGAACGTTTGTGGCGTGTAATATAGAAGATGGCATTGCCTGCAGGGCATGCTTGACACGTATAACATTTCTTAAATTCTTTACCGATGTAGCTCCATTTCAACAGGAATGTTGTATGTTGTACATTGAATGCTTCGCGAAGCATCCGGTGTATGATCAAATTATTCGAACCACTTGCATAAATCGACAACTTTACATTTAAATAGTCAATTTTTCAGAGTTACCTACACTGAATCTTTCTTTTTTCTTTTTTTATAACGAAATATGGATATTTGCAAATTGCATTATTTCGCATGCATGCACATGTACATTCTTTTACTTTTTATGCATTAGGTTTCAAAGTAAAACTTTAAACTTTTAGAGATTTTTCATTTATTTTTTCAAGATGTGATACCCAATTTGATTAATATAAATGTTATTGATTAATTAATCTAATTATTATATTTCATTATTATAGGGTTTCTTTAAATAGTTTTTGTTATGTTTTTCCCTACATTTTTTAATGATTCTTTTAAATAAATTTTGTCGAAATAGTAGATTAAATTAATTATTTTATACAGCTATGCTGAATTTATATTCATAGAAAGAGATTACTAGAGAATCCTGATTTTTCTTTAAATTCTTTTTCTTTAATATAGTCTGTATTAATTGGTTATCAAATAATCTTTATTAACTGAGTCTATTTTATAAATAAATTTAACATAGCATGATCGAAATTTTCTATCATTAAAAACTTAATTTTTAATCTAATTAAACATTTTGTGCAAATATAGTAATATTAATCGTAAACTAATATTCATTTTCGTTTGCATATGAAATTATTTTTAGTGACAGAGTTAACACATACTTAATTACCCTTTTGAAGATGAACGCAGGGTCAATTGTGACTTAACCTGCGAAATTCATGTAAGGATACTTTGACTGAAATTAGACTACCAAATTTTTTAACGAAACCCATTACATAAGCAAATACTTTAGTCTGGACTTTCAGCCGAGGGTTAATTTTGAAGCACCCTGTATAACAAACCATTTCGAACGAAATTAGCGTTAAAAACCCTAACGCAAACTATTTTCGCTTTTGAAAAACAAATTTTATTGTTTTCTTAAAAAAATGAATTATACAGGCTCGTCGCACCTTCGTTTAAATAACACGATCTCGCAACGGGTTATTAAAACGCGTTGTCCTTCGCGGCTGTAAAACAGTTTATTATGCAATAATGTTTTATTATGCGGACGCAGCTTCGCGTTCCGGTGCGTCGAACGTCGTTTTTTTTTTCCCGGATGATCGACGCAGCGGCATCGAAACGGAAAAGCTCGCACGACTGCGAAAGCAGTCGAACAGAGCGAGGAGCAACGGCCAGGGTGCAGGATGAATAGACGCTATAAATTGTGATGCGAGCTATAAATTTTCTGTTCGTGCGATCGTCCCGGGTTTGCGTGCCGCGGCGATTCGCGTACCGCACCGAACGATAGGCGAATGACACCAAGGGCGTCGTAACAATGCACTTTGAACGACTCGTATCAGGGTGGTGGCGAGGAGAAGACTCGGTTCAAAAGACGAGAAAGAAAGAATGCATAATATATAATAAGCGTCCGGAGTATCGGTTTCGAGCATGCGATACCGTGCTTTGCTCTCCGATTGTGAGAAGGTTCTGTTGTTCGCGTCAGGCCAGATGCGTTTTAACACGTTCACTGTGCCGCAATAAAATTCACGTGCTCATCAACTTCTACAATCTATAACGGTGGTCAGCGATATTTCGATTAAAAAGTGCAGCAGCCATTATGGTTAATGTATAGCAGGGGATATTCTTCATTTTAATTTCTGCTTTGGAGATTAATACTTTGATTGTCACGTCACCCACATATGGGTGACACTTGAATTTCCATTAAAAATCATGGCCTATTTGGTTTAATTCGGTTTAGTTTGCTTTATTTGATTGAAAATATTCCTGGTGGATCTTTGAAATTAATAGAAATTCCAAAATATTGTGGAAACAGAATATAAAGTTTGTCAAAAATCAAATTATTATCAAATGAAATTTTTAGTAGTTGCAGCGTGTTAATCGAATGTAGAAGTAGATTTTTGTGATATAATACTTAAATGCCAAGAAAAGTATTCTTTTTTTATAAAAAAGCGACTGAACTCGATGAACAAAGCTTTTAAAATATTTTATATTACCCTGTGTTTTAAAAATTGAAATGGCTAATGCAAACACGAGTTAATTCATGATCGGTCGACAATGTGTTCAGTTGTAAACTTAAAACACATTCGGTACTGATAAACTAATTTATTAATATAAAATTCTATTTACAAACTTAAATGTATATTTAAAAGAAAATAATTATAATGGTAGCGGTATAAAAATTGTGACATTGGAATTTGATAACAATTGATCGACGATGTGAATTCACTAATGACAACACAATTATTTAATGACATCATTTTCAAAACATATTTGGCAAACAGAGAATTATATTTGAAATTATTCAACTTAATATTAAAAAACGGTAGTAAAATAAATTAGTTTAACTATTTTGAGATGTGAATGCTTCGCGATTATAGTCGTTTACAGCACCCACTGATCATCTCAAGGTGGTGATATTTCATTTGTTATGTTTCTTTTATGTAAGTTCTCAAGATCGTCCACTTGTTATGAAACATGAAACAAAAATTGAGTCGGTCTAGTTAAGTAGTATGTACTTTACGATGCAGGGAAAATATAATTTATAGCACACCCAAGTAACTAAGAAATTGTTCCTACGATTTTACCAGCGAAAAAATTGATTAAAACTTTAATTGTCAAGACCATGATCGATGAATCTTCAAGTTCTCTCTGCGCATCGCAAAATGTAGCAAATTAACGAAGAAGATAAACTAAATAAATTCATAAATGTTTGAAAGCTTCTCAAAAAATACTCGAAGTACGAAGGAATAAATTTTCATTCCAGCACTTTGTATTGTTAGTTTATTATCGTCGATGTTCGCAGTATAATTTTCCTTTTTCTTCGCTAGTTATTCCGGTATAGAAATTTTAAGCCGGCCACTGATGACCCGAACAACAGTTAACGTGCTAATCATTAACATAAAGAACAAACATCATTGATGTTCCTTTGCTGGGTATTTACATTCACTAGCTATTTACATGCTCTGTCGAGCAGGACTAACGACGGATTAGCATTTTCATCGATGTCTAACACTTAGGAAACTCATTAGTTCGAGCGTGACCGCAAACTCTCCTATTCCTTCGTTCCGCTGCTATCTCATTCTGGGTTGAGTCCCGAAACTTTATTTAAAATAGTGAAAGGAGGGAAGATATTCGGAATTATATTTTTCATTTTGTCTTACGCAGTTTGGAATTTGTTTACAGTAGCCAATAATCAAATTCACATGAATTATTTATATAAAACGGGAGCTATAAAACAACTGGGAGCTATAAAACAAGGTACCTAAGTTTGTCTCAATAATCATTTCAAAACTAGTCGATTAATTTAGTAACAAGATAAAATGAATGATGCATTAGATTAACCGTGCCTAGTTATAAACTTCTAGTGACTTTCGAGTATGAGACAAATGACGGTTCCCCTACTATAATTAGTTCCTCCTATAAAAGTTATAGATTATAGAAGCTCAAAAATTAACGAAAAACAATGACCAGTGTTGTAAAAACTAAAATTATTATATCATAAAATAAAAATAAATTTAACAAAGAATACCGCCCCTAGGAAGAAACGTGATCTCTTAAGTAATCAATTTTATGGAACGAATAGATATAAAAAATATTAAAATCTAATAAAATTAGCATAGTACGAAACAGGTTTATTTCATACGATATAAATTAATTTATTTTTGAGGTTTTATAACTTGAGGGGGGGATTGGTCTGGTCGCTCCCTCCTTCGGATCCACTTCAGCGCTATGTACCTGCAACACCGGTACCTTGTTCACCTTCGTATTTTCACTTCCAGGGCCGGCATAGCCGGCGGGCAAAAGCATTTCCGCGATATTATAAGTTTTTCGGTAGTTGATTAAATTGAAATACCTAGCTGGCAGCGTGTCTTTACATTTTTCTCGTCTTCCCCCCCTCGTGCCGGGTATTTACGTATGCTCGTTCCCTGCCCCTCTTATCGGGCCGTTTAGATTGAATCCGTTTCTTCTCGTCTCTTTGCTTCCGTTCAATCTCCGGGGATTTTCATCCCTCGCGAAACGTTTCGCGTTATTATTGTTTTCTTAATTATAGCATTTGTAGCCGGGGATCATACGGAAGCACGAATAATACAATGGCTTTTAATGCTCGTCCCGTTATTTATGAAGAGTACGCGCGTAAAAGTTTCGCGTTCTAATTTGAAAACTTTATTTGTACCTTGTCCTTAGTGCACCTTCGCAGAAATGAAACTGAAGCAATCACACTGTCCTTGCTTCTTTCATTTTTCTCATTGTTGAAATTGTACAGTATTTTCTTTGCTTCCTTTCTCTTGAATGTTTTCAATGAAAGAAGAGTGCGCAATAGTTATTAAAAAATATTGATTTTTTAATACGTTGAGTGTCACGCGAACACGCACCTTAACACGGTAAATAATATGGGAGTCATCAATGGTTGGCGCCACAAATGTAACTCTTTGATGCCCGGCGTGACATATAAATTACACGGTTTGCGAGCCAAATTCCAAATTCGTTTAGTTTTTCAAATATCTTCTAGATAATGTTACGAATGTGTTAATAAATACTGTTTAAAATTATTAGGAAAGTCATTAAGAGAGATTCATTTTGATTAATTACTGGAAATCATTTTTCTTGTTTGAGGGCTAATGTTATTGAACAATTGAAAGAAAATTGCAAGTAGAATCAATGTTATATTAATTTTGCGAACTATCAAGTGGAATATTTGAATTGGAAAATGAAATTGTGGTATTCTGGTAACTGAAGATATACTGTCTTATTGAACATGATCCTAATTTGAAGTTAATTTTATTTATGCTTCAATAAATTAATTTTAGGATAATAATTTTGATGAAATTGACTTTTGACTGAAATTTCATTTCAATTAGTATTATCAATTGGTGATATTATAAATTAATAATTACTGGGTATTAAACACAGATAAACATTAACTTAAATCTAACTTCAAATTACTAACTTACATAATTTTCACTCAATCCTAATTTTACATTACTAAATTATTTTAATTATCTAAATTATTCAATTACTTAGCCCTAATTTGACCCTATTTCAAAATGACTAAATCAGTAATTTAGTTAACTTTTATTAATTTAAATTAGCAATTGAGTAAATTAATAATTTACCCAGATATTATGAATTCAATCCAATGACTTACTATTGTAAATTAATCATTTATTTAGATATTAGTTCAAATTAATAATTTAGTATCTCAATAAATCAGTAATGTGCGATGAGCCAGATTGATTATCACGCTTGGCAACTTTCAAGAATAAAGTGAATAACCCTAGGATTTTCACTACCCTCTTCCCCGAGGAAGGCTACAATGCTCCAAGTTGTACACTTATTCCATTTCCCTGGATCGTAACCCTTCACGATCGAACACGTCGTTCGTCTTCGCTGAAAACGATCTTATTTGCCGAGACAATACCGTTCGACGATCACGAAGAGTGCAATGCAAGTACATATGTATCGTGTCTGGCTAACCTTCTCGTTTTCCCCCGTTTCCTCTGATCAACTTCGGTTCCCGTTCTCGTTTTCTTCGGTTCTCGTTCCTTTCCTACGACTTGCTCCCTTTCCGTCGTCGAAAGAGGCGCTGGCTCGTGGAACGCAATTAAAAGTTTCTCACAGAACAAGTCGGCGCGGCGAGCACGGGGACAGGATCGATTCCCGGTCGAAATAGATTCCCTTCTTGCCGGTTATCCCACGGGCACAATGCCTGGATCGATTTACAAGTGGATCAACTGTTCCGGCCGTATCTTCGCCGCTCGTTTAAAAGGGGATTACCCGGCCAATGCATTTTTAATTGCGACGGTTATTCGAAATGGCTTTTAGCGGCGGGATACGTGCATTATTCCAGACGGATTTTCGCGGTTTCGGCTCCTGCTTTATTGAACGCGTCTCGTGTGTGAATCATGCAAGTCGCCCGCGTCGGATTTTTCTCATTTTAGATTAATATCCACGGTTATCGGATCAGAATCTGAATAATTCAAGTTAAGCCAAAGGTTGAGATAAAATTGTACGAGTTAACCCTTTGAAGGATATCCCGGGTTTGATGAAAGAGTGACTTTTAGTAAATCGATTGGAAATTTTCTGTAATAGCAAATTATTAATTATTCGATTATCCAGCGATGGAAAATTAGTTTTGTCTGCAAATTTAGCTAATAATAATTTAAACTAGAACGGATGTAGCTTATATATGGAGTATAAAAAGATATATTTTCCTGTGGAGGAGTTGCCAAAAATCTTTTACAAGTTAAAAGAAATTTAACTCTTTGTGTTCGAGTGGCGCCTCTGAGGTGACATACGTAATTTATTAGAATATTTTAATATATCTTTTCTGTCAAAATAGTACTTTGAATTCTGAGAGCTTCACTGGAAAAGAAATCTAGACTTAATTATAGGGTTAATCCAAACCTAACTTAAACCTAAGCCAAATTAAATAAAAGATTAAATGTAAATCTGCTGCAGATTAAAGTGGGACCAAAGAAACCCTTTACAGGAATATTCTATAATTAGCTGAAAAGAATCAAGTTACATAAAGCTGGAATATATTGTAACTTTTTGTCGTTAATACGCGTTTGTCGAACAAAGGTTGGACGCCGGTATAAATTGAGTTTCGTATTAAAGTGTCGCGTGGTTTGTCGAGAGCGGATTATTCGTTTAATGCACTTTCGACCATGAAAGATATCGTCGCTGCTTCTGTCGACGGGACAATAAAAAGGGCTTTGGTAGCTTTCACCGTGAACGATTCGATTGAACGATAAAAGTTACGGGACGCTTTTTATAAAACAGGGGGTAAAAAATAGAAATGTTCGTGGCGATTCCACACGGTGAATCAGGATGAACGTGAATTAGTCAAAGCAGCGTCTATCGCGAATGACAAGGCCGTGGATCTCGTTTTCCTGTCGAAATTCTTGAAACGTTTCGTGCTCGAACAATGCTGGGTCGATTTAGGTCCGACTCGATTTCTATGATTTCGATTCCCTCTTTTTCATTAACACGAGATTGCATTTTCAAACGTTCTTCTCGGGCAGCCATTGAAAATTCTTTTTACAACCATGATCGATTCGTGTCGGTTAATTAACACTTTGATTGCCACTAGTTGCAGCTACTACAGATTTCATTTAAACTTTATATTTTGGTACTTCTAGTATTCCTAATTTCAAATATCCAACAGGAATATTTTCAACCAAACAAACGAAAGAATTCTTAATAATATAAGCGACTGTTTTTAATAAACCCATATTATAAAATTTTATATTATAGTTGACTGGTTAAGGACTGTACATTCATAAGTTTATTATCTGATGAATATTAAATTCTTTTTTATTTTGTGCCTCGTCTTCTGTGACGTTTATATTATTTTGTAACCAATTGAAAATTATTTATGATTTGTAAAATTAATTTAGAAGGGGTGTATTTCCAAAAATTTCATTTTCATTGGTCCTGTGGTAAAATTGTCATTGACTTCACTTAACTTCGGAAATATAATTTTATTTTTATACAAAATTGAATCTTATTGATTATTTAATGGTTTTAACGTCCAGTAACGTGCCCACCGCTAACCAGCTCCTTATTAGACGAAGCTCTCACGATCAAATAAGAGAATTTCGAGGCACGCAGAAATTCCATTCATTCGTTTCGTGATACGCCGGAATAACGATTGCAAATGTAATCGATACGAATCGATATGTTGGCTCCGAACGGGGAACAAAGGCGCAGCCGAACGCGTGCATGTGTGGTATCCTGTAGGAGGAACACGGGAATAAAAAGTGCTACTTTTTGTTCGGTCCAGAACGACGTAGAACCAGCAGCCCGGCGTACCTGTTCATACCTGGGGACTCATTCTCGTGTTCATGCCAGGTTTATACCTGCACGGACATTTCTCATGTACCTACACGGGAATGCACGCATGGAAATTTCGCGCGACACACTCGAGGAGCTTCGTTAAAATTGTCTGCGACCTTGTGGTTGTTCGCTTCGTTCGCCTACAGCCAGGAAAATTAATCTACTAAATTTCAAATCGTATAAACATTATTGAAATATCTATTTCATTAGAGAAAAAGGTAATTTTCGGGAATTTTTACAGTAAAAACCGTACGAGGTGTAAGATTAGAAACAAAAACGGTTTATTATCAATACCTTTAAGAAGGTTTGTGAATTTTTTTAAACAATTTGGATCGAACAATTTGGATTTAAACAATTTGGTCATAAAACAATAAATAAAAAAGTTTCTAATACTATGTACCAAAATCTAAGGAACATCGTAGGGAAATTAAAAAAATATTAATTATTGTTAATGTAATGAAGATATGAAAAAAAGTTTGAAAAAAATGACGAATTTAGTTTTAAATTGTTATTAAAAGAGAAGTTGTTAATTATGTTATTTTGAACATACTTTTAAAATATATGATTATCTTCTATACGAATGTCAAATAATTTAAAAAAGATCGTACAACAAATTTTTATGTCTTTCTTACGACTTTTTGTGTGAAAAATTGCACTTTCTTTTTAAAGTTGCAACAAAAATGCAAATTTCTTATTTTTAAAATTTTTGAGTCTATCCATATAGAAACTAGGGATATGTAGATTAAAAATCAACTTGATTTTTTTAGATCAAACCACTTTTGCGATCCTGAGAGTTTTATTTTTGTAAAATGTTTGCAGTTGACAACATTTATACATTTTGAATAAAAAAAATGGTAAAGCACCATGTTCTTGGCCCACGCAGGACCAGGATCCCCCCTTACGGAATCGATCTGAAACATTCAATTTTTCTTGCAAGGTCTCTGATTCATTTATCGCAGAAAAATAATCGGCTAGGAATTGCGAGACGGTCCGCCCTTACATAGTTGTACCTGTTCGCCGAGACCCACGCCTAGGGGGTCCCGTGGGTCCCCTCGAATCCAATAATAATTCCTTGGACCGGCGCGACGGTCCGTGGGCGCATTCTGCTTGCATTACGTGTCTGCATTCCACGTGGCCTTTGGCCCCACCCCGACGAGGGGCCTCAGGGATCGTTAAGGTAGCACCTTAACGGCCCTTTTACGAAAAGACGCCCAAGGTGGTGTTCTCGCTGTCCCTCATTACTATTCACCCTGCGTCCTCCAACTGATTCTCGTTGCGCAGCTACGGTGAACAGCAAAGCTGAACCGATAATACCGCTTTTCCACAAAAGTGCTATTTATTTATTGATAGCATGCGAAAATTGTTATTTCTTTTATCGTACGAATCATGACTCTGGGAAAAGTTAACGCGTTACAATCGTTTTACTCTTTTATTTGGACCATTTTAAAAAAAATTCAATAAATAATCTGTTGGCGAAAAATTTAAGCAATACAATATTGTAGAATTTCGTATCCTAAATCGTTTAATTTTCATACTGTAATTATTGATAGACAGTTTTTGATGTGAAAATTGAATAACTTGAAGAAGCTAATATTTCAGTATTTAGCAATTTAGCTTTTACAGCAATTTTAATATAAATTAGTATTTTTATTTTATTAGGTTCTAATCTTTTCTATCTTTTGAATATTCTTTAAATAAAATTAATTACTTATACACATATGCTTTAATTGATTTATTTTAATTAATATTGATTCCAGACCTCACAGTTTCCTTGTAAATAGCATAAGTAAATTAAGAAAATATTGACTAAGGTCTATCAGTTATAATAAATTTTATTTTTAATATTTACTTTTGACAAAGTCAGATTCCTTTTTACAATAAAACTTCGAAAATTTAAAAGCCCTATTTTGGAAGGAACGAATTACAAATACTTTTATTTCTTATAAATAATATTTAAGTTTCATTAATTGTATATATCGTCCTAGAGGCGACACTCGAGTGCAAAGTGTTAAGTTCAGACACGAAATCCGACAGAACTTTCTGACCAGCACAAAAGAACGAAACCCATGATGCTGTAAGTCAGGTGTTTTTAAATATTGACTTGCGTGTCCAGATATAATCTAGATGGAAAGAAAAAGTGGTACAAGTTGTAAGTCTACTTGTACACGCTTCTGTAGATAGCGAAACTAGCATAATATAGGAACGGAACAGATGTTCTGTTAACATTGATAGTGGTGCAAGTCAGACTTCCACCACTGTGATTACAGCTGTTTTTAATACGCGTTTGTTATGCCAGTTCGTGACAATACGATTTCATATTAATTCATTTGCATTATACAGACATACAAAAAACATTATTTGTTATCATTTTCCTCCGATAACCCCAATAATTCAGTTTATTTATTTGCGCATTATAGAAAAGAAATCAATTAAAGCACGTGTGATTAAGTAACATTCAAAAGATAGAAAAGGTTGAAACTTAATAAAATAAAGATACTAATTTATATTAAAATTGCTGTAATAACTAAATTACTAAATATTGAAATTATTATAAAAAGTAATTTTATTTTATAATATAATTTTTGTTTCAATTCCAGGGAATTATTAACTTAAGTCACTTGAATAATTTGAAAGAAAATTTTTAAACTTTGTTTATACAACTACCAAGTTCTTCAGTTAGCAATATTAATTTTATTTACCACAGTTGGTGTAAGAATTTAATCGTTTTCTTCAGGGTCTCTTCGACCTTGATCGTTTCGTTGATTTGATCTGGAGTTTGGAGTAGATGCAGTTTGTTAACATACGCCTGATAATTAAGTAAAACAGGATTTATTAACGAAGCTTTTCGATTCAAATTGCACCTCACTTTATTGCACCCACTTTGCGCGGTGGGTGTTCCATTCGAATTGTAGGACGATCTTTGAAATGATTTGACGTGTCAAGGTGATCAACGAAGGTCGAAGGTGATTAAAATTGATGCAAGCTGTGAACATTTTTGAACAATTTCAAACGACCATTACATTTTATATTGGATGATTTTATTGTTAAGTAGAAGACCGTTGATATCACCGCGGGAACATTTTGATTCACCCTCTCTGTCAATGTGAATGTAAGTAATCAGGTTATGTAAGCTAATAAAATTGATGAATAGAATTGAAATGCCATTGAATGGTATTTCAAAGTGATTCGATGAGGCACCGTGAACATTTTTTCTGGTTGACCGATTGATAGCGTTAGGTCTTAGTAATTGGAAACATATTAAACCGTATCGTGTTTATCTCTTTTTATCACACTATTTTCAAAGCTATTGTGCTTTAAAAAAATAATGTTAATAGAATTTCATTTCATAATATCAGGATGTTACTTCGAAGTAAAATATGAAGTAAAATAATATAAAAAAGTTACCTAAGTTGGCAATTTGAAAATATTTTATTACTCTAACTGCTGCAGTAGAATCCTGTACCAATTTTTAATCAATTTTAAGTATCCCAATGGTTAGTAATTAGGCTGAACTTTACAATTCACAAATCTTATGTATCGACGGCAGCATCCATCAAAAAATAATTTAAAAAATTGTCTTAATGATTGTCAGTTGTTTAAACATTGTTGGCATACCAATACAGTAATTATGGGTTAAGAAAGCAGTCTGGGAACTTCTCGAACACACCGTATACCCTGGATGCTGGAGAACACAGAAGATGGGCGGGTGCACAAGGGGTAAATCGCATTTTCAATAACGTTTCGTTGAACCTCGAATCAGAAATCAGCCCTGTGAATGGATTCAAGCGGCCCTTTAATCCCCCTTTATTTCGCTGCTTCCATCATGGAATGATCTTTGATTACGACAACAGTTATTCAATGATCGATTACTGCCTCGAACGGCATACAAAGCATTGTTACGTATACAAACGGCATCACCTATAGACCTCATTTCCTGTGCTCTTGATCGCGCCCACTGGCTTCTATAGGCGCTTTTCTCAAGCGTTCCGGTAATTGGACGAGCGAAAAAGGAGCTATTGTCTTTCTTCATCCACGGGCTGCAGCAAAGGAATCATAATCCCTCATTATTATTCCTGGTGTACCTTCGTTTCCTTTTCGCCCGATGCTTTCGGTACCCTCTTCTTTCCTCGGCCGGCTCTTATCTCCATACAATACGAAGCTTCTCGCCGTTACCTTGTACCCTCCTGCTCTCTTTGTACCTACGGAATCTTTGCTCGCTATTCTTCGTTCGTTTGGAGCTTCTCTATCAGCGACCCGTTGGATTTATCGGCGGGGACAATGGCGAATCTGGGCCGTGTCGATTCGAGAAATCCCCCGATGCCGTGCTTCCGTTCGTTTTCTCCGCGTTTCAAAGAAAGAATTTGCGGTTCGCTTTTAACACTTTGACTGTCGTGTCATCCATGCACGAATGACACTTGAATTTCAATTAGAGAAATCGTCACCCGTCGAATTAGACGATCCTTTCGTTTGTTTGGTTGAAAATATTCCTATGGAATATTTGAAGTAACAAAATATTGTGGAAATTGAAATTTTTAGTAGCTGCGGAGTGGCAGTGTTTTCCCTTCCCTAGGGAAAACGACGACACCGCAGAAGGAAGTTATACCATTCGCCTTATATTACTGTATTTAATATTACTAATACTATTAGTATTAAAAGCTTAACTTAACCCATAGCTGGCCTAAGTTAAGGGCCTAATAATTTAATAATATTAGTAATTTTACTAGTAATATTAATACGTGACAGGTGGTAGAGTTTCTTAACTCCTGCATCGCCATTTGCCCTAGGGATCCTATGAAGCTTGATAGTATACACTGCCAATCAAAGATGTCAGATCACCTTATGTTAGAAGTTTCCCTAGTACAGAACTATTTAGTGATTGTATTAGTCCGATTTAACCGTTAATAAACACAGAACATTGAAATATTACCACTTTTATCACAAATAAGAACGTTATTTTCAACAGGATGCTGTAATTGTACATTTTCATTACCGGTTGTATTTTTGTTCTATGCTTTTTTACGGGGGACAAAGATGCGTTTCCGCCACGTATCCACTCGCTTTTGTGCACGTTACCAGGAACACGCAGTTTCTCTATAATGATCCAAAATAATTACTTCGGGCATTGTTTCGCGGTACGCGTACGAAAGTGAGAAAATAAAAATTACGAGGTTCGTTCCCAAACACCGCGGCACAAAAATTATGGCGCAAAAGTGTTTCGTACGAGGCGCGGAGCGGGACACCAAGTGAATAAGATAACCTGTTGAAAAGTGCGAGCATACATGAAAAATAAAAAAAAAAAAAAGAAGAAGGACAGCGCAGAATGCTCGCTAAATGTTGGCATGATTCCAGGTTTGGAAAAGTAAGCAGAGCTCTGCAATTAAAACTGATATTTGGACTACGAATGTTCTTGCAAATGCATTTTAATTAAATTGATAATAAATTAAGTCCTGTTCAGGTATTTTAGATATTTTGTAATTGAGACCCTTCGTGATTAAAAATTTTTATTATTATTTTCTTTTGCTTTTATTGTGTAGTGTAAGAAATAATAATGAAGATGGCACAGGATAAATGGTAAGGGTAATTAAGGGTTAATGTTCAACCCTTATACTTGGAAAATATAAATTGACGTAAAAAATCTAATTAGTAGGAATTTTGAGCAGGTTTGCGATATTTTAATAAGAATATAAAAAAGATATAAATATATAAATAGGTATCCAAGCATCTGGACACTATCGGAAGCCGATTAATCAGCTTTTCAATATTACGGATCGTTGACTGAAAAGCGATTAATGAACCTTTGATTATTATTTTTTCGTTCATAACACCGTTGAAATAATGACAGTTGGATGTGCTATGTCGAAAAATAAATTGAAACTAAGAAGTTTCAAGTCAAAAAGTGGTAGAGGTTATTTTGCCATTTTAGAGCGATCGGTAATGTGTTAAAGTAGCACTTATGCTACATCAATTAAAAATTAATATTTTATCAATAATTTTAGTTCAAATTTATTGGCTTTTCGTTGGAACTAATCAATTTACAACCTACCTTAGAGTTGTCTATTAGCGAATAATTTCCAATTTTAAGGTGTGTCTATGTATACAGGGTGTCCAAGAAAATTTCCCTTCAATCTTAACTCTAGAATAGAAATTCTTTTAATCCAAATTTTCATAAAATTGATCTCCTTTAAAACTTTAACAAATTTTATTTATTCTATAAAATGTTTCACTAACAAATACTTTGTCAGTCATAGAAATTACGAGTATTTGTATTTTAGATTTATCGAAAAATGAATTATTTATACAGTAACTTTAAGTTTCAAATTAATGTGACGTAAGTGCTATTATGCGATATTTTTATGTTATCAAATCATGTCTGGTTTTCTATGTTTCGAAACGCGTCACTTGAATATGCAACAACCCAATAGCTTATGTAAGAAACTATATAAGTCTATTGAATATTCAGTTTTGCAATTAAATATCATATGATATCTGCATAACAATGATACCATTTATTATACTTTTCATTTTTCATATTATTATAATGTGACCCTCCTGTGTATTTTTTATTTCTATTAATAATAACAGAACAAGGATTTTAGCAACCTTAATAAATTTTTATTTGATATTCTTTCCCTATTTAGTAGTATTTGTTATGTAAAATATTTTTTCCAAACAAAACTAATCGTTAGGGCAAAGGTTAAGACATTTTTATGCTCAATTATTGCTCAATTATTTTGAGTAACTATATGTAAAAATAAAACAACGATCTTACAGAAGTTATATTCATTAATTTAATATACATCAGCTCAATTCTCTTCGTAATAACTTACATAAAGAGACGTACAAAGAATGAGATATAATAAAATTTATTTACCGTTGCGTCACGGCACTAGTTGCCAAGCAAACCAAGTTATTCAAGCCAAGTAAGACACCTTGTATATTACATGCGGCAAATAAAAATCTATTGTATGCAGACGGTAGTAAAATACGTATGCAAATTGCAACTAAACGATGTTTCCCAGAACAAGTTTGAAAAATAATAAAAAGTCTGTACCACGAGGTACAACATTCTTGCTGCTGTTAAGTGTCGAACGACCCCGTGCTCGATATTATCCACGGGTCAAACAAAGCTCGAGGCATGTCGTACACAATCAAAACACCTGACTCGTTCCATAGGCTCCGCCATAATGTCGTTGACATTTCGCTTCTCGTGGAATCGGCTGGCGAACCGGCGTGGAATTCACGGTCGAATTGAATTTGCTGCACACCGACTTCGTGTCGACGTCATACGTGCCCGGAAAAGAATATCAGGATCTACGAGGACTTTGGCAGGATACACGCTCGTTGTCCTCTTAGCAGTCTTTTGAATGTTTAGCGTCGCGCCGTACATGTCGTTTCAATCTTCCTTATACATATTTACGTATACGGCTTGGCGCCGCCCCTAAATCCTGATGTTTCATTTCCTTTTCTGGGTCAGGTCAGCGGTTTTCGTACGAGCCGTGCATACACGTTCCAGGCGAACGAAAAGATTGACAATTGTTTCGTAATAACTCTCGAGGCCTGGATTTGCAGTGATCCGATTTTCTGATTCCATCAGTTCGTATTCTCGGAGATGATTAACCCTTTGTGCTCGAGTGGCGCCTCTGGGACGACATACGTGATTAACCAGAATATTTTTAAACGTAAAATAGTTAGGGTAAATAGACGATAAACATTTATTTCAAAATAGGGCTTTTGAGTTTTGGAAGCTTTATTGGAAAATAAAATCGTATCCAAAAATGTGAGCTAAATATTGTTGCAATATTCAGACAGAGAAAATTCTAATGTTATTTATAATTTACATTAATTTTAGCTAATTAATTTGAACAATTTTAGCTAATTAGCTAAAAGTAAACATTTGATTGGGTTAGAATCGCCTTTGCCAAACGCTCGTCCTCAGGTAAAGTCTGACCTGAGGTGAGAAATACACCATTACTTGTCTACCTAAAGGTTCGACAGTAATAAAGTATAAAGCCCGCTAAGTTGAAGAAACTTAGATTATAAGTACAAATTACGCAGGTGGTAAACAGCTGCAAAAGGCAGTAGTTGCTCGCCTTCAAGAATTTTCTAAGAATTAAAAATAGACGGCTTTATGATTTTATGAGTGCGCTACGACTCTACTCATTTCTAATTCTTCTCTTAATTTGTTATACTCTTTTACATTTCGAAATTCTTAAGGGTTTACCCTTTCCACTTCTCTGTCCCCTCTGATGGGACATGAAAAGAATGCTGATGTAACTAATTTATTTTTCTTTTAAATATAATTTAAATAAAATAATTACTAAATTGTAACTATGTATTTTTGAGTTGTTGGTAAATAATCTGAACAAAATGTCCAAGTGCAAGGGTTCAATAAAGCGGGGACGTTGATTAAATTACAAACAATCCGAAGAGGAGATAAACGTAGGGATCGAACATCGAGTTCGTAATTGCGTTTGCAACTGTTGCGATTTCTTTGCGCAAGTTACAAATCCTGTGGAGCGAAGGGGGGCGCATGCACGTCGACAGCGAGCACGGGAAAATGGTTTTGAACGTACGCAAACGTTTGTATTTCCCAACGGAGAGTTCTGGACGCGGTGGAATATTCATAGCGTGCACGAACAACCGTTCCTCAAGTTTAGTTACATCAAAGAGATAGGTGGTTCACCGGTGCGCCGTTAGTATCGCGATGAAAGCGCGAACACGTACCGAGAAAGCCCCGAACGCGGGCTTCTATCAAGCTGGGATGCATGGAATTGAACTTATTTTTATCATATCGTTGTCCCGAGGATTTATACCCGGCAAAAGCTTTCGAACTTTCTGAAAAATCTCTTCTCGTGTTCGGATTCAAAGCAAACACGTGTTATTTTCCTTTTTAAAAAAAAAATCGCTCGTATTATTGTATTTCATTTCGAGCGACTCAGACTCGAAATTAAAATAATAAAAACGAATCCACGTGAATGTACCATTGAATCATGAACCTTAATTAATTGATTAAAATTTATGGAATTTGTTGTTAGTGCAAAATTGAATTTGAATTACTTGGCTATTGTAGGTTAGCGAAAAAGTTCTGTCGTTTTTCAAGTTCTCAGTGATAGATCTTCTGACTTTAAGGGATGGAACGTTCTTTAAAGCCATAGATCCTTAGAATACCTCGCATTAATTATTCATTCAAGATTGAAACCTAAGGAATTGAATCTTTCCTTTCTTACCAATTTAATAATGCAATTTTTCAATTATGTACTGGTTATAATTCTTTTTATTTCCTTGCAATGTGATAACTAATATAATTCTGTTTTGTTTGTTTCAGGTGAGTACTTCTGGATATTCACCTAAATTACTGGGACTGGTTACTTTAAGGTATTTGTAATATTACTCTCTTTTTATAAAATTATTATTATACTTATATTTGAAATATCAAAACCAGATATTTTTATCTTTCTCACATATTTGATCTATACATAGGGTGTCCATGGAATTGAAATAATTAAAATCATTTTCTGCAAAGCTAAATTTCACATGAAAATACACAAATCCTTAATTATTGACACCTAGCACTAATTTCAATTATCGGTATACTTGTTTCGATTACTGATATTTAATTAAAAATAAGTGAAACGCAAATAACCAAATCAGGATTAGATGTTGGTTCACTTATCCTAATTATTCTTGCTTTTAAATCTTTCTTATTCGACCTTCTTCGAACTGATGTACCTGCTACGAATTTCAAAGTTGCAACCGTATTATTTCTATTGATTTTACGTGTCTCAGAGACAGGGTATTTCGTCGGCAATCTCTCTGGGGTGTCGTTCGATCGAACGATAACGATAATAGGAATTTTGGTTGAATTAGAAGCACCAGATGAAGAACCCGCTCGCCGAGTACTGTTCAATCGAATTTCGATGTAATTTCATTAGTTAACCCATTTGGAATCCTTTCATCCTAGCTAATTCGCCACCGATGAAATACCGCCTGTTCAAATAAAGCCGATACCCCTTATCTGTTTAGTACAAAAATCACAAATAATTTCAATGGTAATCTAATCTAAACTTCAGAGGACAAATGCTTTTTTGGTTAATGCTCTTTCAAGTTTAGACACTTTTTAAATCTCGTTTCAACTCTACACTCACTGTGTTAATTAACGCATCCACAAATGTCAAATACATTTATTTGCTGGATAAAATTTTCGTGGGCAGTTATATGGGTGTGGCGTAAAATGGACCAACCATCGAGAGGCTTTTGTAACATTTTCCAACAGAGAATAAAAATCCAAATTTTGTACAGTTACTGTCTGCAGAATATATTATTATTACCACTCTGGTAAAGTTTAATGTTTAGGGTAGTGGACAAATATAGTCCGGGTTAATAATTTTTTATTTTTATTATGAACGTGTGTCCTGGTTTAGGGTGTCAGTTTATTATAATGTAAAACAGAGGATTATAAAATATAATTTGCAAGTGGAAAAAACTAAACTGAAAGTCACAAAATGATTTTCTTTTTTATGTTTTTAGAAAATTACATAACTAAACATAATTGATTTTTTAATTTTGAGGATGTTCTTGTGAAAAACAGTGCTTCGAAAGGGATATTATTATTATAACAATATCACTAATACTTTAAACAAACATTCAATAAAACTGTAGTCTAAAAATTGGTATAAAAATCTGAAATACAATTCTGGTACATACATATTAATGTGGCATATTATTTCAAAATGAATATTTTCCAAAATTTTCATATTTATCTCGAATTTGCATGAACTTTAACCTTTGAACGATGGGCCATGGAGAGAGCTAACAATTTAAATTTAATTTTAAACTACATTTCGTTTTTATTTTTCAACTTTCAGAACATTTATTTTTATGTTTTGCATTAAATCAAATTATACAAGATTTGTAATTCTATATTGTCTGTAATTTTCCTTGCAAAATTCGAAATCCGTCAAAATTAAGGGTCCCTTGAACCTAATATTAACCCTTTGCACTCCTATGTTTAATGTGTCACGATTTTTGATCTCAGGAGGTCCTTGTGTCCTACTCGACATTTTTGCAAGTCCAAACCATCAGGTGTTCCTTTATTTATTTAAATTGCCCTACTTGTTAACGTAAATTTCAAATAAAACACTTAAAAGCGTTGGGAGCTGCTGGTAACATAATTGAAATATAATTCGGAGTGCAAAGGGTTGAATATCGAAAGATTTTCGAGCTGCGGTGTATCACGGCACAACACGTATTCTTGAAACATAATTTCTGCTGATTGTTGATATCAAAACGATACGGATCTTCCCGATATTCCTCGTTTTGCGTTCACAAGTTATTTTCAGTCGTATCTACGTCGTACCGCTCGAAGTATAAACAATCATTCGCGCGCGATAGCGTGCGGTTCCACGGATCGGTCAGTTTGTTCGATATAAATCGCGCAAATACGGTTCTACGATCGATTATATCAGGAACACCCGCGGAACCAACGTTAATATACATACACATATATCAGGGAATACACGCAGACGGTCATATTTTCCGGCTGGTTGAACCGGGCAAACTATCGTAATTTTCGAATGACAAGACTTGTACATGCATAAACGTCGAAATTACAAGTGGCCGTTTGATTTGTTCAAAAGATTCACCTCGTAATTCGAGAATTGTTTAGCTCAATGACTTCACTTTTTCAAATAAGAATTCGCTAATAAAAATGCTCGAGTTGTTGTTTCTTTTCTTTTGCACGAAGTGATATATTCAATGATTCTAATAAAATTAAAACTTTAGTGGCACAGTTTATTAACACTAGAACTCCCAAGTGGGTCAAAATGACTTGTTCCAGACTTTTTATTTTATATTACAAAATTTACCAAGACGCTTTTGTCCTGTTTCATTCCTTATTTACTCAATTTTCTATTTTATTTTCAATTTAAAAGTGTAGATTGAACGTTGCTAGTTCTAGTGTTAATTATTAAGATGTTATATAAATTAGTCGTGTAAAATTTTAAAACAATTCTTTATTGGACTTCATTCAAACTTGCACCAAACAATATAGATTCTTTTATATATATTATTCAACATTAATTTGTCAATAATCAAAATGCCTCCATCATTCTGCAAGATTCTCGATTTCGTTCTAACGGACTTATTGTCAGTGAAATTTTCGTTCTAACGTTCGATAGTTAATTGAATCTCGATAGTCAAGAGATTATTGCTTAATTTGCATAGGCGAATTTACATGGCGTCGAGTCAATCGGTTAATTAAACGTGAAACGTAATACATCGGTACACTCTCAGATAATCATGGCTTGTGTAGTGCAATTCAGTTGGCTGGTAAATGCGCAGATAAACAGTCGATTCCTTTAGGAGTTGTTGATTCATTTGCCTATGCGGTTCGCTAGACACGGCAATAACTTAATTATAAGCCTATTTTCGAACGGTTAATCGACGCCTCTGCGATGTTCGACCTCAATAGTTATCGCGGATGCACAGTGTTGCAAAAATAAAACATAAAAACAATCGATCATAGGGCGAGTTGTTTTAACTCAACATATAAATATAAATATAAGTTCAAAATATAATTGGTTATTTTTACTGAAGTTCTCATTTTCCATATTTAATACAAAAATAACAAAATGTTTGCCTAACATAAAAATTGCTCTTACGAATATGGAAAATAGTATATAATTAGTATGTCTAGTAATTATTTTTCTTTAGAAGGGAAATTAAAATTTAATATTACAGTGTTTTATATTAGGATAACTCATTATTATTTGTAGGTTGTAGTAGGAACTTTTATACTATTATATGAAAATTAATATTTAGATTGTTATTTTATATTAGCAATATTATTATTATTTATTATGAATTTTATTCTAAAATCTTACAAATTCTTAAGGAGTGAAATAAAAATTTCTTTCATAAAATTTGTCAATGATGTTCAAATTAATGTTAAAAATATTCATGCATATTTAACGCGTATAAACGTTCACAGTTTACTCGGGATATTGAAGAAGAACGGTGTTGCTTTGACATCAATATTATCCAGTTTTCTGGGAAATGTGTTTCAAGGCGCTCTTTCAAGACGATCAAAATCATTAAAAAAAAAAAAGAAAAAGAAAAAAGAAATGAATTCTTGGAATCGTTATGTGTGAAGTCTGCTTCAGAGAATCTTCTTTGTGCCAAAATATATTTAACTCTGTTGCACTGAATATCGTGATTTAATAGAACGCAGGGCAGAACGTTTTAAAGTTTTCAAAACAGATTCGCATTAATCTTTTTTTTCTTCATTTCAGTACGTTTACTGCACGTATTCTTTCATTTTATACGTCTGCAAAGATAATAATAGATACTTAAAGATCTAAATATATCATTTCTCTGTTCGACTGCAAACATTTGAACAAAATAGAATTTTATTTTTTTTCTGTAATTTAAGAATTGGTTACACCAATTGTTTACATGCTTATTTGATGTTGAAAATATTGGTAATGTTATTACAAAATTGATCAATTCTTTTATGCAGATACTTTGGTGCACTTACAATAATTAACTTTGTCTAAAGGTGATAGTGTATGATGATAGCCTTTAAGGGTATTATCGATTGGTCGATAAAAATTCTGGGTAATTATCATCCCCTTTGATTACATTTAAAAACAGTTTTCTTTTCTTGAAAATGATAAAAAGGGGGGAAAAGAAGTGAAACTGTCTAAATTTTTATAAACATAATATTTCGAAATTTCTAACTTCCTAAAAATAGAACATTTCTTTTCCTAATACCTATTAAAAGATTATAATATTTTCAATTGAACTGAACCTTCTACATCCACTTTAGAAATTTAACCCAGTGTTTTAAAAAAAAATTATTTTTGGAATTATTTATATTATTATGATTTTAACAAACTATTTTCCAACTGTGAAATTAATTTCTGAATAGAAATTTCGGAATATCGTTATCAGTACACGATATTAAGCTAGAATAAGGATTGATATTAACCCGAGCAGCATGGCACGAGGGAAATTCGTCCAGAAATAGATTTCGTCCAGAAGAATTCTTGTTGTACGTTGAACATCTAAATCATCCGGACAAACAATTTATCGACGCCATATAGTATAATCTATGCTTCTGGCAAATTGTCCAGACTCGGTTTGGTTCTTGCTTTTAGTGCATCGATGACATACATAAATCGGGCCCGCGGCTTCCTATATAAACCTCGATGCTTTTATACGGTGTACTAAGGGTACATATCACAATTATCGCTTATGAATTTACATATTCAAACAAGCGGAAATTTTCGCCAATGAATTTATTTATCCAGACGTTGAGTTATTATTAACACTTTTTCTGGTATTCCTATTATTCATAATTTCAAGTGTCTAATAGGAATATTTTCCACCAAATAAAACAGAGAATTCTTAATTATATTGGCGGCGGCTTTTAAGGGAATTTCAAGTGTTGCCTATACGTGGGTGACGTGGCAGTCAAGGTGTTAAAAGAGATGTAATTCGTGGAAGTTGCAACACCTTACTTTCTGATCTTACTTAATTCATGTTATTAATAAGAATAAAGTCATTGAGAGGTTAAATGATTTTTGTCAGAAATTTTAAGACGATAATATTTTAAAATTAATAAAATTAATTATTCATCTGAAACCACCAATAGCAGTGAAAGAGTTCATGAAATTAAAATAAATTTCTTGTATTCAATATTATTTTACTTTTTGCAAATCTATAACGTTACACAATTTTTTTTAAACAAATTCTTAACACATTATATTAATATAAGAGATAGGAATGAATGAAGGTTACCCCTTTATTAACTCGTGTAACATTGAAGTTTCATTTTAAATTTTTTATCATAAATTGAAAAATTTCTTACTCATACTTTTTTAATAAGTACTTTTAATGATTCACACATATTATAATAAGTAAACTGTAGTATAATAATTTTAGAATCTTATTGCGAATTAGAAATACAAATATCTGTGAAAATAATTTTCGAAAATATACAAAATTCAGGTTGTAGTTTTTATACCTTTAACTTAACTTGACATATGTATAAAATAGCTAAATTAATTATAAAATATATTTTTATATTTATTCATCATTCAACAATTTTTTTGTATTATACTTGACCATAAACAGCGACTATAGTCGCATTTAGTAGCGTAAGGGTTAACACTTTGACTGCCACGTTAGAGCTTTAAAACACTTTATTTAGTAATAATTTTATTTTTAACGAGTTTTATATCCTAGTTCCACAATACTTCGTTACTTTTATTATTTTCAACTAAGTAAATAAAAGCATTCTTAATAACACGAGTAGCAACTCGAAATTCAAGTGTCACCCACATATGGGTGACATGGCAGTTGAAGGGTTAATAGACTAGCAAGTGAAATCGACCTGCACTACTAGAACCATAATCAAAGCACAGCAGTATTATTTCTCCTCCTCTAAACGCTTACAGATCGCAGAAAATTTGTCAACAAAGACTCCCCTGAAATTACTGCACGTTCTTAAAAATCCGGACGGATTTATTACCGAAACGGAAACACAGAACAGAAAATTTGCTGCAACTTCGATGAATTGGTATCAGGGGATCCGATTCTCGGTGCAAGTAATAAATATTTTTTCCCTCTTCCTCTCTGCTTTCCTCTCTTTCCGTCCCGCTGTGCGTGCTGGTCTGTTTGGCGAGGCAAGGTATATACCGAAGTTAGCCGCGACTTTTCTGGCTACGCTCCAGCCTCCTACGCGGTCGATATAATCATCCGGCATCCACGACCCACGAAGAACGACGCGTGGAGACCACCGAAAAAAGAGAAAGACGAGACGGATGAGACGGACGAGGTGGAGGAGGAAGAAGAAGAAGAAGAAGTATTGGCACGATGCCGCTCTGAAGAATCAATGACCCATTCCTCCATCGGTATTTTCGGTGCCTACTTCGAATAATTGCGTGCGACTACTACAAATTTCGCAGCCTCTCGCTTCTTTCCGAACGTGGGCCGTGGGTGTCCTGTCGTTATTGACTGTTGCGAACGATCGAGATTGTGCGTATCATCCCGTATAATCCTTCTTTTTTTATCTCTCCCGAGGACGCGTCTAGGAACGTTCTTCTATAGCCGCCTCAAAATAAGTGCGCGCTATCATAGGCTTCTCTAGGTCTGTACGCTCTTGTCGAGCACACTACAGTCCCTGGCCATCGAATTAGAAGCACGTATGAAAATTTCATATTTATTTATTTTGCGGTCATCAAAGCAAAGGGTGGAAACAAAATATTAACACGCGTTAATAATGTTACGTACAGTAGCGTATTATGTTATGTATTTTAAATATCGAAAATCTGCAGTGGTCCTAATTCCCTTAAGTAATTTCCCTTAATACACAGTTACCCGGCAATTTTATTCAGACTTCTCGTGTCACCAGCTATTATTTCGTAATTGGATGTGGAAGTGAAACAATGATATTTACTCGTGACCGGACAACAATATGTTAAGAAAATTAAGGAACAGATGAAAGAAACCCCATCGTACGTCTCAATATTTGAAAGTTACTTTAATAATTTAGCAACTTAGCGATTTAGGTAGGACATTTGTGCCTGCGCATAATGCTGAGTAACTTTTTGGTACCAAGAAGAGAGGTGGAGGCACATTTTCCCTAGGGCAGCTTCGTCTGTGTGTATAATTTTGGAAGCGTTAGACTACTTTGCTGCTATATATTTCTTTTTCTTCAGAAACAACTGTGCCGTAGGGAAAATGTTCCACTACTCGTCTCAATTATGTATCTAGCTTAGTGTTCCTTTCAAAAAATGTTGGTTGATTTAACACCAGAGTAAAGTAGACTTCCAGTGTGCAAACCTTAGTAACTTTCAGATATTAAATAAATAACAAATCCTCTTTTCCTACAGAAGGTTACCATGCTGTATCGTTCAAATTTTCGGTGTAGTTAAGACCCAATAGTACTACAAATGATTAATTTTTACTAAAGAAATCAAACGGCAGGTTCTGATGGAAAATGAAGCCATAGGCGACCGATTGTGATGGAACAGTTGATACGCGCTCTCACAACAGCTACCAAACTGCGAAAGGTCATTCACTCTTGATCCTTCTCGTAGCTCAACAAACGCTAGTGCAAATAATCTCTTACTCTTCGATAGTGCTACTTTGTGTGCGTTCGTGTACCTACGTACGCTCTTTTGTGTTATGTGGGTGTGCTAGTATCCACGCCCACACGATCAGCTGTTCCCTCGGTAGTTTAAAGTTTAACACGATACAGTGGAAATATAATTAATAATACTCTAATTATTAACACTTTGAAGGATATTGCAAAGATTGCACCAACTTTAACACTAGATTTATCGACTTTTTTTAAAATTGAAAATAAAATAGCAAACTAAATAGGTAAGATCCAAAAATAATCTAACTCTAATTGCTCAAAAACTAGGACTAGGTAATAGGGGGATGTTAATTTATTTTTTATTTTATCCACCTTGCGACCCGAAGGCAATTCTTCGCGACTCATAGATTGAATACCACTGCTTTATGTTAATAAAAGTCAGCTTGAATTTTGACAAGAGTGTCTAGATAAATTTTGTAATACGAAATAAAAACCTAGAATAAGTCATTTTGACCCATTTGGTAGTTCTAGTGTTAAGTTATCAATCTTTTTTGTTTACAACTGTCTGTTCTGTTTCATATTAAAAAAGTATCTTAACTAAATTTTTAAATCATTTCGAAACCTTATTAAATATTTAAGTGCTTCAGGAGCCATTATTTAAAAAATCGATAAATACAAATGACTTTCCTCTACAATATTTAAAAGATTTATAAAAGAATAGAGAATTGAATTAGTCTATGTTAAAAATATTCTTAATTTAAGGGTTTGGGGGTAAGCCTCTGCGGCTCTCATAATTTAAACAGTGGTTAATTTGCCTTAACGAAGCCCTAGTAAATACCTTAAATTTATTATGTATCGAGGGTACCAGTTTTTTGAGGTAATCTTTAAGGAGCCAGGACTGTACCTCTGCAAATATACCTGAGCTTCACCGAGACACCGAACATCGCAATTAATAAATTTTGAAATAGTTATCCTTCGTTCAGAACGCGCAGACAGGAGAATTCGTTCGATGAAACAGTTCGACGTTACATGCTGTTGCAGCATTAAATACGAGTACATATTGAATTGCATATTCTGGATTCAAAGCGCATACCGTGAAGGATAGCTTATGTAAGCAAACCTGTCGATCGATAGATCTGGCTGGAATACCGTCTCTAAATTGCATGAATCATTTACCTTTTAGAGAGGCAATTGTGAAGGGAGGTCATTGGCACAACATAACTCCTTAACCCCTTGCCATATCACTTTTCCCACAGGTGCGTCAGACAGTGCTATCGATATTAAAACGAACAAAGAAAATTCTACATTTAACGTTAGTATAACGTAGCAATTATAGTTATAAATAACAAAAGTTAGGTTTGTAACATTTAAAGAATAAGTCAAAGTATGGCAAGGGGTCATCCCTTTTAGCGCTGAGCGAACAGTATAACGTTACTGAACAAAAATTTTGGTATTATTATAAATATTTATGTTTAGTTATCTGGCTATTAAAAATATGTAACATTTACTTATTAATTACACAAATAATTTATTTAGCAACGATGTATCGTCGTTCAGCACTAAAAGGGTTAATATAAATTTGAAAATTAAAGGGATAGAATAGGTAATTGTATCCACAGCTTGGTATCCAAAGGGTGTGTAAAATATTAATTAATTTGAAGGTACATGAAGATTTATCCGACTTTAATATCTATTCTCTATCGGGAAAAAAGGTTAGCTCATTTCCCGTGATGGTGCAACGCGCGTCCACGTCGTTACATAAATGGTTACATCTTCAAATTAAGATATCCTCATCAGGATATTATCGCGATGTGGAAGATCGAACAGCTTTGTGTACACGTTATCCCTTAATAACATAATCGTACGTTGCGCGATCGCGTAATGTGTACGAGTAATAACCAGCATGAACGTAACGGCCACACATGGATGCTACCTTTTGAATGAAACAGAAAAGGAGGATCGTTCTCTATGAGGATCGTTCGGAACCCATGGTTACGCGTCGTTATTCGGCTTACGATCAGCTATCTTAAATACGCACGAAACAGCAGGAATTCAATGTTAAAGGATGAAACCGCTTAATCGGATGTGGTCGGGGCCCGATCGGTCGTCGACAAAGCATCAAGAAAGCCGCCACCGATAATGAATGTGCGTATCGTCCCGCAATAGTCGAGGGACCGCATTGCAATCTTTTTAATTGGCGCGGTATGCGTGGCCTGATAATTCCCGCGGGGATAAGAAATCGTCTTCGTCCGATAACTCGCCCGTGTTACGGTTGTTCCGCGAAAAACACAAGTCCGCGGCTCTGGAATTCCCGAAAGACACGTATTAAGTCTCGATCAGTCGGGGACCGGGTCTCCTGTTGGTCGTTGGCACGCGAAACGCCGGGGGAGGGAAGGGACACGGTACCCACACACGTGGACGACGAGCGACTGGAAAAGGAGGGAAGGAGGAGTATGAAAGTTTAAAATATTTAATTGGACGGATCGTTTTGAGGAAAAAAAACTTGAAACGTGCTGTATAAAAGTAGCCGGAACGGTGTTCATCCGACGATTAGTCATACTAGACGCAAGACTTGTTATAATAAAAATCGATGTCCAGTCACACCGAACATAGGATGGCAAAGGGTTAAGAAGGGAGCCTCAGGGAACCTGTTATACCCGAAGGAACCTGCCGTTCTCTTTTCTCTCGCTTTACCTTGCCGCGTTCTCTCTTCTTCGTACCTCTTTACCTTGTCTCATGGAAGTTTCCTTTTTTTTCCTGCACCCTCGTCCCTTGCCTCCCGTTAGCGAAGACCCTCTTTTCGTCATTTCTCCTTCTTCTTCTCGTTGACGGCCACGCGATTCCCTCTCCGTCTGTCTTATTAGACGGCAGAGCAGACGGTCAAGAGAAACCAGGATGGAATATGGAATACCTGAATGGAGAGGGTTGGCAAAAGGTGGAAGAATTTAGCGACCCAGAGATTGCTGTTGCCATGTAACTACGAATACACGATTTTTCCAGCCGTTCGATCTTCTTCTTTTCTTGTTCTTTCTGTGTACTCATTCATGGCGTTAACCCTTTAACTAACAGTGTCTTCAATTAGGATCATAATAAAAAGTCGTCTGGATTTAATTTGAATTGAGGAAATCAAGGAAAAAATTAAAGGAATTTTAAAATTAAAAAATAGTTGGTTCTTGGATTTTGATGTTATTTTGAAATAAGTATTGCAAAAACATTCATTAAAGATTTTAAGTCAATTTGAAAAAAAGTCCTAAGTAATTTCTAATTTAAGTATGAGCTAACTAAATATGTTTTTAAAGTTGAAGAGTAGAATCAATTTATTCGAAATTGTGTAGAATTATTTTAGAGACCATTGGTTTTTATACTTTTTTTAAAATTAATTTTCTTGAGTTGAACATTTTGTTTATCAGATTTCTATATAATAGGTTGAGAATTGAATGTTGTCTGATGGATAATATTGAAAGGTAATCGATCAATTCATAATTTTAATGATAAACCAACTATTTAAATATTAATTATTTAAATATACTCCAAAGCATATATTTGTATTAATACATATTGCAGTAATAAATACTATATACAGTACAATATTTATCAAATTACTATAACAATTTTGTTTATGTGTTTAAACACAATTTTTCACGATTTCTTATTTTTATGACACTTTTATGTCATCAAATTATAGTTAATTAGCAATCAGTCATTTTATGTTGAAAGTGTCATTTTAATTAAACTTTGTTCTTTAGATTGTAATAATACAAGTGATATATTATAGACTTTTTATATATTGGAATCCGCAATTTAATATATAACAGTTTAATAATCCAAGGGATTTAACACGGATGAGGTTTGATCAGTTATTCAACCAGTTAGTTTAATTAATTATCAACCAGATGATTCTTTAATTTTTCAATTCACGAGAACGTTGTATCATCATAGAAACGCTAATATCCGTCACCAAGGCTCGATAATAGTTTCCTATTAATAACGTGATGAATACACATTTAATCAATTAAATCGAGGAATTAACGTCAACGGTAGCATTCAGCAACACGCAGTAATTTAATTAACTGCGACGAAAGACGGAGGAAGTGTATGCGTCCAATAGAAGCATCGATAAACCATCGTCCCCTGTATTTATGACCTGTACATACATATATAATTACAATTAGAAATGAATAGCAAGATACTAATGAACAATCAGTTCACATAGTACATATAAAAGTCAGTAGATGAAAATGTTCTTAACTCTTCATAGTCTAAATTATACCAAAATTATTTTTTGTGAATTTCTAGTTTCTTATACCTTTAAAATTAGATTATTTCCCAGCAACTTAAAAATATTTAGTTAGAAAATAGTGTATAAGATAATGTAGTATAGGGAACAATTATTCTGTTTGGAAGGAAACTTAGAAAAAGGAAAATAAATTAGTTATGTTCCCCTTAGAAGCCCCTCAGAAGGGACATTTTTTGTCAAAAGGTAAAAAAGTTATGCATCCCATAAAGTAATCATGTAACTTTAATTTTAAGAAATTATAATTTACTGAATATTTTTCGCAGATGATTGATGTTTTATGCAAAATTACCATCTTATATTACTACCTCTGTTTGTGCATAAAATTCTCAGAATGCAATCGTGTGTTACGTCTACCGTGCTCGACTGTTGTGTTACAGATAAGGACGATCTATGGTAACACGAACCTTGGTTCGAATAAAATAAGAACATTACAAAATAATTATTAAAAGAATAAACTTCATAAATAAGAACAAAATAAACCATGGATGTTGCTGATATTAGACTAATAGTACAAAATAGCAATTTGAATGGTCACACTCGAAAATTAATTGATAGAACTCTTAAAAATGTCACTGCGACAATATTTCAAATAATGTCATAATGTATATTGTTATAATTCATGATATTTAGAATCGGATATAAAGTATAAAATGTAATAGTTAATTAAAATGAATGTTTACGACGAGAGCCAACTATAGAGCTCAGGTAAGCCAGTAATAATTTAAGCGAATGTAACACCATCCCATTAAGACGGACAACCCTAATTACCCAAAATGGTCCACCAGGAACTAGACACCTAATTATCTCCTTTACCGAAGAAAGGATGAAACGGTATTTACAATAGCGGTAAATGCTTTCAGCTGAAGTAAAATCGATTCTAAATTAATGAAGATAAATGTATCCGTTACTATTCACATTCTTCTTCAAAAATTTCATTTATCCAGATCTTATCAAACTGATAGGTATGTCAATAAAACGGTGATTTAAATATTTTATTATTACTCCCAGTTACTATTTATAATGTATAAAGAATACTTAAAAAATCAAAAAATTCTTACTTAATATTTAAAAATGAACGTTGGAAAATTAAATTGTGGTCTAAGTGTCAATGTTTGACTAAATAACTAGAAAGTGGTAACGAATTCACGTTTAAAGAAAGAACCGACTGTAATTAGACTTCACTGTCAGTAACAGGTGCCATTAGTCATTACTTAAATACTAGTTGTAGTTAACAGTACAAGTAAAATTTGCCTTTCAAATTATTTTCTTATTGCAAGAAATTGTTCGTTTCTAACGATTGTGTAACATGGTACACACTTTGATTAATATTTTAACATACTTCGCGTAATAAAATGCCAGAAACGATCCAGTCCGCTTATAAAGGGTTAATAAGGTTGACAGTAAATATTTTGAAGCGAAAATTATAGGGACACCGGTATTGTCTGGAGAATTTAATTACACATTTATTTCTTCACCCTTAATCCACGAAACTATATTTCTCAGCGAAAGAGATATTTCTTAAATAATTGAATCCAGTCACACCTGTAATCTTAAGACGTACTATCCTATGTATCTTGAGCGCGATATTACTCTGGATTATGTGCAAAATTGATTGCAGATATTCTAAGAACTTTTAGCTCTTTTTTATCGATCTCTGAAAGCACTCTAAAGCCTTTATACTTCAGTCTCGATTATTCTCTTTTCCCTCCCTCGGCACAATGATGAAAGTGACCCGTATCGATTGAAAATCCACTCTCGGGGGATATTTCAAGACAAGTACAGCGAAGTGGCTGGAAATCGATCCTTTCTGCTCGTCGAATGTTAACCCTCTTTTCCAGAGGACGGTCCAACATATTTGACCTTTCCGTGTACACCCGTGTAAACGATGGCTTCGATTGGACCCGTGACTTTTTTCACCTAAACCAATGGACGGGGTTAGCCAGACGAACAAATATCGATCCTATTCGGGTTCCAGCTTAAGATAATTCAGACGATTTGCGATCAACCCCTCCACCATTGTGGACGACTGTATTCATAGTTTGTAGCAAACAGGAAACTTAAAGTTCCACTTTTTAATACGAATATTCAGAATTTTTATATCATAAAATAATTAACCTTTTCCTTCCAAATAGTAATCTTATATTTTTTAAAATAGAAATTAAAAATAGAAACACTATATTATCTGTAGAAATTTGAAAATTTCAAAATATATTTTTAGAAATTTAGAGACTGAAAAATAAAACAATGGGGATTAATTAGCAGTGAAATTTAAATTTGTTATATTTATAGGGTGAAATTTGTTATTTTATTCAAGTTTAATAATTAGAATTAATTTTTCATAAATTATTACAGTTTCTTGAGATAGAAAGTGCTTATCAAATTTTATATATTTTTTCAACCAAAACGAATTTTTTAAATCTTCACAAACACATATTTTTAGTGAAGTATTTACTTTTTAAATAGTAGAATTCTCAAATCGTTTGGCGTAATTTGAAAAAAGTTATTTTATCTTCAAGGAAGCCTCGGCACTTATCGACCTGAAACGTAATCTATCATACAGAAAGTAATTTTAAACAACATCCATACCGGCTAATAACGTACACGGTTATTATCTTACTGTTATATCGACGGTATGCAATTGCGTAAGCGTGTATTTAATGTAATTATCTTGTATGCGCTTAATTTACGTACACGACAGCGACGAGCAGCCTGTTTAATTAAGTTACACCGATTCTAGCAACAATTTCGCTTCGATGTAATTTACCTTCCTTTACGCGTTCCTTGCACTTAAATTTAACACTGTAATTGTCTAATTACTTTACACAAGAATTTCTACGGGTTAATTTATGCGATCCTGGCTCGTGATAGAATCCTGCAGAATTGATCTTTATTGCGCGGAACGATGGAGTAAGGCAACAATAGGTGGATTTATATCGTTGAATATTTATAATTTATTAATAAATGCTCGTTTACCCTGTGGGTTATTGTTGGATTAATTACTTCATATTTCATTCGTGCTTTCGCACGTTGGCGTGTATTACTTTTCGATTTATGAATCACTGTCTTATAGAAAATTGACAAAAATTGCAGAAAATTAACAAATAACAGAGTAAAGATATAAATCCCTTCGACTTTGTCCAAGCGTAAATTTATTTAATTAATTTAATCTATTATTAAATAAAAATTATATAAAATTCTTATATTTGTATATTCGTTTATTTATTATTGAAATTTATTATGGCTTCTACTGTACAGATTAAAATTAATATTAAGTGATTGTAGTGCTTTCAAGGTCACCTGATTTTAAATGGTGCATAGCACATTCTTTCCGTTGCATGATAAGATATTATGAAACAAGCTGAACCTTGTCACGTATCGTGTCCTGTTTGCTTCTGTTTGCGAAACAGAGACGACAAACTTTTGCAAACTTCGGTCTTGCAATTAGCACAGTTATAAGTGTGCTAATTCCGTCAAGTTCTATCATGTTGGAATTTAACTTTCCAATCAGTAATATCGCAGTAATTCTTTTTACATACATAAAAAATTTAAAATTCATCAAATTTGGTTCCTCAAAGATTAACAGAAAACAGAAGTTTTCGAGAAAACTAATCAGACTTTCAATGTATTGTAAGTCTCTAAAGAGTGATAATTGCTCAATTATAATTTGTCAAGAAAAGAGGAATAGTGAAAATTTCGACAAAAGTATTCTAACAAATTTTGTAATTTTTTTTTATTGTTGAATCTCAGAATTTTTCAATTAAATAAAATTAACGTCGATTCAGCTTGCATACGGAAGCGTAAAAGCGCGTGCTGTTTAAGAAGAGTTGAAACAAGAAATTTTGCCATATTTAGCGGTAGCAGAGCTAATAAACGAACGTGTTAAGCGCGAATGATGCAGGCTCGCTCCTTTTTAATCTTCAGAGATGGTTTTAAAACTGATTATCCGGACGAGAATAGCCCTGAAAGCCAGACCGGAGTGGAAGCATTGTCGGCCCCGCAAAATACATACCAACAATCGATAGCATTCGAGTTCGATCCTGGACCATGGTCGGCGAGTCAAAGCGACTTGCAGCGGCGAAGGATGCGTGGAATGCAATGGGCGCGCCGCGGAGTGCTGTTCTCCTCCACCCTTTTGCTCTCCCTTCACCTTCGCCTCTCTTCTGCTGCTTCTTCCTTCCTTTCTTCTACCTATTCTTTACCTCTTTGATCTCGCTCTTCTCCCTTTTTCTCTGTCGCGCACTGTCTCGACGTGTATTATACAGGCTGTTAAACAAGTAGCGGTCATCGTTGTATCGCGTTTAATTTCTGGCCACACAAAATTTAACCCCAACCTTAACCCTTTTCCATGTAATTAGGCCCGAACGAAATTGGGGGATATAAAATTGGCATAAATTTTCTCCATTGGTTTCGTTTTTATATCCCACGGAACGTTTCGCGGAGAACTCTGACGGCTGCTTTTGAACGTTCCATAAAAGAATCGTTTCGAAATATTCGATGTTTGTCTGACCGCCAAGGTCATCTGATTTGGCAACCCTTGACTTCGTTCCCGGAGAGCCTGTGTAACCTGTGACAGTTCAAGGAAAGCATTAATACTGAGATTGAAAATTTACAGTCCAAAATCTGGTCGCCAGTAAAATACTTTGGAAGGACCTCGTGTTTGTCAGCAAGAAAATAGAGATGTTGGCGGAATATCGTATTCCAAATAGAAAACAGTTTTTTTACAAAGGTTATTCAAGCTTCACGCTCTTCGGTCTCATTCAGGCCATGAAAATTTGCATTTATTTCTTATTATAAGTTTATTTATATATACTTTGACTGCCACGTCACCCACATATGGGTGACACTTGAATTTCCATTAAAAATCATCGCCCACATGATTAAGAATTCTTTTACTTATTTGGTTGAAAATATTCCTATTTAATATTTTAAACTATAAATAATAGAAATAGCAAAATATTAAGATTGTTAAAAATGAAATTATTAAAAATGTTAAAGAGGTTATTAATAATGTTAAACACTTTTTAATTTCTTATAAGTCATAATTTCTATAAGTTATAGTCTTTCCTATGTTTAACAACAGAACTACTAAACGGGTTAAAATGACTTACTTTAGTTTTCTTATCTTAAATTACAAAATGTATTGAAACTCGTCGAAATGCAAATTAGCTTTCATTAAGATAAAAGATAATTCTATATGCTAGTTTACGTTTCAGTGTGGAGATAAGGGTAATATAATAAAAAATAGAAAATAAAAGAAAGAGTTAATATAATGAATTAATTTTTGATCGATCGATATAATTTCTTAATAACATTGAAATTTCATTTAAAGAAAATGTTTCTACTTAATTTTAATTTAATGGAGTTTAATATTTCTTTCTATACCTCCAAACAAACTTTCAATTATTTACAACAAACAATTTAAAAAAATAAATAAATTCCATTCTTATTTCGATCAAAGACATTTTTTAATTCTGTAAAAAGGCAATGGACGAAAGTATAAGTTCGACTAATTCTGTCTTGTCGACGTAAATTAAATCGATAGAAAAGGTCAGCTCAGAATTTTTGAAATGACTCGATAAATCAATCACCTTTCCTCGACCATTATTTTCTTCTGTCTTGTAAGTTGGGCCGGTCGTTCGAATATTACCCCGGCGCTGTCCAAGCTTTCACGAATTAAACTTCATTTATTTGTGGCGATAGAAAATGGAAACCGGCCGAACTGGTAGCCAGGGACGACCTGACTAAACGACGGGAACGGTTTCGCTTATTTTCTTCACGTGTTTCGTGTAGCAACGCTGAAAAAGGCGAGCCTCGGCGAGACACGATCGGCAAAAAGACTCTCCCGTTCTGCTAGGATAATTCGCGTACACATTGAAAATTGACTGGCCAAGTGGGACGATTTTTACCCCCGGGCAATTCAAGAGGATCGGCAACGAGCGACGGTGATAATTTTGCGAAATAAAATAAGTTGAAAATACGAGATGGAATTTTTACATTAGAATCATTACGTACCGAAGTTTGAGCATTTATAGTTGACATCAAGTGCAATTTTTTAAAACCATCGAAGTTAAATTTTGGAAAAAGCGTTTAGAAGAACAAGCGGCGAACAGCCACCAAAAGTTTCTTAAAACGTCTTATTTATTCATCGAAACTTGTGGGAATTTGTAGAAGCTGGTTTAAAGGTGGTGATTTTATGAGGTGCAGAAGTGTAAGAATTATTGAACAAAACTCAGCCGAATCCGCTTCGAAACTTTTCTGGACATTGAATTGTTAATCGAACAGTGGTTACCAAACGATTACTAATCGTGAAAAAGTTTTTAAACAAAATATCTTTTAAAATTAGAAAATTCTTCAAAATATTTAATCTATCTTGTGTGATAGGAAATCAAAAGTCCTTGACAAGTATACAGTAATAATTTTTGAAAAATTCAGACTTGGTGTAAAATCTCTTAACATGAAATTATTCTACCAAAATGACGTAAGTTGTTGCTGCATTAATTGGAGGCACAAATTTATTTGGGTGGTAATTTATGTAATTTATTTAACTTTTACCTCTAAGATCAGTTCCAGTTGTGTGGGACACCCTGTATAGTTGAAAGCTAAACGAAATAATTTGATTCTTCAAGTTTTTGCAAAATGCCGTGTTATATGTAATAAAAATTCAAGTTTTATACATTAATAAAACTATTTCATCTTCTTTCTGCCACTAACAAGTGAATTAAGTACTTTTTTCATTAAATCTGTTATTTTAGTTTATTGAAGCCGTGTTATAAGGGAATTTCCTTGATCCTCGAACCGTGTTATAAAAATGTCTGTATTTATTATTATTTTATATACATGTTGTTTTATAAAAAGTGGACTTAAAACGTTCTGGTTATGGTTGAGAGGATCAATTAATTAAAATTTAAAACAAAGCCTCAACTCCGTAAAAGTACAGGACATTGATCGATCAACTTCGATTTTTTTTTCTCCCGTTTGTCACCAGAATTTCCAACATTTTTACGATAAATTGTAACTTGTCGATCCAGTTCAAGCACACGCGATACGGAGTGAGTACGGTGTTCTGGAATTTACGTTTCACGTCAAGTGTTACGACGATGTCAGTCGTGCGGCGATTAAAAAAAACTATTCAAACTGTAAACTCTGTAATTACTTCATGTCATGGTTTGCTTTTTTCTTTGTTTTATAAGTGTATATATAACGCGTTGCAGCTCGTACGCGCAACCGATCGACGCTTAGGTCTCGAGTATCATTTAAAACTTCGAATTTCATTTTCAAATTCGATGTTTAATTATTTTCTTTTTCATTATTATTATGATTATGTCTACTTTAACTCCTTTTTTGTTATCATTTTGTTATCAAACGTTTTAGTTAACAATTTCAATGCTAAATGAAACTTTTAATTTAATAAAAGTACTTTAAAAGAGTAATTTGTTGGAAGTCGGTTAATTATTTCGTTTGTAAATTTGTAATTATTATTTTTTTGTTCATAAACACTCTAAGAAATTGAAAGTAAGGATTACTTTTCTTAATTTTTGTTTCTACCGAGTTTTAATTGATAGTGTTTAGTTTCGCATTTTAGAGCAATAAATAATGCTCAGTAATAATATCATTTCCCTATAGGGTGTACATTTTCATTTGTATTAACTCTCAACTAAAGATGCAGTATTATTACAGTATTAACCCTTTGCGCCCGAGTGGCGCCTCTAGGGCGACATGTGTAATTTATTAGAATATTCTAAAATGTGAAATTCAAGTGTTATGTATATTAGAATATAGCAAAGTAATGAATTCATAAACATTTGTAACTATTTTAGACTAACTACAACTATAAAAGAAACCTGGACTTAATTATATTCGAAAGTGCTTCGAGTCCAAGGGGTTAATATTATGTTTTATCAAACGCGAGGTTAACTACGATTAAAATAAAGTTGTTCTCGACAACGAGTGCTCTTCTTGGATATTATTTCCTGCACGAGAAGCCGGGGTTGTAAATGGAAATCCGCTTATCTAGTGCATGGTTAAACACCCCATAAAGGTGCGTGTTTAAGGGCGATTCAATCAGCGTAGGTTTGGCACTTTATGTGTACCTACAGAAAATTTCAATGCACAGAGAACGCTCGAAAGATATTAAAAGGGTTTAGATTACATTAACCCCGAAGCATTAGACCGTTTAGTCGTGATAAACAGAGTCGACATCGGGTCATTTATGGCCGATAGCAAAGTCTTTATAACCTAATTTATGTGTTGCGATTGTATTTTACTAAACCACGGGTGATTTGTTAATCTATTAATTCTCACTGGACGAAGATGTGTTATTTTCTATTATAAACAAATATATATACAAATATTTATTTATATAAATAAATTTTCTTCAGAAATATTACAAACTACTTGTAATATTTCAATTTTATTTAAACAGTATAAAATATTTCTTAATGTAGGATATAATTTTAAGTTATTTTGTGTTGTGCCACAACACTCTGTTAGAACAAATTAATAATAATTCGTACTCAATAATTCTACAATAATATCTTGAGAAATGAAAAATTTCGATTATTTATTCATTGATCTTGCATCTTTCTTCACCTGGATTTCAAAACTTTCACGAGCAAAGCACCGAGTTTCGAATTCTCGAAATTCGAAACTTTCTTGGATTCCAAGAGATTCCAAGAGATTCCAAGAGATCCATCCCTCGTTTCAGCGGTTCAATGCACCCGTACGTGTTGCATGCGACCATTGTATAACTGCCTAGTAAATACAATTCATCATGCAACGGAACAACAACTTACACTTTCATTACCGTTATCATCCTCATTTCGCCAGGTTTTGTCCTCTTTCCGCCTCATGTTTCACAGCCGTTGTTATCACGAACATACACGTCCACGGTATTTGTCTCGTTACGCTCGGACTCGTTTGTTTATAAAGGATTATCCCCTAGGAGTAATAAATACACCCTGTTCCAGTTACCCTGCCATGCGAAGGGAGAGACGGAGGAAACTGAAGCGAAATTTTCGGCAGGAATAACGTGTCCTGGAAATTCTGCTCGATCCGCCTTTTGCTTTCCTCCGCAGCAGTCAGGACGACAAATTAACCCTTTCTCGCGTGACGATTTTGCTCGAAATATATTACGGGCTTCAGAAGAACTGCCGTTTACGGGAAAAATATAATTAGGAAATTTTAACCCTTTTAACACGCCTAAAAAATTCATCAAATATGAATACTTCTATTGTTTATGATCTTTGTTAGACTGTATATTTATTAGGGTAATAAATATATTAACCCCTTGTCATACTTTGACGCACCTTACGCTGCAAATGTTACAAACCTTACTTTTATTTTTATTACAATTCGATTTTAAGTATAATCACAATTATAATTGGTATGGTATATATAACATTAAAATATTCTTTGTTTGTTTTAACACTGCAATTACTTACCTTTGTCAAGTGACGCACCTGTGAAAAAATGGTATGGTAAGGGGTTAATACTCTGCTTCTTTGCAATGTTAGACTATAATTTTGTTCTATATAAGAGGTGTTTCATATCGTTCATAAATAAAATAATATGCAACATTTTTTTAAACCGATTTTTGCATTAGAAATATAATTGGAATAAAAAATGATGGTACTGTAATATTTTTTAAATAAAAATTTTATAACACCAGTGACAGAAAAGAAAATATATTTATATAAAATCTTTTAATTCTATTTTATATCGTAACAATTATCAAAAAGTAAAGATTTGTAGCTTGTGTAAGAAATACAATATCATATTAAAAGGGTTAACATTATTAATACGTTCACTGCCAATATTGTTAGTATTAGACTAATGGTGCAAACAAGTCATTTGAATGATTACATTTGAAAATTAATCGACAGAAGCCTTAACAAGTTGACTGCGATTACACTTTAAATAATTGAATAATTAATGAAAGAAAAGGTCAAATAAATTTTGAATATGCTAATATTAGGCTAATAGTGTAAAGTACTCATTTGAATGGTTACATTTGAAAATTAATCGGTAGAAATCAGTAATTGGAATTAAAGTGTGTCTCACTCAAAATCAGGGGAAAACAATGCAAACCAAAGCATGTAAAATTTTGTTGGTAGCCATTTATCTGCAATTATGTAAAATTAAAGAGAACAACCCCAAACGGTATCTTGAAGTAACATAAGATAATAAACTGTAAAGGTAAATTGGTAGAGCACTTTACGTCTCTAAAAAAAGCCGAAAACCAAGTTCTGTCTCTCCGTTAGAAGAAACAGCTAAAAGTTTTCTTCAACTAACATAATGTAAGTTGAAAACTTTATCCCTGACATCTTCGCAAAATATTTTAGACGATACTTCCACTACCCTTATACTTTTATTTATTTATGTGCAGCAGAAATGTTTTAGATATGGGTCTGAAGAAACCTTGCTTGAGTCGCCCTTTTTTCTTTCATTGTGAGAAATGTTAATACTTTGATTTTGATATATAATACAATTTCTTGGGTTAAATATTGTTTAATTTATTTCTATTTATCGTATTATTTACAGTTTTCAATTTAGATATTGATAATTTTATAGCGTATGGTTTAGAAGCTTCCAAATATAATTTATTTAGTAATTCTATTTTTATATAATTAAAATTCATTAATAATAGCTGAAAGTATTAGGTATCCTACAAAATGCAAATTGTTTAAAATTATTTTTGAATTAAAAGTGGAAGTAAATATTTTTTACTAATTCTATCAACAGAAAGTCATAAATGAAATAAAAAATAGCTTTTACAGTAGATTGTAATAACAGCAATGTTTAAAATTTTACAAAAGTTTAATTGTTTTGAAAAATCAATAATGAGAATTACACCATTAGGAAAATAAAAAGTTATAAAATTAATTGCCTCAGAAAAATGTTACAAAACCAATTTATTTGCATTTACAAGTTTCAAAAGTATAATATAATTTTGCTGGTTATATGAAAGATAGCAATTTGTTTGAATAGTATACTCGAAAAGGTATTCACGGAATATCTTTGTTCTTTTTCTTTTTTCTTTAACAAAAGTTCATATCGGGAGAAATGAAAAAGATATTTGGCGAAATATCTCGAAAATTTTAGGTCAGTGATTTAGGTCAGTGATGAGCAAGCAAGGAAGCTGTTTGTACAATCCACTTCAATCAGCTAAATTGAAAAATTTTTCGTTCACATATGAAACTATAAAATCATTTTCTAAAAGAAGAGACTGTGCGCTTTTATTTTATTTTATTCGTGTATATGTATTATTTATCATCGCATCCATCTGATTATACATTGACAATTTTTGAAGTAGTTTCTTTGAATTATTAGGTTTTCAAATTTGGCTTGCTACAGGAAAGTTATAATCCAGCTATTTATTTTTCAAAAGTACGCTTTTAAGAATCTAAAAATAATTGATAAATTAATTTTCGGAAATTATTAACAAAATTATAGAAGTGGGTGATACTTGAATTCCCATTGGAAACTGTCACCCATACTATCAGGAATTCTTTCATTTATTTGGTTGAAAATGTTCCCATTAGATATCAGAAATAACAGATGGGAACAGATTCTATAAAAATTGTTAAGAAAGTGTTAAACAAAGATCAATTGAATGAAAGTTGACCGAGAACAATCCCTAAATACGATGATAGCGCACAGGATCGATAAAGGTGACGATCACGGATCGTTTGACAGGTGAATCGAATCATTGATATGGGTTAATTGGATAATCGAAAGTCTTATCCAACCCATCGATACCTTTTCCAAAGGTTTCGCGTTTAGAAACGTGTGCCAACTCGTGGATGAGTGTCTCTGACGTCAACTTGGTTAAATTGGCTGAACTTTGAACTCGTGAGTAATCGGCCTGCCGGCGTTTCTCGCGTTTCATTCTTCATCCAGTTGGTCGAAGTCGAGAGACAGGCCTGCAAAAGAACTTCGTCTCCCGGGTCTTGTCAACCGGTGACGTGACTTCGGGACACAGTTCCGCGGCTGTCGAGTTTCTCGTGGAAATTGCAAAACACATCGCCGAGAAACCGGGGAAACTTCCGGGGAAAGTTCGATTGTTGGGGCGTACGCGTCCTTCAAGTGACCACGTTAGAATTTATTTCATATTCGCTGGGTCAAGTTTAATCGAATTCGGTCGCCATCGAACGCGAAACCGAAGAAAATTTATCGCGTAACTTTAATTACCCGCTGCAACTTTTATTACATTTCTTACACGAGATTTTCTCTGCTTAATCCTTCGTCACAGGACCTTTTTAATTTTGAAAAAAGGAGAAGGTGGTTCAATTTCAAAGAGGAGAGTAATTGAAAAAATTAGGTAAATAAAGCAATTGTAATTACAGAAGGCAAGAAATATTTTCAATAATTATATTATAGAAAGTAAAAATGATATGATCTATAATCTTTAATATTGTCTGTGTACATTTTTTACAACTAAAAAAGTAGTTACGTACCATCAAATGTTAGTTACGACAAAAGAACTTGAAGTAAAAAATATAATTATCAATTTTATTTTCAATAAATTTAGTATATTGTTATACTGATGTATTTCATTTGTTTTGTTGCACAAACTTTTAATTATTTAGCACTCAAAGCATAAATAGATTTAATTTTCCCTACACAAATTGACCCTATACATAATGTATCATTTTAAGAAACTTATTTCTGAAGGAAATGTGGTTTTTGAAAAAAGAAAACACAAGGAACTTTTACAAAGCTGAGAAGAATTATTAATTTTGCAAAAAAATATCAATCACAGGGTGAAGTGGACCCAAAGTACCAATCAAGACTTAAATAACAAAAATAGAATTTTTAAATTTGACGTGTTCAAAATTCTATCTGTTTTTGAATATGATAATACACTTAATTCTATGTTTAGTTTTTCGAAAGTTGAATACTGAAAAATAAAAAATTGATTTCCTATTGATTTTCTATTTTCAAAAATAGGTATTTGAGACTACTCGTAAAAGATCTTTAGTCAAAATTATAAAAATTGAATAGAATATTTACTTAACCAAAACAAAATCGAATATGCATAATGAATATGCAGAACTGCAGTATTTCGACGAATTAAAATGAAAAAATTGGAAAAACAAAGGATTTATGAATTTCTTGAAGGTATATGCACTTTTAAGGAGCTTACGAAGGAATTTAGAGATAAGAAGTTACTGGGACGGAAGTTCCTCTTTTGCTTGAAATTTTCTTGTTTTCGAAGTTGAACTTCCTCGTTCGCGACCGCATGCACACACATACCACCTTAAGAACTTAAACTGAAGCTAAAATTTTGTTCAAAAAGTAAACCAATGTACTTCTAGCGTGAAATTTACACATGTTTAACTGACGGTGCATTACACTTCTCTGTTCTTTTTCCCTTTGCTCAACGAAGTTTCAGTTTAACATCTTTCATTTCTGCAAACTTGAAGATTCGCAGGGAGATTATTAAAGCGAGGAACTTGATTATGAAGTATTATACGACGGAAATGTGATGTTCATTATTTGGATTTATAGCAGATTTTATATCGTACATATTATAGCAGCTATCAAGAATTATGAAAAATTTTAATAAATATTTAATTTTTTATTTATTTTAAATTGTATTGTATTTAAATTAATATCATTCAGAAAAAAAGGAACAAAACGCAATAGAGTGTAAGAATTTTTCCTTTTGTGCTTACAAAGGAAAGTATTCGTAGATATAGTAAATACACTGTTTGTTTGGTTACATTTTAGATCTCTTAAAATGGACTCTCAAAAAGGCAACTTTCCTTCTCCAGTTTCAGAGAGACCTTAATTAATGCGAGTAATAAACTTCAGAAATGGGCTACATTTGAATACTTGAAATATAGTATATAATTGGTTCTAATTTAAATGACTCATTCGTATCTTCATGCATGTGATGATAAATACAATAAAAGTATTCGTACTGAAGTATTGCGCACACTTGATCACTGTATTTACACTAAAATCTTTAAAACAAATTAAATTTATTAATAAATAATACAAATGTAGCTATTTAACAAAAATTTGGTGACGATTTATCTACCGTCTCTGGGAAACAGAAATTTCATTTCATTTTTGGAATTTCTTATTTATTTTATATTCCATAATTATACTGAACCTTCGCATCAACTGAATTTTAATTGAATGATCTAATATCTTAATAAAAATCAGAAGCAAGTCATTTTGACCCCTTTGATAGTTCTAATATTAAAAGTAATCTTGCACCATTTGATCGTTCATATCAAATCGAATATCGCGTTAAGGGACCTTCAAAAAATCGATTTTTTTTGTAACATTAGAGCTACGTTTGTAAAATGTTTTCCCCAAATGTTAACTCGCATTTAATTAAAAATTGTAACAATTCCATCCAATCCGTGCTTTTTATTCAGCGTAGATACAAGCGACAGAAAACGTATGGGAAATCTTAACTGGATCACCGTACGTACACAGAGATTGGACCCGTGCAAATGGGGATAATCTGTAGTTCCTGCTTAGGCGATGCTTTTGTGCGAGCGATTCGCATTGAAATCCCCCTCCCCCTCGGTCGGAGGAGGGCCCAACCTCGTTTGTACCTGCACAAATCAAATGGGTTTAAACAACGTCACGTTGATAAACGAGGCTTTTGACCAGCCCGGCTAAAACAGACGAATTAATTTCACGGCGGAATTGAGGCCCGCTCCTTATCGAATTTCAACGCGCATTCAGAACGTTTAATATTTAGCCGTATCCCGTTGCTTCGTTTATCGGCGAACGAGCTTAATGACTCGCGAATGGAATCTCGAACGATTTTATTTCCCACGGTAATCGATATTTATTATCGTCGCTATATATATTCTTTTTTTTCCCCTTTTTTTTCATATTCGTGGTTAATAGAGGTTTCGTTTCGTTGCTGCAACTCTGTAATTGGACCGTGATACCGGCTCGTTGTGGATGATCTGATAAAATGATTGGTACGATGTTTAAGCGGTTCTATTTGTATTAGGCTGGTGTATACGAAGCGTTGCTTTCCAGAACTTTGAATTTCATAAGGTAATTTCAATTAATTAACGTGCTTTTTTTTAATTCTTTTAACCTTATGGGTTATGAGAAACCACGATACTATTTGTCGAATGCAATTAAATTAAATGAACTTGATGGATTTACGATGTTAGGGATTCATTTCACATGCCGTTTCATTTTTCCTTTACAATTTTTGTAATAAATTCGTGTGTGCTGATTGACTGGACAAAGACTACCTTAATAAACTGTTATGGATCATGTATAAAAAAATTTGTCAATTACCAATAATATTTGAAGTTGATTGTAATTGACTGCTTTTTAATAAACGGATTTATAATTTATTTTAAGGTACACGAGATCAAGATTAACCCTTTCGTTCCGACTGGAAATATACTCCATTGTCGCCGCAGCAGCGATATCTAAAAAGAGCAATTTTTAAAAATGTATTTAAGCAAGATTTTTAATAGTCCACGGTGTTAATAATTTGGAGTAATTGGTAGCCCATAGTAAAAATGACTCGGAGTTGCTGAAAACTGTTCGGAGGGCAAAGGGTTAAAATAGAAATTAGGAAAAGAAGTGCTAGAAGAAACTTCAGACTAGTAATTTTGAAAACGTACAATTAGAAGTTTAGAATGAAGTTCCTCAGATTTGAAGAATTAAAAAAAGATTTTAGTGGACTTCTTTTGACTTTGTAGATAATATGGTACTTTTTGAATTAATCAAAACGATATAATTCTTTGAACGTTAGTTTCATTGTTACACGAAGAAAATTTGAGGCTGGACTGTAGATAAATTTTGTTTTAGATTAACTAGTTTACGGTTCATCCCTTTTTAACCTAAAGCTCTTTCCTGGCGGATTAATCACGCACCGAAAACCGTCGACTGGCGGTATCCTATTATCCCTCATGGTTTTAATAAATTTAACCATCCACACCAATTAATTATAGTCCCCGGGGACGAAAATCCCATAGACTATGGACCACGAATCTAAATATTTTATGTGGTGGAAAAAAAGTTTTTCTTTAAAAAAAAAAAAACATTTTTCCTGTGAATAATTTAATGAAAGTGATAATTTCACTTATAGTGTTTATTGATTTATTTTTCAAAAATATACAAAAAGACACGAGAAACTTTCCATTATTTTGTAAATGTTCAAATTTTTAATGTGTTAGTTATAATTTTTGCATTTTGTTTATAATTTTTCAATAAAATATAATATAAATATTTTAATTGGTTATTAAATATCATTTGTACGTGTTTATATTATTTAAAAATTTCCCAATTTATTTCACACTTATATTATACCTGCATTTTAATGATTAATTACTTCTGTATGCAACTGATTTTTATCGGTTGAATTATATTGTTAATTACTTTTAATTTTATTAATATCATTACACTACCAAGTGTTAAAGTTATTGAAAATTAATTTTAATTCACTTTTAATGCTTTTGGTTATTTTGAATTAATAATATTTCAATAAACCTTTGCATATCTATAATATATTAATTATGTGAATTATACCGTGTATTATACAAAATTTCTCAACATATTTAACCTTCCATTAAAATCATCTCCAGTCCTATTATCTATTACGGTAATTTGATATAAAACCACCTGTTTAAAAGGATTCATAAAAAACAATTACGAAATTTCATATAAATAACATTTAATGGTTAACATGCACACGATTTTCATTGGAACGATATAAACTCCGGTATGCTGTTATCCGATATCTTCTAATAAAAATACTAATTTTAAAGATCGCTGATGATTATCATATCAGTAGTTTCGAAACGACTGGAATTTACGACACAATCCAAACCGGACTATTACGTTTATCAATTTCCGACTTGGCGTCCGCGTAATTTTTGCAAACGAGCGTTAATACCGGATCGGCTGGTTAAGTGTTAACATCTGAATTAAAAGCAACTGGATCTCATTAGGCCGGGCTCGAAATTGTCCGCGAAGTCGTATTTATGGCCCGACTGATTCGTTCGGAATCACGGCACAACCGCAATCGGATGTTACAAATTCAAATGTGTTGAACAATGTAATCGAGTTAACCCCATCGTCGGTTATCTTCGTTATCCTGGAACATGATCCATGCAAAAGACGACGGCCCGCCGAGTGCGTTATAATGCACTGAATGAAGGTACAGAGCAGGGTGTTACGAGATTGTCTGTTCCACCCTGTCTGAGCTCTCCCAGGTCTGCCTTCGAAACGGTCGGGCTAATGGAAGTCTGTCATGAAATAAACTTGTCTTTACTTATATACACGCAACGATACCTTTTTCAGACGTGCTTCAAGAAGATACTGTGTACGATACATTAACTCGTTGGATGGCATGAAGGACATCGGTGCTCGACATAAAATCAAATAACTGATAAAACAAAAAACGAGTCGAGGACTTATAAATTGATACTTTAAAACCTTTTAATAAAAATAGTTTCCAGATAATTGTAACTTTTGGAGGACGAATGCAGGAATCCAATCTTTTAATTACTGTTTGAAATTAAAGACTAAAAATTTTTAATGAAAGATTTTTATACATCGTAGATATAATATTTAAAGTAATAGTTTAAAATTTAATTTGTTGCTGTCTGAGTGATCTTCGATTTAACCCCTTGCCCTACAATATCGAGTCACACTCGTGACGCATCTTACAGTTCAGATGTGACCTCTCCCCTTCAAATTTGATTTACAACTTAATTTTAAGTTTAATTGCAATTATAGTTAATGCAGCCAAGGCTTATCAAATGCGAAGTATAAATAATATTTTGGGTTTCTTCATTTGTTTTAACATTTAAGGGGTTAATTGCATTACTTTCCATTTACATAAAGGTAATCCTCCCATAACAGAGTAGGTAGGTTCCTAAAAACCGTGTTATATGAAAAGGGGATTACGTTCTGAAACTTTATTAAAAAATAAGATCTTTTTTGTACATGAAAAAAAAATATATTATTTTCAGTTAATGTAACAAAATTATGTTATTCAGTGCTGTATAAAGGTTTCCGCAATTTTCTTATCGTGTTAGAGCGAAACCGTGTAATAGGAGGGCTACCTGTAATACCATAATAAAAGCATTGAAATCGATTCTCTTGAAATGATATTTCAACGTGAGTGCATATAAAATATATAATAATTATATTGGTATACTATACTATCGTTCAAAAATTTAAATACATCCACTTCCTTCTAGTTGATAATTTTATTTTTAATAAATTTAAGTTTTCCCATTTCGTTAATGGAAATTCAGTTATTGAATACAATTATTTTCCTTAGGGAAAGTTATGAGACAATACATATGTATGAGTATGATGAGAATAATTAATCTATCTCTCATCTAAATTACTAATTTCTTCATTTCTAAATTTAGTAAATTTATTACGTTAATATTTATTAATTACTAAATTAACAAATCAGTAAATTAGAAACTATATTAATAGTTAGTAGTTAGTAATTTAGGATCTTAGTACTTAGTAATTACTAAAACCGTGTTAATTAATTTAGTGACAGTACCACCTAATTTCTAAATTACAAATTTATTTATCATTAAATTACTAATTATTAAAGTAATTTAATAATTACTATCTACTAAATTTAGTAAATAAAATAATCACTAAACCTATGTAATTAATTTCTGGAATAATTATTAATTAAAACTTTAACCCGTGTTTAGTGTGTGGTAGTTTTCGAATATTGTGACGAATAGTAAAGTTTTATGCACCCAGGGCATTATTTTCCCAAGGGAAACCTATCATTTCCGATATTGTGCGATGGCAAAGTTTATACGGAAACATGTGGGACACGTTGTGTATTGATTTTGCACAGCGGTTCTGATATTCATATGTACCAAAATTTCCTTGGGCTCCATACGTGTCAAAATTTGCATAGATACACACAATCTGTACAATCGAAAGTGCCGAAGCAATATGCAAACGTTGACATCGAACTGCGCGATATTCGCATAGTTCATCGAATTCGTAAATAACATTCTCGTTTTTTTCCATTTTTTTGCCATACGATCTGTTCAAATTGGATATAAATATTCATTTCATTCGTGTGCAATTTAAACAAGTAAATTTATTGTTTATTATTAACATCCAGGTGTATAGTTACGCTGTTTTCCAATTACATATTCAATACGAGTCAAAGAAACTTAAAAAAGTCAATTGTTTCATTAAAAAGTAAGAGTTTAACGTAAAATTAAATAATTAACGTTGAACCTTAATTTAGTCTTAATCTCAATTAAGTCTTGAAGCTTAATTTAATTTATATTTTTAATTTAAAAACTTTTTTGTTACTTTGAGGATCATATTTCAAATGGAATCCACTTATATTTAGATCTTGCAATAATCTGTAGATTTCTGTACAATCATCTTTGTTATAAATATTTGTGTACCTAACTTTATTTGTATTGGAGCTGATACCGAAAAATCTATGTCCATTTATGAAATTGATAAGCATAAACAAATTAGTTTTGTGATACTTAAAAATTCTATGATATAATAAAGAATTGTATAAACTTTTAAATAATTATATGACACTTATTAAAAATTGAAGGGAGGAGAGACTGCAACTGCCTTCACAATCCACAGAAGGGTTAATTTTATAAAGGGTTCATGTTCAAACATTGTAGATTAAGATCATCTAAAAGATTCTGGCAAATACTTTGTTTAAATATTTTATATTGCAAATACTATAAACTGTCAGGTACCAGAAAATGTTCGTGTGAAACTATTTATCATAAATTACAACTGGTAAAACTATTTGCTGTAAATAAATACATCAAATTATTTTCAGCCTCGTAATTTATCGATTAAAGAGGCGTTAATTAATGCAGCATATGGCCTCAAAATACTTCCACTGGAAGTGAAGATTTTTTATATTTTTCTTAGCGCATTCACCCCTCGCTTTTGTCTATTACAAACCCCTTTTGCGAGTAAGCACTTCAGAACAATTATGCGTTCAGAGCAACGGTTAATTAATTTTTCGCAAATATATTGAAGATAAATTAAAAATAATAGAAGAGTTATTGAAATAAACGACGATTATTTCGCGAAACAAAGATTATATTCCTGTTCGAATTTATATCACAAGTCTCCGCGAACTTTTTCCCGGAAGTTAATAAAACACCCAGCCCTCGTTCCGCCTCCTGGGGTTATCAATATTGAGAATTTCCCTCCGCTTTACATGAAATTTAACAAGTACAGCGTAAATGCATATGCATACGTATGCATAGGAGAAAGAAGGCTCGGCAGTCCGTCGTTTTCAGTGTTGTAGAAGGCAAAGTTCCGATAGATATGGTATTTTATATTCTTCGCCACGACTCGTGCCGTCTGGACAGGACATGCGGCCACGTGTGTATGGGTTAGTCGAGGACCCTCGGAATGGTATTGTCTCGTAGGTAGGGCAGGATGTGTTATTCATCAGTATTTGAGGACAGGCCTTGCACTCTGCACAAGTTTTCTGAATGCCTGTCATAGCGGTATGAATCTTTGAAATTCCGAGTTCCACTTGTTGACGGAAGGAATTGAAATACGATTCTTGAACAAAACGTTTCCTGTATACCGTTAAGCACGTACACGTGGTTTCTTGTATTTTTTAAATCCTCCGTGCATGTATTCGATGCTTTCTTACCATCGAGGTTAAATAATCAGAATTATGAAAATATATTTATACGTAAAATAAAAACACAAATATTAATACAAACATTTTAGACAATTTTTCGAGAAACAATCACATTTCTTATAACTTTCTAAATAATTCACTTGTATAAAGTGAAATACGATCGAGTCTTAAGAAACCCGAATCGTGGCTGATTTTTTATATAAAGTAGGTATTATCAAACCTTTTTATGAAAAGATATTTGCTCCGAAGAAATATTATCACCAACAATATTTTGCCAACGGACAAAATGAATTCGATTCTTCGTTTAACAAAGTGTACGTACGTAAGAGGTTCCATTCAACGAGTATTTCTACATCTGTTGGTGTATTCATCCTTCTCAGCTCTGTAAGCCGTAAAGCATTCATCCAATATTGGATATTCTTTGCTCATCCTTTCATGTTCTTAGCACCGTTTATATCTTCGTTCTTTTATATCATTCAGTTAGATGTGAGTAAGATTAAACCTATTAAACTCGTAGAATTCATTTTGTCCGTCGAGACCCTTAAATATTGTTCTTCCTTCCAGTCATTTCGGGGGCACATACTTTTATGGTTATCGATTATTTATAAGCGTTTAAACTTTAAACAATACATATTTATGCAAACAATAAAATTTCGTGACACTTTTTCTTAATATTCTAATTTACAATGAAAAAAAGATATTCGTGAATATTTTCGAAAAATTAAAAGATTTAATAAAGCCATAAGTATACCAGAAATGTTTAAAGTAAAAATGCTTTGATTTATGTTATTATTAATCCCTTGCCTTAAAACTTAACGACATCCAGGGAATTAACACATGTCTTAATAACCCGACAATTTGATATAAACATATTAATTTTAAAGCCATACAAGTCCTATTACTTTTTATCATTGAATATATGGACTTTTAAATTAAATTATAATTTTTTTCAATATTTGCTGTTCGCAGAAACATGATATTACAATATAAATTCCTAACAGGAGAGAAGGTTGAAAATTTATAATTTTAATTTAAAATATTGCAATATTGTAACGAAAGGAAGTAGCTATTCAGCGATGCGTGAAATTTAATATCAATAAAATCGCAAGCAAATAATTTCATTTTAATAAAAGAACAAAACGCCACGGGCTTATGTTACAATCCAATAATACAAAACGTGGAAATCTCTTGTCCATATTTTTCACTGATTGCTTCAATCGGACCGCATATGTTTTCGACGAAATAATCAAGAATTTCTCTTGGAATTATGCACATACATCGTCTGTCTCATGGAGTCGAATTTACACCTTTGATTACCATTTACCTGTGACTCATCGTGAGGGGAAACGTAGGTGGCGACAGAGTTGAAAAAGAGAAAAAGAGTGAGACGGCCGGAAGGAAGCGACTCCAAACGAACCATCAACCCAACACCGTTCGAGATATCGCGTTACCGGTGAACACTAAGATTTCACGTCATTGTTCCTGTTAAGGGAGAACCAGAATGTCAACGATCTCCCTCAATTGTTTTTTAAGTATAATTATTATTTTATCTGGCCCTTTTCGTTAATGTACAATAATAATATACACTCCAGTTATAAGAGCAAGTTCGATATGCATCTCTCGCGAAGGTTTCCAACCGTCAACGCAGGGCCAATGAACTTCACTTGAATACAAAATGATTACTATTTTTGACGTAGACATTTAAAAAAAAATAATTTTTTAATAAATGGTAGCTCTTTGAATACATACAAGTGTTGCAAACTTTATAATACGATAAAGAAAAGAAAGTTATAAATATAAAAAGCATTCGCTGTGTAGAAAATTATACAGCGTGTCCCACATAACTGGAACGGGCTGTGAGAAATGTTAGACGTAAAAGTTAAATGGTATATATATGTTACGATAAACATGAAAACAATTACATATCAAAAACAAACTAAACCCATATTCTAGAGAAAAAAACAATTTTCCATATAACATTTATTGCTACTATTACAAATTATTAAATATTTGAAGTTTACTCATTTAGACATATTAGACTAAACTCGCCGGTTAATCACATTTACTGTAACATATATGTGCCTTAAACATTTCACTCGGTAATTGTCCACAAAAAAATTGTTAAAAAGAATGAAACTTTAAATCGTCCGATGTGCCCCCTTAACGACAGGACGCTCTGGTCGGTTCCATTTCGCTAAAACCGGCAGTCTTTGTCGACGTTCGTTCACCCTTCTGTCTTGCCATCATCGATATCGCGTTATCGCCGACATCGATACCACCGCCACCCTCGATTTCGTGGTAACATCGAACCGCGTATCGATTGTTCACGAGACCACCCTGGCGGCAGTATGCAAACGAAGGGGATATCGCAGTCGCTGAATTTCCCGGAGTAGATCCCTCGTATTTTTCTTTCGCTTCTCTTTCTTTTTCGTCTCTTTTCTATTTGCACGGGCGATCAAATAACGAGCAAGTTTTGATTTCGCGGATCTGCTGAAACGAACTGTCGTTTCTGGAACGGTGGAGGATAATTATAAAGATCGATGAGGTATGAACGAGACCATTTGCGAGCGTGTTATATCGAGTTATATTTAACCTAACCCTTTCTCCGGGTAACTGAAAAAGAATTGAAACTTTAATGTTTAACAATGATCGATACCTTCAATTTTGTTTAATTGAATAATTAATCAAGTAGGATCAGTGTTATATTAACTCTTCATAGGAAAATATATTTTTTCATTTAATTCTAAGGGCGTCAACGAATTCAAAAGAATTCTGATATATTTATCAATCTACTACAGGTGTTTAAAATTTTTGTTAATAAAAATTAAAGTCTAGAAGGGGGTCGAATTTTACTCACGCTATCAATGACCCAGTTTGCTTACGAAAGGTGAGGGTTTGCACTCGAAGTATTTTTGGATACAATTAAACCTAAATACGTTTTCCAGTAAAGTTTCCAAAATTCGAAAGCCTTATTTTAACACCAAAGAATTACAGATACTTAAATTTCACATTTTAAAATATTCTAATAAATTACACATGTCGCCCTAGAGGCGCCACTCGAGTGCAGAGTGTTAACAATCTGAGAGTTTGAATTCGAAAATTAATTAATCGCTTTTTTTATTTCATTGTGATTTCTGTCAATTTTAATTGTTTATAGCTGCTAAATACGGTAAACGATTTCAATGATATTATGAATATGTAACGGTTGATATAATTAATCCGGTTTGTATTATAACCAGCCATTATTAATAACATTCGCGTCTTTTGGTAAATACAAATAATACATTGTAACGATTATATTTACCAGTAATTATGAATAATTACTTGTGTAGCTTGGTACAGTACACGTAAATAAAAAGACAACTAATGAAGTACTACCAATGTAAAATTAATAATTATTGATTTATGTGATAAATTTTAATTAATTGTGATAAATTTTGACTAGTATTAATAATGATCGATTATTATTAACCCCTTGTCCTACAATATCGTGTCACACTCGTGACGCATCCCATATTGTATGTGTAACCTCGATGCTTTATATTTTGATTAAGATTCAATTTTAAATTTAATTCTAATTGTAGTTTATGTGGTCAAGACTTGGCAAGTGTGGAATATATATAATGTTTCGATTTTCTTCATTTGCTTTAACATTGAAGTGATATGTATTTAGTTCTAACTGACGCACCCGTTAGAAAAATCACAGATTAAGGGGTTAATATAAACCGACTAATATCCCTAATATGTTTTCAATTTTCATTGGTAATTTTTCGCTGGTCAACTAATTCTTCTAGTTTCACAAGAAGATTCAAGTCGTTTGATTCAATTTTAATAAACTCATTCTGTTTTAATCCTTTGCGCTCGAGTGACGCCTCTAGGGCGACATGCGTGATTAACTAAACTATTTTCAAATGTAAAATTTACGACGAAAGTAATAAAAGTAATTTTTTTCTTTTAAAATAAGGCTTTCGAATTTTGGAAGTTTTACTGGACAACGTTTTTGAACTGAATTGTATCCAAAGGTGCTTCGAAGGCAAAGGATTAAAGCGTCCATAATTCTGTCCTCGACTACAAATAAAAATAAATTCTGCCCTTACATTTCGTTCCATCCTGATTAATCTCGAATCGAGATCGAAGATTTTCTGAAAATATAAGGGTCAAACGAAATTTCAAGCATCGATTCACAAACGAAAGAGTTAGCACGCATTGTTTCGGCTCGCATACTTGCGACTCGCCGTTCGCTCGGCCTCCCACGCGGCTCGTACCGAGGAAGGAGGATCTTCCGCCTCCTCCGCTCGGACTCGGTCGCGTTCACCTTCGTGGAATGAAAGGAGTAGACGCGTCACCCTTGACCCGAAATATAAACGATAATAATGTATTCCGTTTCTGCGCCGCGATTCAAATGAAGAAGATTAGAAGATTGGGGGATTATCTCGTGATAAGCGCGCGCATACCGAGCGTCCCGCGAGCTCTTCGTGCCGACGTTAATGTATGATAATGGACCGCGTGGTCGGGGACTTGAAACGATTTTGTATCTCTGATAGAGAACGATGTCTCATGACACGGGGCTGCGTGGGATAAGAATCGTTGCTCATAGCCGTTCGTGCCGTGTCGTTTCACGTGTTTTTCATTTTCATTCTTCTCCTCAACTCCTCTGTGTCCTTCTTTTTTGTTCAATACCGTCATCTTTATTAACGCTTCGACTGCCGTGTTATTTATGTCTGGAACACCGAGACGAAGTGTATTAACCTTCGAACGACGGATGCTGGGCCCCATTACGATTCAAGGTTGAATTTCTTAACCAAAGATTTTCATACGTTGGAAAAATGATACCCGAAGAAATAATTTCAAGCTTCGAGGGTTATATCACGCTCGAACAAACTTCAGAGAAGAGCAAATCAAAAATGTACAATTCTTGGAACAATATATGAATATTATATCATTTCAAAAAAAGAGGGGGATTTTAGAATATTTAAATAATTAAGATATAAATCATGGATTATTTCATTTTGTTACTTTAATAATTTCGGTATTAATTTTTTACTTTACTCGTGACTTTCTTCAAACTTGGCTTTTATTATTATTACAATTAGATTTTTTGTGTAATTCTAATTATGTTAAATGTAAACTATATATTACACTAGAATTTTCTTTGTTTGTGTTAACATTGCAACAATAAGTATTTAACTTTGTATGCATTTGTGGGTAAAATAATATAGCAAGGGGTTAACGATTCTCTTAAATTTGGTATTTATAAAATTAACCCTTTGAGGACTGAGGACTTTTAATCTTGGTACAGTGAACGCACAGAATGTTATTTATTTTAAACAAAATAAGTTTGTTCATAACATAAGACAATATTTATAGAAAAAGGTTAAAATTGTTCATTTGAAACGCATTAAATATTTCACAGAAACAATATTTAAAAATCATTGCAAGATCCGTAGTAATTGTTCGAATAATAATTGATCATTAAAACGTAATAAATAAATAGGACGTTAACTTGGCCACCCTCTGCAACATAAATTACCGTGACATAAGGGTGTCACAGAAAATCACGGATATCAGAAGGAAAATGGATGTCAAAAAGTGGACAGGTTTCTCGAGACAGATTACGGACGTTCTTCAAAGAAAAGAAAAAAGAGGTCATCGTTTATCGTCGTCGGGCTATTATGAAGCGTTTCGCTGCTGTAATTGGCGTGTTCTTCGCTCTACTTTGACTTAACTGAAACTAATGCATCGTAAAGTGAAAAAGAATTGTTGAACCCGGATCCTACGTTCGTCGAACGATCGTTCTCTCTATCGAGTTATCTGGGTCGTTGACGAATCCTTCTTTTATGCGACTAATACTGGAAAATGTTGCTCATAACTCGACCAGCCCAATAAAACTTGTCGTCCAGAGCTCGAGCAGTTTAATCAAAGTTGCCGCCCGTGCTTACAAGCAGATTTCAAATAATACGACGGGAGAAACATAAAACAGCGTGGGTAATTTCATTTTTGGAGTTTGTAGCCAACGATGTAATCAGTTGATTAAGTTGCTGTGCATCTTGATTCTTCCTTTCCTCTTATTGCCTGATTGATGCTACAAATCTATGTGCATTGATTCAATGAATTGACATTTTTCTACAAAATATAACGTTATTCAAATTAATATAAATAATAATTTCATTAGAATATATGTATTTAATTATTTTATTAATTATAGTTTTAATTTCAGTGGCTTTTTTAACTTTATTAGAACGAAAAGTTTTAGGATATATCCAAATTCGTAAGGGTCCAAATAAATCAGGATTTAAAGGTTTAATACAACCTTTTAATGATGCAATTAAATTATTTTCTAAAGAATTTTTCTTTTTAAGAAAAATTAATGCAATATATTGTTTAATGAGTCCAATATTAATATATTGATTTATTTATCCTTTTTATAATAATTTAATTAATTTAAATTTTGAAATAATTTATTTTTTAATATTATCAGAATTAAGAATTTATCCTTTTATATTTGGAATTTATGCAATATTAGGGTGTATTCGAATTACATTTTATTTCTTGTTATTATTTATAAACAGAATACATTTTAAGTGGTATTTAATTTTTCATAATTGATATTAAATGATTCTTACAATTGACTAATTATGAACATGGTGTAAGTCCATTTATTTTAGTTTTTATACAATCAAATCACATTGCCAGACTTGACGTAATTAATTTACACTTTTAAATTGACTAATATGCTGACCTTTAATTTTCTCGAAACAACAAAACATGCACTTGCACCACTTTCAACATAAACGGTCCATATCTTGCAATATATTTTTTTTGTGTTACCACCACTAAGCACGAAGAGGTGTACTTATTCTCCTATTACACTGAAAAGCGAGGAAAATGGAGTTAACCCAGTTCCGAGGTGCAGAATTGTTAACAAAATTATTAACACTAGAACTACCGATGTTAATAACTCACTTTCAAGTAGAAACTAAAAAAAAATAGACAAGGGATGAAACATAAATTACAACACAGAATGATTCTTTATTTATTTTGGCAAAGGTGTCTTGATAAATCTTGCGACATAAAATAAAAAATCTAGAACAAGTGATTTTGACCCCTTTAAGGGCAGACATTAGAAACAAGATTAGAGGGTAATCGTGCGAGAGACGTGAACGTAGAACCGTGTAGAATCTACAATGTAAGAGGAGAGGATAACGCAGCAAGATAAAAAGGAAATCGGCGAAGATGACGAGAGCGATGTTTGCACGCCCACGCGTGCCGTCTTAATTACGACAGGGCCGAGAGGCCGGTTTTACGATTATACCGTTTCGAGAAGCTCAACCGCCGGCTTACTTCCTTTTATAGCCGGCGTTAAAAAGTAATCGGGACGAGAATCGTCGTGGAAGTAGCGTCGAGAAATACGAAACGATAACCTTAATTACAATCGCGTATGCAAACGTTTCTACGAACACGGCTGCCGTACGATAAAAGACAAAATAACCGATCTGTTAATTGCATTAAGCTTTCTGTTCGCTATTTTCTCAAGTACCGGACAATTTTTCTCGCTGATTAAAATGTAAAACTTCAGTCGGTCCGACTCGGTAACGATCGAGAAGGCAGCAATAAGGGGATGGCTTTTACTATAAAGAAAAATGTGATTTTTTACTTGCGATTAATATAAGGAGGATTAAATTCGAAACATTGGTTGGAACGAATTTTCCTTAAAGGGTTTGTAAGAATTCGATAAAATGAAAATTTTTATCTTAATTCGTCCTTATTCATTAGTCTTTTTTCTACGGTTATGGGATATTCCATTTTACAGTCATCGGAAAAGAGCCTTCTGCAAAATAATTTTTAAAATAGACAAAGGACGACATCGTAACAGCACATTCCAACTTATATCTGACATGACGTTTCGGACTGTTTTTACAAGACGAGCCTTAAATTCAGTATTTTTCAACCTCCAACAATTTTCATTCACTCATTGGACGACACCACTTTTCCCACTTTTGCTCACTAGACAGGACACACCTTTACTCTTGAAAAATAGTATAAAAACGTCAGCATTAGATACAAGAATTATTAATTATCATTCTCAGAACAAGTCAGACAGGCACATAATTTGATATTTAAATAAAACCAAATCAAATTATTCGTTCACGCTCCGCATTATAACACTATCAAGAGCTACAGGTAACCCTCCTATAACACGGTAAATAGGTTCCTAGAAAATGCCGTGTTGTGTGAAACCGTGTTATAGGAAACCCAGAGCCAGTGCAAAAAGGGGATTACGTTCCGAAAACTTATTGAAAACAAATATTTTTTTTTTAATCCTACATAAGGAACACAAAATAAAAATAGAAACAAAAAATATTATTTTAATTTAATACATTTCTTCCTCGTCACTGCTCCGCATAATCAACCGAGAACGTTTTTTCAGTGGAATATTGCCTTCACTTTTAGAACTTGTTTTTTCATTTAAAGTTCTTGCATCTTCTATCCTCTTTAAAAAATCTGTAATTTTGCTTTGTTTACTGGTTCTTACAAAGTCATTTCGGAATAATTTATTTATATATTTTCATGTTAAGGCAGTGTAGTTCATGATTTTAAGGTAATATAATTTTGAAATATGTTAAACAAAAATCATATTATCCAGTGTTGCACAAAGGTTTTCGCAATTTTCTTATCATCTTAGAGCGAAACCGTGATATAGGAAACCGTGTTGTAGAAGGGTTACCTGTATGTTATATCTCGCACCTGTTTTAGATTCTGAAAAAGTCTGCAAATTAATATTGAAAAATCCTAACGACAGAGATAGAAATTACAGTTGTACTGGCAACGGCCCAGATCGCCCGCGGTGGGTTAAATATTGGTATAAGATTGCCTCGACGTTTTCCACGGAAAGGAAGAACACGGTCCGAGATAATGGCATCGCCTGACACGTGTAAATTATGTATAAGCTCGATAACACGGTGACGATATAATTCGTCTTGGTTCTTCCAAACGAATACATTAACGTCGGTTACGTGACGAATGGACGATCTCGGGCCGGGAACGCGGGCGAGCCCCGTTTAATTTCCGGAAAACAGGGCCGTGAAACGTGAACCGTTTCGACGAGCGGTGGAAATATAAGGTCGCGCTCGGATACGAAACCGTAATATTTCGAGCCGGGCGAAAAAGTTAATTGCGTTCCCCATTCGCTCGGGAAAGTCATTGACCGCGAATTTTTGACCGATGTCGCTATTGAGAAAATTGAAGTGGCCGCCGACGAGCTGCGCGATGATAAATGCCTTCATATTTCAACGAATGAAGGGGTTCAATCCGGTTGAGCACGTGGTAATTTTGTATCGACCCGCTGCTTTACGCGTTTCGTTGGAAACGCGAATCGAAGCAGAGTTACGAGCACATCGAGATGTAAAATAAAAAATGTTATTCTGTTCAAAAAATAAGAGTTATCCGTGCGTTCATTATTTATGTTCGGTCGAGTGTGCATTTAAAAAATTTCAAAGGACGCTTTCAGAATATTATTCATCGTGTAATTTGAAAAAATCCTTATTCGACCGTTTGCAGATAGATAGGGTCGATATAATGATATGGAGTACGTATTTAATTTGTATCTTCGAAGCAGAAATAAAATAGTCAAAATTGATTTAATCCTCTGGATTCGAAGCATTTTTTGCTATAATTAATTCTAGGTTTCTTTTCCAATAAAGCCCTTAAAATTCAAAAACACTATTTTCAACGAAAAGAGTTACAATGCTTATGAATTTGTTTGCTATATTCTATTATAAATAATACTTAAATTTTACACTTTTAAAGTATTTTAATAAATTATTACGTCGCTTTAGAGGCGCCACTCGAGCGCAAAGGGTTAAGTGTACTTTAGGGATAAAAAATTACAATAATTATGTGTCAAATTGGCTTCATAGAGGGGTTGCTTTCGAATTGCTCCGTCTTTAAAGGCTTAATTTATGGATGCTATTAGTATAGTGCCAAGCACGCTAGGCTTGCTTAGGGAAAATGGCGATGTAAGGAAAGAAAATATTAGTTTAATATTATTAATATTATCAACATTTGGGAATCATTAAGTTAATTATTTCAAAACAAGCTGGTTAATTTAGTAACTGATAGCAGGTTAGGATAATTATCATACGTAGACGTTACTGCATTAGTAATTTAGTAATTTTGTAGTTTAGTAATCAGTAATTCAGTAATTTAGTGATTTAATAATACTTAATAGTCTAAATTAATTATTATATCTATCAACTTTCAAGTATGAGACTAATGATGGTATTTTCTTCCTCTAAACTGCCATTTTCCCTAGGGAAACTTATGGTACTGGTAATGGTAATTTTCTTTACTGAACGTTGCACATTTATTAATTAAATATCATAGCTCGGTATTTCAAATTATTCATGTAATTACAATAGCACTGGTATTGTCCCCTCTGTCCCATAATACATAATAGTAGCAAGTAAATATTTAAACCGAAATTATTGGCGAACGCAGTTGTAAATTACGTTGCAACGCAAAATTGCAAAGCCTTTAATCAAAATCAATGTTTCACGACATCTGTCATTGGTTTTGACACATTTTTCAATTTTTGGGTTAATCTAATTATTACAAATTATAACTATTTTTCTAATTGCATCCATTGATCGGTATCAATAGTTTTATTTCAATTGAATATCAACCCATTGAAAGCAAAGCTCGAAGCCTAGAGATTCCACCTGCAAGTTTAAAATGCAATAATAAAATTATTGAAAAATCAAGAAACTATTTGAACGCTCGAAATAAAAATTAGGAGTAATGTCTAATTTAATCCAGCGTTCTATTATTTTGGGACAAATTAAATTCCTCAACTATTACTATTATGAAACAGAGACAATTTATTATTGAAGTTATGGAATTATCTTATAATCTGTTGAACCTTGAAACACAGGAGGCTTACGAAAGACACGTTGTTTTGCTTCAGGTGAGAAAAGTGTGCGGTCGCTCAGAGTTGCAGCCATCGAACGAAGGGACCATCCCGAGTTCCGATGCAGCTGCAACAGGGAAATCGACGTCGAGCAACCTCGAGATGCACGCAGCTGCATCGCCTGCCACACACAGAACGGTGCCGACACAGTTGCACGTGCAACTGGGCAATTTCTTGGCCAGCGTCGTCAGATCAAGGACCTTCTATGGCACTTTGGCCGACACGATTTGCGAAGAGTACCCTGACAAACGATGCTGGAACGGCGAACGAGTCGGAGAGTGAGTACACTTGCTGTTCTGTCTACAAAATCTCTTTCACTTATTGCAACAACAATATATCATCTCCTTTATATCAAACCCATGAATGTGCAATTTTATGAATTTCAAACTTTACTCTTTTAAATTCCATCCCTTTCCACTCGATTGTCCCCTTTAAGGGGAACTTTTGCTAAGTTTCCTTCCAAATATAATTTAAACAAAATAATTATTACCAACACTACATTATTTTATTTATGATGGTATGTTGCTTACTATTTTGTACTATTTTGTTCTGATCAAAATTTCCAAGTGCAGAGAGCTATAAATGTCGAACTTCTCCACTTTAGAGTAAAATCACGTTTCCAACAAAGTTGGGACCTGCACCCAACTATAATGTAAACCATTATAGAGTCTTATTATCATTATTCAATCGCCTTGATATATAATTAGAAACAAAAGATGTTTACAGCAACTCTTAACCGAAAATTAAAAATTTACCATTCATGGCTCTGGCACAGAGGAGGCGACATAAGTTGTTGCTCCAAAGGGGATAGTTCATGCTTATGATCTTTATTAACACATCGTTGACCGGCAGTTTTACTCAGAATTTATCTCATGTCACCGGATATTATTTTGTAATTGGATGTGAAAGTGAAACAATATAAATAAACCTGAATTTTTATTCAATATTTAACTTTCAATATAAGCTAAAGCGCACCACGAGTTAACTCATGACCGGTTAGCAATGTGTTAATAAAAATTGGAAAGGATATTATTATATATTTAGGATCAAATGAGTCATGAACGATCGATAGGTGTGTCGAAATTCTAGCACGGAATTCTTATAATGCATTTAAAATTGAAGAAATTCAGCGTCGATCAGCGTCGATTTCGGATTCAGTGATCGGTTATTACCGAAAAGAAAGTAGGCTGTCCGTGGATTATCGTGGCGCATACACGCCCCTGCCCTCGAGTGTATTCCAAGTTTATGTCCTTGCCAACGGAAGCATTAAAAGTCATATTCGAATTCGTACGTAGACTTTTACGAGCCGCCGTGCTTTTAACGTCGTCGATCCTCTTTGGAACGACAAAACGTCGCCGAACGACAATGCGCGACGCTTGAACCTTTTTACGCTACGCTTTGCGTGAACAGTTACTTACTTGGTTATAAATACGGTACCCTTTAACAGGATAAAAACATTTGAAGGAGAATTTTAAGTCCGACGTACGATTGTTCGCGACTCACGGTCTTCTTTCTTTTGCAATTTTGATTCAGATAAGTGTAAAATAGGATCCTTTTGTTAATTCTGAAGTAGACAAAAAATAGATCAATGTCACTGAAGGTACAGAATGGAATTTTAGTCATTTGAATGGTTACATTTGAAAATTAATCGGCAGAAGCCTTGATACCTTGACTGCCACGTCACCCATATATGGGTGACACTTGAAATAGAATGTAAAATTTGTCAGAAACAAAATTACTATCAAATGGAATTTTTAGTAGCTGCAACGTGGCAGTCAAAGTGTTAATAATTGGAATTAAAGTGTGTCTTACCACACATAACAATTTTAAAAAAAATGTGAATTTTGTCTCTAACAGTATCCTAATACTTGTCAGATGAAAGATAAAAAAGGCTTGTCAACCTAGAAATCGTTATCACAGAGAATTTTTTGACTCAATTTCGAAGACAATTGCATTCTTCCGCTACCAAGGATCGATTCTGTTCCGTTTTCGTCCCCGAAGAACAGGTGCATCACGAAACAAGCGTATCGGTAAATGGCACCGGAAGGGATCGACGGGAAAACGTGTTGGTTCACAGTGTACGTAATGCCCGAGGCATGTTCGTCGATGATCAAGTCATCGTTGAAGAAACGATTTCTAAGCACGTACGTGGCTCTCCTCGTTGCTCCTCGACTATTTTCTCGGTTTCTTCACCCCCGATCCGACTTTCCCTATCAAAGCGATGGAATCGGCCCGATAGACGCATAGGGCGAAAATCAGCTGCATCAGAAGAGTAAAAAGAAGGAGCAAAGACATTTACATCCCGTGACCGGACTTTGGATATCGAACAAAGTTTAGCCGGCGTGATACGGCAATTTGTAATGCTTAGCTCGTCCTTTAGCGTTTTGTTTTTCTTTATAAACTCTCTGGTGAACAGGGAAAGAGTATTAAAAGGATCCATTTTATCAATTGAAATGTTCAGGCGCCACACCTGGCAGAATAATGGGGTTTTGAGAAACATTGAAATTTATTTCTGAAAAATTAAGATGGATTGACCATTCCAGTAAAGCTTCGAAAATTCAAAAGTTTATTTCTTTCATTACGCTTGAAAATATTCTGGTTAATCACGCATGGCGCCCCAGAGGCGCCACTCGAGTGCAGAACGGTTAATTTATTAAAACGAGATAAAAAATTATTCTGTATGATAGTTTGCGTTTCGTACTTTATTTTATTCGCAATTTAGAGTAATGGGTACACTGAACATCGATAATTTTAGTGTTAATTGTAATAACTTATAATTTAACCTTTTGCAGTCAAGTTTGAAAATTCTTGAAAACCATTATAAGTATTCTTTAAATAAAAATATTATTTCGAATTGTACACATTTTTGAAACTTGTCAATTTAAGATAAAATAAAATCAGTATGGTTCTTTGCTGTGGTGGCTGAAAGCAGACATACACCCCCAAAGAGTTAATTGTACCTTGGTACGATTATATCCAGAGGGTATTATTCCTATACATATGTGTAATTTTAGGCATAATTATATAATTTTTTGATTAAAACTTTATACACTTGGAAGTTCTTGAAATGTCCATTTGTTAAACAATACTTAATGCTTGAATACAGAAATGAAAGGTACACACGTTGCAATAAATTAAAAAGCATTTAATGGATCGTATTTTGACTTTTCTGTATTTTAAGTAAAAATACCCCTTTCACGAGTTGATCGTAATATGATAACCCCTTGGCGTTTCAACTTTGCCTCACATGTTCGTTGTAATTAGAAAATAATAAGTTTCATTTTGGTAGCATTTACACGAAAACCTGGTCTCTCGAATTAATGGTGGAAGTAAAGCTGTTGACCAGAATGATTTACATTAATCACAGTACAATTTGCATGTACCCCCCTCTTCCTCCCCGCGCGGCCGGTTGTTTCGAATGGGAACGATTCGTGTTCTAATTACGCTGTTACACGAGATGCACTGAATTCAAGAAATTTTCACACATCAATTCACACGGTTATTATTCTGCTCGCGTTTCCTTTTTCTATCAGACTTGATTGACGTGCGTATTAATTGAAATGAAACAATTCTAAGCCAATTCATGGTAATACCTTTCAAGTCATCTTAACTTAACCAAACATTCGTCAAAGTTAATTTTCTTCTTTTTAAAAACTGTTTACTCAATTAATACAATATTTTGGCTACTTTTCGATATAATCCCCTCAACACTTATACATTTGTTCCATCTTCCTTTAATTTTCTTATGGCCCTAGTGTAAAATTTTGTCCGTTTCTGTCGGAGCCACATTTGCATCATCGACACCTTCGCGGTCATTTTTAAACGTTCGAACGGTTTAAACATCTATTCCCGTACGCTTTTAACATCCTTGCATGGATCTCGCTACCATTAACACCTTCTGCGACTAAAAATCTAATCATAATTCTCAATCGGGTCTGACATTTTGAAGTGACTGAATTATAGGGCAAAATCGTGTCAAACAACTGACAAGAAGTTGTTGTAAGGATGCTAACTTGAAATATAGAAAATTTCGTATTGGTTCATGAAACCGTTTGTCTCGTTACTTATTGAATGGCCCTAGTATCATACTGTAGGATATCGCAGTATATACATATTTTTCCCGAATGTTTCACTAGTTAGATTATCGCAAACCCTTGCTCATCCTTCCTCATACAATTACGCATCAATCCTGAATCACGATCCTTGGTCCTAGAACACCTATCAGTCCTTCTCATCCCCGCCATGTCCTATCCATAGCCTTAAAATAACAACTGCGACTCTTTGTATCAATCATTATTGCCAAAAATAGAAAAGTGTAAAGCATCGCAACGACTAGAACGACATTCTGTGTCTTTTGCAAGACTTCTACAAATTTGTAATAGAGGAATCTAACAATACGTTTTCAATTTCAATAAAGTTTAACACTAGAACTACCAAAGGGGTCAAAATGATCTGTTCCACGTTTCTTATTTTGTGTTATAAAATTTCTCAAGACGCTTTTGTCAAAGTTATTAAGTTAAGGATTCATTCTGTATTACAATTCATACTCCATCCCCTATTTATTTCGTTTTCCATTTCATTTCCAATTTAAAAGAAAGCGTAGATTAGTTGGTAGTTCCAGTGTTGAAACATCAAAAGATCACGGCGAAACGTTCAAAATTGCGACCGTTTTGCTTCTGGTGAAAAGTAAAATAAAACGGAATCAGCATTGTTTTTTTGTTCCTGCATGGACTACTGCCAATGTTGTTATTCGAAACATGACAAAGTGCTGCACGCCGCGTTTGTCGTGTCCGCAAAATGAAGCGTAAAACATTGTAGAGACAAAACAATATTCTCTTTTTGTCGCGGGGGGAAACAAACACGTAGCCGGCTGTCGACGTCAATGCAGCAACACGTTAGATTCCGTTCTTTGTTGCCGGCGTGTAATAGCACTCGTGTCGCCCCGCGTAACGAAACCGCGACGGAAAAATGAAGGCCAGAAAGGGCGGCAAGAAAAATCGCAACACGTTGCACATCGCAGGAAGTTCAACGGGTGGAGAACACAATGTTAAGGAGAGAGAAAAAAAGAGGAGACAATGAAGGAACGGTTAAATCGCAAAGATGGGATAAACGAAAGGGGAGGGAACGTGTATCGCTCACGATTCGGTGTATGTATCGTGTCTGCGAGGACTTTCAATGCAAACATTGTAATTATCGCGGCAAATAAAATGACACTCTTGTATTTCGTCTCAAACATGCCCGATGAATGGACGAGTCGAGATCAAAGAGCTTCATTTATACCGAGACGTGACGTTTATCTATTAGGCTCTGCAGAAAGTTCATGCGACTTGTAAACACAGACATATTTTATACACTATTTAAGGCCCCTATCAACACGGACGAGGCTTTCTTTTTCTCACGTTTTATCGGATTGTACAAAGCAAAATGTACGATCTTGTATTGCTGATCTCAGCACTATTTTGCATTAAGAGGTTATACTTAGTCAGAATTTTCAAAAAATCGATTTTACAGTTTTTGCATTTTCATTGAGTACATATTCTCGAGTTTACCCAAAAAAAGGACTTATTATATGAATCTGAATAGTAAAAACATTGTGTAACTCTGTGTAATTGAAAAAAAAAACCAATATTATTAGGTAAGTACTGTTTTTTAAACTTTGAACGCGTTTTTCTCGAAACAATGTTTTTCAAGTTAATGACTTTGTCTTGTAACCAGGTCCAAGTTAATTTTAATAATAAAATAAGAATTTAAATAAATGTATATATGTATATGTACATATATATATTTGCTTATTATTAATTCATAATTTAAAATTACTTAACGTAGGGTATCTTTTAACACCTTAACTGCCACGTCACCCATATATGGATGACATGAAATTGAATTTTCATAAAAAGTTGCCACTCGTGTTATTAAAAATTCTTTTATTTACTTAGTCGAAAATATTCTTATTGAAAACTATAAATAATAAAAATAACGAAGTATTGTGGAAATGGAATGTGAAACTTGTTGAAAATAAAATTACTACCAAATGAAGTTTTGAATGAACCAAAATGCACAAAGGGTTAATGAATGGTGTTTAGAAAATGAGTCCCATTTAGAAAAATTAAAGAGTGCCTGAATTGGGTAGAAATTCATTCGCCAATATTAAAAGAAAATAAGTATAAATAAAAAAATTACAATATTCTTCCTGTACCTTTATTTTGTAGTAATTTTATAATAATTACTAAGTCAATCTTTACTTCCATCCTCTTTCCAAGGAAAATTAATGAAACTTCATACTCTCTTTAATTAAAATAACGTTGGATCAAAGTCTAGGTCTAGATTATAAAAACAAATATTACTTTCATATCAGACCTGGAAAATCTTGAATGTTTAATCGTGAAAATTAGGAAGTGTTATTAAAGTTTGTTGTTTAAATGCAGGACTAACAATTATATCTTATATGATCGTTTTTGAATTTTAAAATAAAATTTAAGTAAGTGTAATATTATAATTTTATCTGTACTGATATGAAATATTTCAAATTTCATATACAGCGTGGTATAGTTCAAGGAATCCCAAAAGCAGATTAGAATTCTTTTTTTAATATACCAAAAGTATATACAAGAAGATTAGGTTAACCAAGTAAATGTGATTTCATTTTAAACAAAAAACTTCTGCTTACGCGTTTAGTTGAACCATCAAAAAATAAAATGAAAATTTTCGATACACTGCTGTTTATGGTCTTTAATCATGTTCAGGCAAAGACCAGAAGCTTCGTGCAATTAATATACGAAGTTACTTGCAGGAAATATTAATTATTGAAAATATTGATCTTTCTAATGCTCTAACGAGGTGACATCACGAGCTCTTATTGACTAGTTCGGCTGAAACTTCGTGGATTTATAGTAATCCAGGGTAGGAATAACGGTATGCTTCATTCGTGCCCAGTCACTCTTTAAGGGTGTGAAAACTAACTTCAAAGTTAAATGAACACCTCCACTCTTTCGCGAGAACTCTAAAAGTGTAGGAGATAAAGAAAAAGGTTTCCAATAAAAGTTTAATTATGAAGCAGATGTTATGAGCTTATATTGGCAAAGTTATCAAAAATTAGTCTTTTTCTTAAAAAAGAATTTCGAAAACACTTTCCAAAATTTTATCATTACCCCTGGAATATTAATACATATAGTTAAAACACTAATCAGTTTCATTTTGGTGTTTTTTATTGACTTACTTACGACTTCTACACACCAGGCACTGAATACTTTTATTTGTTATATATTGTACTGCTTTCATTAATATAATAGCAGTAAAAACAAATTATTTAATATTTTTAGAAGAAATATATTTATGTTGTTATTTAAAGAGCATTATTAAATATAACAATTTAGGTCAAACTAAAAATAATATTTATTTTGTTTAACACAACTTTCTATGACAGCTTTTAATAGTTTGCTTATTAAAATATATTTCACTTTTTGAGAATTACTGTGTGCTTATTTATAAATTGTTTCAGAATTTTATTTTACATATAATGTAAAATTTGTATTACTACTGTTCTTAATTAATATTATATTTTTCTATAAATATAATATTAAACATTGGAACAATGTGAAACTATAAACTATAAGCGGTTATGTATCAAACATTTACGAATATGAGAAGTTGAGAGGAACAGTCGAATGAAATTTGGCAACTGGTGCGACAGTTACAAAACGTTTATTTTTGTTAAATGTAATTTGCATAAACGTTGGAAAATCGTTTGAGTTATAAATTGTTATTACGTTAGTATATTTCAAAATTTAACTGGATCATTCTCAATAAATAACATTGTTATTTTGTAATCAAGATAAATCTGAATTAGTAATTTAATAATGGATGGGCTAGATTAACCCTTTGAAATCGAAATTTTTCAGATTCTTTTATTTTAATAAATATTTGTAATTTACTATATTTTAATGTGAATGCAGCTTCTAATTTCCTACATTCTATTTCATATTTAATGAATTCCTTCACTATACACAGTGAATAATTTAAGTTAATATAAATTTAGCGAAGTAGAACCGTAACAAATCCAGAGAGAATCGATAGGGATTATCCCCAAAAGATATGAAATTAAAACAACATTGCTTTTTATAATAATTTCAATTCTACATAAATTACGGTAATCGTTTTAATAACGATTTAATAAATTTAATAAAGAAATATTAATAAATAAGCTGCAAGGTTTTAAATCCTCGTAATAGAATTCCAAAATATTATCGCTTCCTCTAAACGAAATTTCTGGATCCCGAAGAAATAAAAAAAACTTCGAAGTTTATAGAGGTTTTCGAACACACCTCGAGCGCGTATCGCGATGACAAACGATCAGCGGAATGAAACGAAGGACGAGGAAGCAGCGGAAGGGTTCGTCGCAGCGGTCGTCAGAAGCGGCAACGAGTGGGTGGAAGAAGCAGAAGAACAAATAAAGTGTCGAAACCGGGCTTTACAGTCGGACACGATAGAAATAAGACGACGAAAAGGGAGGGACAGAGGAAGATCCGCGAGAAACTACGAAGAAGAAGATGGTGGCAGAGGTCGCGAGGGAGAAGAGAGAGAATCGGGCCAGCCTGTGGGACGCCACGCCGCCAAAGAGTCTGGCAACGAGAGCAAACGGGCGCCACAACGTCGCCTACTTTCCTCTCGCCGGTATATATGCATGCATTGGATACGTATAATCACTTGTGCATACGCGTGTAAGCGGAAAAGAGGAAGGGAAACGGGTCAAAGGAACCGAGGGAGATGAAACGTGGACCGATGCGTTTGCCACGAACGTGGCCAAACGCCTCGGCTACGAGGTCACGATGTCGCAAGATTTCCTATGCTATTTTTCGCTCATTTCGCATCCTCGTCGCCCCTTCTGTTTCTTCGCTGCGTCGTCTCCTTCTACCGCGACCCAACCCCTCGCCTTAAATGGCGAACCCGTGACCCGCGGGTCATTCTATGACCCGCGAGACCATTTTAATCCTTAAAGGGGATAAGACGCAAATAAGTGGGGTAAACGTCGATGCCTGTTGGAAAATTTATAAATCGTTTATTCAGAAATACACCCTTTTGTTCCGGTTAATAACGGTCGAGGATAAAATGCTTTCGAAAAGAACTGACAGTTTAGGTTGGAAAATAAAGTAATACCGAAAGTTTTAAAGAATTCTGAATGTTTATTAAATTACTAAAATTAGTAAAGTGTTTATATTTGCCTTCAATCTTTCCACTATTTTCGAAGGATTAGAAAGTCCCTCCTGTTTTACGAATTAATTGATTAAACAGAAATAAAATATATTAAATTTTAAGCTATAAATATTAATTTATATACTAAAATTGGACAAAATGTAATTTAATTAATAATTAACGCGGAATCATGTCCCTTGCTAACAATGATTAATGAATAATTTAAGTAATTGTTAACCATGTCACCATGCTTAAATTTGATATTTTGTAGGTATTAAGTATTTAATATTAAGATTAAATTTAGTAGAAGGTACATTAAGCCTTCCTTGGATTTCCAAACATAAGTATTTCCTGGAACTACTGTTTCTATCACTAGCGAAATTGGACTGCTTTGCTTTGTAATATTTAAAAATTTTATACAATGATAGAAGATCGTATGAGTTTCCGTATAATTATATTAACACGCAGTAGTTTAAAAATTTGGGGGCGGATTACTGCCACCCCTATAATTCAGAGAAGGATTAATCGCTCATTTCACTATTGATTAATGATTATAGATTAACAGATATAATCATGGTTGCTAATTTATTCCAGCAACGATTAATTGATAAGTAATCATGATTACCATGATTTTAATTATTGCCTAATTCAAACAGATACTATTTGATGAATTAATCTCATGTTTTTATTAGGAAGGAGGACATTGTAGATTGTTAAAAAAGAAAAATATTAGAATAGTATATAAATAAATATTAAGTATTAAAAATAGACGAATTTACATTAAATTTTATTCTATTTCAGATTTTTGAATTTTGAAAATTTGATAAAATTATACATGACAGTCTATCTTCTTACTGATTACGAAAGAAATATTAAAATATTCTTAAAAAACAATATTTGTTCGATAATTGTTTAATAATTTGGAAATAAAAGAATTTAATTTTGATTACGTTTTATTTGTCACTACTGTAGATTGATCAAAAAGTTCCACACAAAAGTTGCTTTTAGTCTTTAAATATACGATCTGTGACGCAATATTTAATTAGAAAATTTTTAATTCGGTCCTGACTCACTGCCAAAAAAAGGTTCGCCATAATTGCCTTATAATATCGTCATACCACTGGCGCAGTTTATAGTTCGAACGTGACAAACCTGCTTCGTATTTCTAACATAATTCGATGTTAATTTTAGTTCCGAACATTTTGCAGGATTTTTGAAGGTAATACATGAGCATTATTTTTACCTCTTCTACTCAAAGAAATATCAATAATTATTTTTACAATGAAATTTCTGAAAAGAAGAAGTCACAAATATGAACCTATTGTTACTTTCTAACATAACTAAAGCTTTATATCCAATTTTATATAAATTTAATCTAATAAGAATTTATATAAGATACATATCAAGAACCTTTTCAAAAAATACTATCTGATGGATTAATCTCATTTATAGTGTAATTTCTGAAAAGGAGAAGTCACAAATACATCGATTCCCTCAGTTAATTTGTAATTTTACATAAATCTAATCTAATTAATCGAATTTACGTAAGATAGATGTACAAGTCAATTATAAACTGTACAGTGTAATTGTGATTCCTCATGTAAATTAATTCGAATACGTGTCCATCGGACAAAGCCGGGTTGTTAAGGGCTAAGACAGTCGGTAGTTGTTCGAAAATACATACCAATGCGAACGTAATATATCATTTGGCGTGCGCAATACGGCCTTTAAAGCTTCCTATTTTCGTATATCACTACGCAGCCACCTATTTTGTGCATCTTATTGCACCATTTTTCACTTTCGTCGACCTCGTTGTCGGACTTTCGGTTGGCCCGAATGTCCCACATACTGTATTTATTGATGGCCTTTTTTTTTTCACTCCTTGTTTCCATTGCGTCAAATCGGTACCCCTGCATTGCGGTCTTTTATCGTTCCAAGCTCGTGCAATTTTACTTATAAATATTTATCACCACGATTTTTCATTATTCATTGAAATTGTAATCACACTTGTTAGCCCGTTTTTCCTTGCCGCAATCGTCATTTCGATATCGAACGATAAAGAAACGTAATTACAAAAGTTATGGTTTATTTGAAGATGATTGAACGCACGAACCTCGAAAGTGGACCAATCAGCGTTTCGAGGAACACACCTTTATTATTAATTTTTTATCAATCTATGCGATGTTTCTTAATGAATGGATATTAGATTGTTTATACTTCGGTGATTAAATTGCTGTGTTGTTTGGAACAATATTGGGTTGGTTTACAGGAAATGGGAGTAATTGTGTTAGCAACTTCTAAAGTATTAATAAATCGGCTGGTACTGTTTTGGGATTCATGGAATCGATTATATTTCAATAAATGAATTCTGGATTTATTTCAAGCCGGAATTGAATAGAAATTCAAAGTTATTTATTTCTAGAACGCCTGAATACTTGGAATATACATATTTCACAGGTGTATATTTTGTCTTTATAATTTTTGCAATATTCTGTACTTTTTACATTTAATATGAGTGCTTCAAAATTACCAATTTGTAAAATAAAAAATAATTAGGGTATTCAAATCATGAATGACACCGATTGTCAATGTGTTAACCCTTTCATAAACAATGACAATTATTTTTTCCAACGATATAATTTATTAATAGCCATAATAAACTGAGGATAAAGATATGTGCATCCACGAATTCGAATTTGAATTTCTAATTTTTATCGATAATCAATCTATTTACAGTAGACAGAGTTCGAGGTTTGTAAAAAATTGTAAAAAAGTTCTATATACTTTTAATTACTTATCTCATTTTTCCCTCTAATTAATGAATAATTTGTTTTGAAATGGTATAATTTTATCAATTTCTCCAAATTTTAAAATTGGACTTCGAAAGGTTGTAGCCAGTAGAATAAAATTTAGTGTAAATTTTTCCATTTTTAATGTTTAATATTTATTTATATACCACTCTAACCTTTTCGTTTCCATTTTATACCCTGAAAAAATACTTTCGTGCATTTTTGTATTGATCCTTCTTTGGATTTTCAAATTAAAAGTTTATTATTTATCATTTTTATTATAAAAGAAGTTGCATTACCATACCTTGAAAGGGTTAAAGTAATTTAGGTAGCCCTCCTACAACACGGTTTCGCTCTAACACAAGAAAATTGCGAAAACCTTTCTATAACACTGTACTTTTTCACGATTCTTGTTTAACATATTTCAAAACTAAATTACCTTAAAATAATGACGAGAAAGAGTAACGAAGTGCTTTTACATGAAAATATAGAAATAAATTATAATTTACTTTATTCAATTAAGATTACATTAAATAAAAATATTTTTTTTTCGCTTTGTTACACATACATTTATATTTTTAATAAAAATTAAATTTGTCTTCAATAAGTTTTCGGAACGTAACTCCCCTTCCTTTTTGTACTGGCTCTGGGTCTCGTATAACACGGTGTTATAGGAGGGTTACCTGTACTTCGACTAGTATTAAACATTTTTGAAAATCATTCACGTAATTTCAAAATTACGGTATTTCATCTTGTCATCTGATCCCAGTAATAACTAGAAATCACATAAATTATCGCGGCCACCGCGTACAAACTAACCAGACAAGTGTCGTTGTTTGTTTCTCGCTGGCACCTTTTTGTCGTTTTCGTGATTCTTTAGTCTAATTACAGGCTGGACAACGCGAACCTTTAAAGTAGCGCAGGCAATTTAATAAAATAACACGGTTTAATGACGCGAGATAATGGAAATCGAATACCACCTAACCACCAACGGTACATCGATTTATCGATAATAATCGTGCCGTGTCCTATCATCCTTATCTAAGTGATTTGCATCGAACGAACGCCTGCCACTTCCTTCGAATCTGAATTAATAACTTCCTGAACAACTGATCGGTTCCATCATATTTGCGAATCGATTTCTACCTTTCAATCGTTTTTCCACAATTAACGAAATAAAACTGGTTAACTTGTCGCGATCGTTATCGTATTCTTAAGCGTTGCGGTTAATTGCCAATCGATTACCATCGTTGCTCGGTTACGCTTCACGGAAAAACCGGCTGCCGGGCTAAAACCGGGACCTATTATTATTTTTTAATAAAACGGTTTGAAAATTTCCTCATATTATTGCAGCCATATATTGCGCTCGTTTGGATTAAGCCTTCCTTGGGCGTAACTTAAATCCTGATGGAAAAGCAAAATTTCAATATGAATATGTTAACGTATGTGTGATAGTATAGCGGAGTAAAAGAAGATTTATATCGAACACTAAGGCAAAATTGAACACTCTGGTTTAATTAAAGTATGTCATAAAAAGGATTTTAACTTTTAAAGTATTTTATCAAACTGAATTAAATTTCTTAATTGCAGTAAATTTTTATTAATTTCTTAATTAAATATCATTTGTTATAAAAGTTTAATTTGTCAATTATTAAACTGTTAATTCAATAATTTTTATAACCTAAATAATTTCGTGTTCTTTCGAAAAGTGGATTGACGAAATAATTTATGAGTTTAATCATAAAGATGATTGGATACGAAAGAAAATTTTTATTGGTTGTTTAAACAATTCAATTTGAAATATTTAATTTTGAAAGATAATTGAAATTTGATAAAATATTAGAGAATAGAAATTGGAACGGGAAACAAACACCGAAACATTTTTATGCATCACGATGAAAAGTAGCAAAAAAAATGATAAATGGTACGTCAACATTTCGTTCATTTATCTCCGAAAATTTATAGCTTACTTCTTTCGTACATTTTTATGTCTGCTACTAGCGTAACATCATGTTGAAAAATGCCTTCCTCCATTTTTAACCTACACGCTTTAAAACTGTCTCCGTCAGGAAACCCTTTTATTAAATTATAGTCGGATTGTATTTGATGCGCAATCAATTTACAACTGAATTTTGTCAGTAAAATTGCTCTTAAAAAAATGTCAGCGATCGATCTTAAATTGGATACAGCGTTTATTTAATATTCTTTAATATTAATGATATTGTTTATTTAATATCCTTTTAGAATTCTTATTAATATCATGTAACATATAATTTTCTTATAAATTTAATGTAAGTAATTCAAAATTTTATTTTCGTAATAAAATTCATTTTGACTTATAAAGATTTGGATGTTTTAGTTTTGATATGAACTTTGATTAATTATGATTATGTGTAAAAAATATCAATCAAATTTCCATATCTTATTTTTTAAATTATGGATTGTTTGATAATTAACCCTTTGCTTCCGACTAGAAATTTATTCTTTTGTTTTAATGGAAATTAAAGAAAGAAACATTATATTTTTAGGAAATTTGAAACTTTTGAATAGTATTATTTTTAAAAACTTAGAAAGGTAGAAATATATTTTTAATTTATTTATAATATTCTTTCAACGAAAGAGATAATGTATATATTACTATTCGTATATCTTCAACAAAAATAATGCAATTATATTACAATTGAAATTATAATTACAAAATTTACAAAACATAAATTAACTTATTAAATTATTTGAATCAATTCTTTTATATTTGCAATTATAATAATTTCTATTATATCTTATTCTGAATAAAACAAGATAAACCAAGGGGAACATTGAAATCGTGCAATACAATTCTTCTACAGGGTGTCTCACCCCTCATTTCCAGTTCTTACACTAGTTCTGGGACACCCAATAAATGCAAACATTTGCAAAGTAGATCATCTTCTGTTCTCTTCCTTTCGTTCTCTTTTCTTGTTTTGTTTGTGGCATGATGTTTTCAAATTCGACGATCTTCTCTCATCGCATTTCGGTCCGATTCTGCAATACATTTGTTCGGGATACAAGAGATGTTCTATCTTTCGATAGGACCCATAAATCTCGTAACCCCGACCGTTCTGAGATTATATTCTGATCTTCCAGTGGGAAAAAGAACGATAGGGGGCGATAAAGGGACACGGATGACAAAGATGATTCTCAATCTTGTTAATAGCTTGGTAATTGTCACGTGTAAACATAAATCTTTAGAACGATGTTTAGCTCGTAATAACATTATTACTCGAAATTTTCACGAGAAGTATCGCCATTGGACTGCATATGCTAAGTTTCAACTTGGAGTTAGGTTTTATGTACGAGGTGCCTTGCCTATCTTGATTTAAGTTTTTAATTAGTGGGCTAATAAACTTAATATTAAAACCACCAAGCAAGCCTGGTACTTTAAACTATATACAATATTTCTCAAGAAACTTTAGTCAAAATTTAATGTTAATTTTGATCAAGATAAAGAATTATTGTGTATGCTATTTTATCGTTCATTCTTTATTTATCAATGTCAGAAACTTACACAAGGAACATGATATCACTATATTAAAACAAAATTTTGATTTGACCAAAATTGGTCAAGATAAATAAGACACCCTGTGTCTTTTTTCACCCTGTGACTCTTTAATTTATAATTAAGGTGTTGAACCATTTATATTTATAATGTTAAAAAGAAATTTAAAAAATTTAGGTATCTTGCTAAAGTTAATAAAATAAAAGCGATAGTATTCTACTCTTATATGAAATAAAGGAAAAACAATAATTAAATCTATAATTTTTAATTAAGGTATTGTACCATTTATATTTGTAATAAAATAAGGATGTAGATATCTTACTTCTCCAGTGTTACTAAAATAAAAAGAAAACAATATCCATAAAATATAATTCATGGGACACTTCGATTTCGTGTTGCTTCGTCTGCGCAGAATTCAGTGTTCATCCCCGTTTCGTGATATCTTTCCTCCTCGGTAGATGGAATGTAACGCCTTCGAATTCGTTCAATAAATCCTGCGGACAACCCCCGCTCGTCCCAAGATTATTCGCAGATCGTCCAATATATACAAAACGAAATCTTCGGCATTAACAGAAAGTAGAATCTGTTAAACGATAGAAAAAGAAACGATGGTCGTGTTAGCTATCTCTTTATCACATAACAGAATTGAAAAATATAGGTATTTGATCACTTTTCTGACATTAAACAGATATTACACTGCATTTGTTTGAATAAAAATCTAAATAACTGATAATACATTAACTTTCTTTTTTTATTGTTAAAATATGTAACAATCGAGTTTAATTAACCCTTTGCACTTGGAAATTCTGTTCAGATTATTTGCCAGCAGTTAAAAAATACTTGGTTATAAAACAGTAAGCAGTATACCATGATAAATAAGATAATGTAGTATTAGGAATAATTATTCTATTTGAATTATATTTGGAAGAAAACGTAGAAAAAGAAAAATAAATTAATTATATTTCCCTTAAAAACCATTTGCATTCTTTTCGTGTCCCCTCAGAGAGGACAACTGAGTGGAAAGGGTTAGACACCCTGTTATTATAAGTAAATTTTGTAATAGCAAAATATGAACTATTATTTTATTGTATAAGCAGAGATTTAAAGTATTGTACAATATATAAATTATTTCATTTAGAAACGGTATTTATTTATTTATTTATCAGATATTAGGAACCAGTTTGTTGACAATTAAATTGAATGAAAAAATATAAATGAAATTAAACAATTCTTTTATTTTAGGAACTTTTCGACAGTTTTCGTTGAAATTGTATTTTTTATCACAAGTTTTCTTCATTTTATATTATTGGACATTTTATAATATATTTTAATTAACACCTAAACTCATCGCATTCTTACCCTTTAACATTTACTCCATTAATTCTTATAAAGTCAGCAATTTATTATCTTTAACATCGACTTTCCTTTTACAAACAAAAATTCATGCAAACAAGAGGTTAATTGTTGCACGTATTTATTTGTAACCATAAAAGTCAGCATTAAAATGCTTCAAATACGCGATTTCGGATATTAATGGGTTAATATAAATGTAAACTCGCATTTTGTATACAACCACATAATACAATTTGAACACATGTCGCTGAATGGTCTGACCAATATTTCTCCAACGTTATTTACACGTTTGTGTTTGTCTCAGTAATTCGATCGAGGAACATTTGCCCTCGACAACAAACAATTACCACCGCTGTTATCGGTCAACTGAATTATCTGTGTCAAGAAAATTTCGACATCTCGAAAATTTAAACAAATCGTACACGAACGTAATTGACACAGCGCTAATAACAGATGTGAACAATTTGAAGGGTGGAAATATCCTTTAAAGAGAACAATAGGGGTCTCATGTTATTGTAATATTTTACCATTTTTGATGTGCTATATTGCGATTTTCAAAATTTACCTTCATTGTATGTCTTCTACAATGAACAAATTTTAATTTACCTTATTTTTCTTATTTTATATGTTTTTGTAAATATTCAGGATAATGTAATAACTCATAGTTTTTGCGAAGGGGTGTTTTCACCCTTAGAAACTTTTTCAGAACAAATAGAAGAAATATGATATTAGCTTATGCATATGCTTTTCCAATAAATTTATATCTTTGAAGAATTTCGTATATCACTACAATTTTTACTTCAATGTATTTTTTTAAGTATCATTGTGATTATGGTAAAAACTACCAAATATTTTGATTTGTTAAAAAGAATGTGCAGATTCTAATAATTCTTACTTTGATTTATAAACTTATGATTTCTTATGCAAAATTTTACATGTTAGTATCTCAGAAAATAGAGGGAAGTGTGCAGATAATAACGCAATTTGTTGCATCGTGATATCTTAATTAATTCCTGAGATATAGAGTTTACAAAGCGGCCGCCGCATCGCACCAAAGGGTGCCGCCAGACGCGCGAAAGGGTTACGTCAGACGTGACCTATATAATTTCCAGGAATTCTGTCTAAACAAATTCCTGGAAAAAGTAAAGGGCTAGACGTATACATTGTCTAGCGTGACCAGACGTCTGGACACGAACTGACCGGGTGCGAGAGTATTATAATTGAATATGAATATTTATTACAATTTAGAACCTTTACAAGGGTGTAGGCAGAAATTTTGTAGGGAAAGGGGCATGAAGGAAGTACTTCAAAATAAGTTGGGACGAACTATTTTTATTTTTGGGTTTACATTGGTGAAAAAATTTAATTACTTAATTGATGTCTAAATTGATCACTAACTCAATTATTATTAATTAAAGTAAATGTAGCCTAATCACTGTTTCGATAAAAGAAAGTCAAACACAGTCTGTTACTTCATTAAAATTTTATTAATTAAACGAAGTAATCTATCTAAAATTTTTTTTTAAATGGAAGTTTCTATGTGTCCTACAAAAATCTCTTCTGCTCACATGTAGGAGGGTCCGAGCCCTTATCTACGCCTATGAACTTTTTAGTATATTACATTTTCTCATCCGATAAAAGTGTTATAATTTAATTCTTGACAGGCGGTTAAAGAAATAATCCTACGTTTCCCATGATACTTTCTCTCACCAAGTTCCCGAGAAATAGCAATTTACGAAAAGGTCCCCTCTTTCGGCGGCCCGGGCTCGTTCAATTTGCCAGTCCTCTTCGGGACCCGTCGATTCGCAACGGGCGTTCGTTTTGATCCGAAGAATGCACCGCCTGTGTTTCCCACTCAGTTCGATGAAACTTGTGGGCGGTTTCGCTGGCGGGGAATTATATTTCTCGGATTATTTCGCGCGAAGGATGGTCGTGAAAGAGGCAGGGTGAAAGCCGGGCGCGAGGCCTCGGAAGAGAAACGGAAGGGAGAGGAAGCGGGGAGACAGCCCTAAAGGAAGATCGAATCGAATTACGGCGAAAGACGAGAAAGGCGGTTTCACTTTTCCCTCGATTGGCTACGAGGATTGAATCATGGAAAGCTTCGGGCTTCCTCGTCCGATCGAATTTCATTCAGATTTCCAGCGGCGAGATGCTAGATGTCTGCCGGGTACTGTTCGAGCTTCGTGGCACGCGAACAGCATTCCTGTCTGCGCGGTAATCGTCCGCGATTTATACGCCACTGTCCAGTCCAGCTTTTCGAGTCTGCCAGACTAGTTCCTCGGCTAGTCCACGGGAACAGGTGGCTTTTTTTATTCGAACGTACCTCGTTCTGTCGTAACCCTATTTTATCTCTCTATCTTGGAGGCTGTCACTGCTTTTCTCGTTCAATTAACTCCTTTCGCAGCCAGTCGATTTCGATTCAATCCTCGGTATTTACAAACTTACCTATATTACGAGAACGAAACGTTTATAAGAAATTTATTTGTTCATCAATTTGAATGATTACATTTGAAAATTAATTGATAGAATTGTTAATTAAAATCTCAATGTATCTTACCACACACATCTGTTTCCACTGTGCCAGTCAACGTGTTAAAGTGTTGAACAAACTGTAATATTGAGTATTAATACCTATTTAAATTAATACCAGCTAGGAAATATAATATTTAATCTACATTTTCTTTTAAATTGCAAATAAAATAGAAAATTAAATAAATAAGGGATGAAACAAAAGTTAGAATATTAATATTTTTCATTAAAATACTAAACACAAAATGGTTGATTGTCGGTAATAATAACGAACAATTGATCAAAGTGAAATTCGTGTATTGTTACTGTACGTACATCATCAATATATTCAGCAACAATAGTTTATGGTAATTCAAAACGATATATTTGGATGCATAATTAATGGACGTATAATTCAATGTTTGACACATATCAAATCGAAACTAACCATACGTTCAACTGCATTTAGCAAATCACATAACAATAAATAAACATGATTTTTAATAAAGTTGTAATTGTTGAAAATTTGTTAGCATCGGTCACAGAAGTTTATTAAAATAAAAGAAATTTCTTTGCCTTTTTTTTATAATTGAAAGAAATTATTATCCCATTACACAGATAATGCTACGCCAAATTTCTTAAAATTAAGGTGTAAAATAAATTCTTTTAAGCAAATATTTAGAATTCTTCATTGATTACAAATAAATAAAGTTGAAGTACCATTATACGTGCTCGTTAAATTTAATCCTTTAACTTATAATTGTAAAATTTTAAGTAACTTATATTATCATATTATCAAATGTGAATTATTACAACTCTTAAAAATTATGTAAAAATTGAAAAAGTACTTAAGCTAAGACAAAATAAAATTGTTCTTTTAATCTGTAATTGTATAATAAAGTCTGTTAAAATTTTATGAAGTACACTAATAGGTATATCTTAAATATTTTTAATTATCTATGAATTATTTCCTCCACCATTGTAGCTCGAGCTATTCCCTTATTTACCGACGATACGTGAGAATTTCTTGATTAGTCCTCGGCGTGTAAAACATTTAGTGCACTCGATGGTTTCGTTTTCTTGAAAGTCTCACGATCCCATGTAACGCTCGCGTGCATTGTCTTCGGTGATTCCAATGATTTATGTAGATCCTCTCGTGACCAAGTTTTATCCGCCACGCTTCGCTCGAGATTTTATCACCTATAATTACAACGTACGATTTAACTGTATAAACGAACGAGATCTCACGTGCGAGCTCGGAATTTACGACACGAAAAGGTTTCATCAATTTCCCTTACCTCGTACAACATTATTCGTACACAGGGATCGTTATACAATCCCCGCAAAAGCTTCAGATAGTGTTTACTGTGTTTCAGAAACAATAGTTTTGATTTTTGAAGGTCTTCAAAAATTAGTTCTCCAGAAAATCGAAATTCCTACTATTAATCCTTCTAATATTTAATTCGTGTCTTATTGAGATATGGATGCCTAGAAGTATAAAAATATGCTTTCAAATTATTTGTGATAAGATATTGGTAATAGAAGCACAACAATTTTCATATTATTTGTAATATACACTTGTAATAGGTACACAGTTAGCATTGTAGGCTTCCCTAGGGAAAATGGCGCTGTTAAAGGTTACCACTATTTGCTATAATATTAATATATTACTGTACATTAAACTTAGTTTAGGTCTGGATTAAGTTAAATACTACGAGTATTTGGCCAGGTGGTTAGTTTGGTAATTAATTTACTAATTTAGTAGTTAACGTAATTACTGAATTGTTAATATAAATTTCTGAGTAATTTTTAATTACTAATCTGATAGCTAACAATTGCTGAATTAATAATTTAGAAAATTCAAATTTGCTAATGGCTAATTATTAAATTAATACCTTGCAAACTAATTAACTAATTTGTAAATTGCAAAAATATTGACGGTCAAAATACACAAATTTTTGTATTATTTATAATAAATACTAACAACATTTAAAGTAGCCATTGAAGGGTTTAAGCTAAGCGTTTTCGCAAAGATTGAAACAAGTGATAGTTCCAAGATACTAAGATATAAATAAAAATTGTTCAAGAATAATTAACCAAACGCAATGATTCTGTTTTCGAAATTTCAGAATATATGTAGCAATTTTTTTATAAAAGAAGAGAAACAAAACGGACTTTAATTGCCTGATATCTTTAACATACACTTTCAACCAGACTTATGGTATTTTATATCAGGAAAACATGATATGGGAGAAGGTATTCTTCGTGCCACTTCTAGGAATTTTCGTGACGTCAAATTCCAGGAATTATTGAAAGCGTATTTCTAAATCCTGCTTAATCCTGTTTTGTTACGTTTATTATTTGAATTGTTGAAACGTCTAATATTGTAATTCTTAAATGGACTTTCGATTTTAGTTTAATATGTAATTTATTGTGCGACGGTTCAACGAACACCAAAATGTAAAAATACGGAAAAAGGTTAAAGATAGTGAAAATTATTCGTTTAAATCTTCGCAGAGCCACAGTATTCCCAATAGTCCACTTAGGGGTTAAACACGTCTTGGCAAAAGTTGAACGCATCCGTTAATCGATCGCGTTGCAAGGCTAATATTCGTGCAAGTCACTGGATGATTGGCTGCGGGGGAAAGACAAAAAAAAAGAGCTCGTGAGAGCTAGAAGGAGTAATCATCGTCCGGGTTGGTTGGTTTCGGTGTGACGTTTGGCTTAAAGAGCCGCCGCCTAGTCGTTGATTAATAATCCCGTGGGCGCAACTTTCCTTCGCACACTTTGCCCTTCTTTCATCCTTCTCTCACCTTGTCCCTCGGCTCCCTCCCTGCGCCCTAACCAGTCTTATCCTCCTTCCTTCTCCGTTCCTCTTATCTCGTACAACTTTGTCGTTCATCCCTTTTTCGATCTTTTTTCTTCCTGTTCTCTACCTCGCAGCTCTTTCAAAACCTTCCTCCCCCTCTCGACACCGCGGCGTGGAATCTTACGGTACGTGCCCGTTCGCTCGCCAGGATTTTCTCGTCGAGGTCGTCGAGCGGGGTCATCGGGATCGAAGATGAGCAGTTAATTACGTGGAGTGTCGTTAATTATGACGGAAAGGAATTCGAGTTCTTGCTGCTGCCTTTGTAGCGGAGGCGAGGGTGCCGTCTTCGCGCTTGGGTGGCATCGAAAGTCTGTCTAGCTCCGATACGTTGAAACGATACGATCGGAGCTGTTCGTAAATGAGTTGGAAACACTTGACGTGAGAATCGCTTAATTGGAATGAATTATGCGGGGTGAATAATTGCGCTGCAAGCAGGAACAGGAAATTTTTTGTTGCACGATACTTTGTGTTTTTAGAAAACAAACTGTAATTGGACGTTTGTAGCTGGAACTTGTTAAGTTTTCGAAGAGAAGTAGTCAAGTATTTTCTAATTTGCAATGAAATTCTAAGATGTTACATTTGCTCCGTTACTCTAAAATTTACTTTATATGATAACTGTAAGCCATAGTGGTGCATAGTAAGAAATAAAATATAATATTTATAATAGAAATTCAATTTGTTACTTCAAAGTTACAAGAGTGCACAAGGCACAGAGGATTGAAAGATACTTCTAAAGCACAGTTCACGTTGGTAGATTATATGATACAATATACGTCAAATTCCAAGAATTTCTGGGAATATAAACTCAGAAACCAGGTATTCGATTTTATAAAATTGTAAGAAGCTTCTCAATTTTATCGACTTCGGTGAAAAAAAAGAGTAGGTTAATTGAATAAATAGTTCCCCAGATAAAAATTCAAACGTACAACCCATTTCCACGAAAATAGACAAAATTCACGAAATTTAAAGGCTTATATTTCTCAAGGGGTTTCGAAACGAGCAAAATGATGACTTAAACCCTCCTCCCCTCAATTTCATGTAAACTGCAATATATTCAATGTAGAACAAAATCCGAGACATCGCCAAAAAAAAGTGATCGGTTTGGCCTGGAATTACCCGTAATGTACTGTATCGTATGTCATTATAATCCGTATTCTCGAAACTAATAACTCACAATTTATCAATACTTCAAGATATAATATATTAACATAAATATATGTTAATACACCTATTGCATGTTTATTGGTTATTACATTACGCAGTTTACTTCGTCGCATTTCTTCAAGTTGCCGTCATACTCAGTAATGACGTAATTTAAATATCGTATGGAATAATATTAATATATATTTTTATCTTTGCACTATAATTACTTCGCGTAATTTTGTATAAAAAATATTTTCACCCAAATACAGTCTCTCAAAAAAGTATACACAGAGAAAATTTTCTTTTTTTCTAGATAACCATTCAATGTCTATGTTTTTTTTAAATATGTTCACCTATTAAGAGTAGGCAAGAAAAGGCTTTTTCACGTTATTTCTTTATGGTGGTTTGAGGGTTAAAACTTAAGCTGTTTGAATGCATGTGTGTTCAATATACTTTTAACACTAAACGTATCGACACTTTACATATACCTGTTGTAATAAAATAATCAATTAATTACAATTTTTGTGGGAGAGAATTCGTGATTGAAAGCACACAGTTATTTGTATAGGGTAGTTTAATGAAAATAACAATGATTATTTTTGATTGACACCAGCGACACGTAACGTATTCGACACCCGCGTAGGTGGCGTTGGAAGGGCGTTAACGAGTGTATCGCCCCGCGAGTGCGTGTCCTCAGAACTAATAATTTTTACGTACGATTAGTTTCTCCTTCAATTTCCTGCAAATTATGCAAGGTTTAGTGATTTTATTACCCGTGCACAATCTTATTTCACATTTTCTTCGTGATTGGGAAACATTGCTTGGGGTGCTTGATGTTCCTTGTTGTAGATTTTCCTTTCCTTCTTCAAGAAATTCTTGATATAATTACAGAAAGTCAGATGAGCGAAAGAAATAACAATGAGTGTACAATTTTAAAGTAAATTTTGAAAGGAGTCATTTGATCCCGCTTGGTACATTTAGTGTTAACTTAATTAATGCAAACTAAGAAACAAAACGCGAAAATAAACTACAAACGAATTACTGTTTTGTCATAAATTTATTGTGCTTGAGTCATAAAAGGATGATTTTAATTTTTAAATTAGGTGGCTTCCAGTATCCTTTGCATAATACCACAGAAAAAGAATTGAAGAAATATTTCTTATTCATCCAACCTGAAAACAGTCCAATAAAAAGAATTGCTCGTCAAGTAATTGTCCTTTACCAGCAGGACTACTTCTACAAATTTCCAAATTGAAATGTTTAATTCTTTGAAAAAAGGAAGTTTTTCCAGTTAATAAATAAGGGTCGCCTTACCGATAACCCTTTACTTCTGAGCGGCAGTGTACTTCTACGAGCGACTCTATAAATTATATTTGACGCTTGCTCAACCCCTTAAACGAAGACTGTCGTTTGAATGCGAACGGAAGGTAAACACGTTTCGTTGTAATTGGTGTAAAAATAAAGTTATATATTTCAGAGATTAATCTCCGTGCGTGATAAATGCTTCATACTCACGCTATTCAGCAGTAGCAAACCGTGACTCTGTTGTACTTCATAAATTGTAACTTCACTAGAAAGGTAGAAAAGAGCCATTGTGCGCTTGCGTCTCGGTTCTCCACATAAACTTTATAAATAATTAAACGGAACTGTGTTAGATTTTCCGCGGAATAATTTGCGGTACAAATTTTGTAATCCGTTCCAGAACAAATTGTTTCAAATTGGTTTATACAATTATTAAATGTTATCTGTTGTGTTGATTTTTTTTATACATATATCGATTTAACAAAAGGCGTTTAGGGCCGTAATTGACCCAGACTTAGGTACTTCGATTATTGAACAATCAAAAATTTTTAAACGCAGGATCTTCGTGTATTGGAAGAAGAAACATTTAAAGCAATGTCTTGAAATTTAAAAGATGGAAATGAAAAATATTTTTAAATTAAATTAAGAATTCTGGAGCTCTCAATGATTCGTCGTCCAAGATTACTGTATCTAATATTGTCTAGAATTTTTTAGTTTCCTAAATTACTGTACTGGTTTTTATTTTTAACCGGTGTTCTAAAATATTTCATATCCATACCTTCTTGCAAATTTTAATTTTAGACGACCTCATCCAAAAAAAATTATACAAATTTTCAAAGTTTAGGTAGATCATATTGAGTACGATTATTTTACATTTATTATGATTTATAGAAATTGTGAAAAATTGTAAATTCGACAAAAGTATCCAAATTTCAATTGAAATATAAAAGTAGTAGATTGAACCAATCAAAAAAAGGGATAAAACATAGTATTGGAATTCGTTATTTAAAATTGCTTTTTTGTTCTACTATTGTTTAGACAGAGTACGAAATATGCTTTAACAAGTTGCTGGGTTAATTTTAATGATATGTACATTGCCTTACTTTATGCATTAAACAAATTTTCGATAAACTGATATAAATTTCAATCAAGTAACAGTTTTCATAAAAAAATAATTGGAAGTTGAAGTTTTAAGTATGAAATAAAAATAGTAACTCGTGGATAAAAATGTATGATTGCGACAGTGTAATTAATTTATTAACCCTTTGCACTCGAGTGGCGCCTTTTAACCAGAATATTTTTAAACGTAAAATTTAAGAGTTATTTATATTAGCACCTAACAAATTAATGAAAGAAATAAATGTAATTCTTCTCTTTGAAAATAGGGCTTTTGAATTTTCGAAGCTTTACTGGAAAATGTATTTAGACTTAATCGTATCCAAAAATACCTCGAGTGCAAAGGGTTAATTAGAACAGCACAATTCGCAGACAAAATACTGTTTAATACGCAATTTAAAAATGATTACAAGTACACCAAAGACGTACTTGTGTTTTAAGTGTTAAGTTAAACGTGTTAAATTCATATTATTTCGAATGCAACTTATGGTTGAACCCGGCTTCCGTCGGTATTCGAGAGGTCACGTAAGAAACATTAATCTCGTTCAAACGTAATACCCGAATAATCCCCGACGTATTGTGACAGCTTCCCCAATATTGTGGGAGAAATGTCAGCATGATTTTGGCGAATGATAGAGTCAGCGTAGCACTCCAAGAGCTTCGTAATAGAAGATTCATGTACCTTGGGTAAACGCACCAATGAATGAACGCTTAAGGGATTTTGTAACTATTACAGACGAACTTTAGACGATAATAATATTAATAAATATTCGTGGAATGAAAATTATATTTGAGAAATGAACTCTTTGCACTCGGAAATTTTTTCCGGATTATTTACCAACAACTCAAAAATATTTGGTTACAAAATAGATAAGATAATATAGTATTAGAAATAATTATTCAAATTAAATTGTATTTGGAAGGAAGCTTAGTAAAAACTGATCGACGCTACATTTCTTCAATTTTAAATGCATTATAAGAATTCTGTGGTAGAATTTCGACACACCTATCGATTGTTCATGACTCATTTGATTCTAAATATATAATAATATCCTTTTCAATTTTTATTAACACATTGTTACCCGGTCATAAGTTAACTCGTGATGCGCTTCAGCTTATATTAAAAGTTAAATATTGAATAAAAATTCAGGTTTATTTATATTGTTTCACTTTCACATCCAATTACAAAATAATATCCGGTGACATGAGATAAATTCTGAGTAAAACTGCCGGTCAACGATGTGTTAATGAAGATCATAAGCATGAACTATCCCCTTTGGGGCAACAACTTACATCGCCTCCTCTGTGCCAGAGCCATGAATGGGTGAATTTTTAATTTTCGGTTAAGAGTTACTATAAACAACTTTTGTTTCTAATTATATATTAAGGCGATTGAATAATGATAATAAGACTCTATAATGGTTTACACTATAGTTGGGGAACAGGTACCAACTTTGCAAGAAACGTGATTTTACTCTAAAGCGGAGAAGTTCGACATTTATAGCCCTCTGCACTTGGAAATTTTGTTCAGAACAAAATAGTACAAAATAGTAAGCAACATACCGTCATAAATAAAATAATGTAGTGTTAGTAATAATTATTTTGTTTAAATTATATTTGGAAGGAAACTTAGCAAAAGTTCCCCTTAAAAATCATCTGCATTCTTTTCATGTCCCCTCAGAGGAGACAATCGAGTGGAAAGGGTTAAAATAATACAATTAATTAAATTGGAAAGTAAAAAGTACAGCTTTCAGTGAGTAAACAATTGGTGACACTTGAATTTCCATAAAAACCAGCACCTACATTATTACAAATTCTTTCGCTTATTTGATCAAAAATATTCCTATTAGATATTTAAAACTATAAATAATAAAAATCCTAAAATATTGTGATACAGAATATAAATTTTGTCAAAAATAAAATTATTACCAACCAAAATTTTTAGAAGCTATCAAACTGCTAATTAATAAATGAAAATGACTTTTTTTGGTACATAACTGTTTGAATATCAAATTACAAATTGAAGCTAATTAAAATTTCACATTTTTTCACATTTTAATATGTAATGGTTATTTATTAGTATTTAATACGCGGAGATTATTCATTTATTCCGTTATGACGTACTGCAGATACCAAACTCGAATCCTCTTCATTCCTTCAAAATTCTGATATTTTTAATCTAAATGTGTCGCGGTTTAATTGAGCGATAGGTGAACTCTAAGTGACAGGAGTTAAACCGAAATATACCATGTTGTCCTATCCCTCCATTGAATAATTAAATCGAATCCAAGATTATCTTTCGTTATTTCGGGAAAAGTAATTGCCCGTCGCTCTCATGACCTGGAAATGTTGTTTGACTGGTCCAAATTCGTGTTCGAATAATCTTGCTGCTAAAAGCGGCGAAACGTGGGTATTGCCCGAATCGGAACAGTTGCAGGAAGTTGGCTTCTTTCTTTAACCTGGCCTGCTTTCAATCACCTAGATGAAAGGAATCACCGTTGCGTTTGCAACCATCGCAAAAGGATCGTTGCTGAAGTTTGGATACGCGATGAAAGACTAAATCTTGCTAACAGTACGCCGGGCAAAGTACATGGTATTAGACGTAAAAATGTTCAACGTTAAACGAGAAAAAAGAAGCAAGCTACGATTAATAGGATTAAACTCGGATTCTGCGAAAAATAAAACAGAATTATCTGATTTCCTACTAATTTTCTTGGACAGCCGCGGATACCGACAGTCCGACCGTATGTTATGCCGTTGTTAATTCGAAACAGGATTGATTATGCAGCTTCGCAGAAACGCGCGTATGTCAATCGATTTCCATGAAGTCGAGATAGCACGTGCTTTACACGGGATTAATATTTCAATACCGTCGGTAGCGAGACTCAGACACGTTATTCGAGCCACTTTGAAAACCCTGGATCTCCGACTTCGTGTATAATTCAAAACGTCTCTCCATTGGTTACGAATCAGAGATCCGAGCATCTCTCTGCTGGGAAATTCGCGAATTAAAGCGAATGGAATTACCTCATACAACGAGATGACGTTGTGGTTTGCTATTCTGGTTAATTGCTAATCCCGTGAATGTTACGATCGATCTCCTTCGTTGCCTCCATCCTGGAGGAAGTATCAAACTGTTGCGTATCCACTGAATCCCTTGTAATTTGTATTTTCTTCGTAACCGATTAAGGGGGCCTGTACAATTAGGACCTTCAAAAAATCGATTTATTCTTTACTTTTTTTAAACGATAGAGCTACTTTGAAGAATGTTTTTCCAAAATTTCAAAGCAAAATTTAAAAAATTTTTTAAATTATAGCCCCGTGAACGCTGCGCTTCACCACACTTTATTAACGTCAAAAATATAAACGCGTTTATTTCAAAACTACATTTCGCAAAATAGTCTAGAGAAACAGCAGAGTAAAATTTTAAAGCGTGAAATTAAAAAAAAAAAAAGATTCATAAAGTAACGGACACTTTCTGGCAAAATCTCAGATATCAGTTTTCGGTAATTCCTGGAATTTCACATGACGAAAATTCCAAGAAGTGGTACGAAGAATACCTCCTGGCATATCATGTTCTCCTGATACAAAACCTTATTTCCGAGCAAGTAAGATTTGGAAATGCACTTTTAATAACTCCTGGAATTTGACGTCTCGAAAATTCCGAGAAGTGGCACGGAGAATAACTCCTGGCACATCATGTTCTCCTGATACATTTTCATAACACCGAACATCTGGTTTCTGAGTTTAAGTTCGTGGTAATTCCTGGAATTTGACGTCACGAAAATTCCAAGACGTGGCACGACGAATACCTCTTGGCATACCATGTTCTCCTCATACAAAATTTTGTTTTCGAGCAAACAGGAATTGGAAATACACTTTCGGTAATTCCTGGAATTTCACATGACGAAAATTCCAAGAAGTGGTACGAAGAATACCTCCTGGCATATCATGTTCTCCTGATACAAAACCTTATTTCCGAGCAAGTAAGATTTGGAAATGCACTTTTAATAACTCCTGGAATTTGACGTCTCGAAAATTCCGAGAAGTGGCACGGAGAATACCTCCTGGCATGTCATGTTCTCCTGATACAAAACCTTATTTCCGAGCAAGTAAGATTTGGAAATGCACTTTTAATAACTCCTGGAATTTGACGTCTCGAAAATTCCGAGAAGTCGCACGAAGAATACCTCCTGGCACATCATGTTCTCCTGATACAAAACCTTATTTCCGAGCAAGTAAGATTTGGAAATACACGTTTAACAATTCCTGGAATTTGACGTCTCGAAAATTCAGAGAAGTGGCACGAAGAATACCTCCTGGCACATCATGTTCTCCTGATACAAAATTTCAATTTCAATATTCATATTTTAGGAGTGGAAAATTTTTGGAATCCGATTTGGAAGATATGTTAAATAAATACATTCTTATTACATTTTATTTGTTTAGTTTTATCTTTTCTTTTACATTACTTTAATACTTAATACATCATTGTTATAATTTACACTATTAACAAAGTACGTACTATTACTGACATTGACTAATAGAAGCAAAAATAATAAACTATTATAGCAATAGTCTAAGATATTTCGGAAGTGGTTGCAGTTATTAAAAATATGTTCCTACGAAAGTTGCTTGACAAAATGGGGTGCATCATGCGGTAATAAGCATTTTCCTCTGAGTGGGGTAATAGACGAGATCTGAAGGTCAATGTAGTTTTTTTAAATGAGATGCTATAGTTTTCTCTTCAGAATCTGACAGCGGGCACCGAGACGAATTCAACGGTGTGCCACATGATTGTATTTGGAGTTCGATAAAGTCTAAATCTGGAACTTGGTTTCGCAAAGGGGTTCCCGAAAATTCCTGGAATTCGACGTCACTAAAATTCCAAGAAGTGGCACTAAGAATACCTCCTGGCATATCATGTTCTCCTGATACAAAACCTTATTTCCGAGCAAGTAAGATTTGGAAATACACGTTTAACAATTCCTGGAATTTGACGTCTCGGAAATTCCGAGAAGTGGCACGAAGAATACCTCCTGGCATGTCATGTTCTCCTGATACAAAACCTTATTTCCGAGCAAGTAAGATTTGGAAATGCACTTTTAATAACTCCTGGAATTTGACGTCTCGAAAATTCCGAGAAGTCGCACGAAGAATACCTCCTGGCACATCATGTTCTCCTGATACAAAACCTTATTTCCGAGCAAGTAAGATTTGGAAATACACGTTTAACAATTCCTGGAATTTGACGTCTCGAAAATTCAGAGAAGTGGCACGAAGAATACCTCCTGGCACATCATGTTCTCCTGATACAAAATTTCAATTTCAATATTCATATTTTAGGAGTGGAAAATTTTTGGAATCCGATTTGGAAGATATGTTAAATAAATACATTCTTATTACATTTTATTTGTTTAGTTTTATCTTTCCTTTTACATTACTTTAATACTTAATACATCATTGTTATAATTTACACTATTAACAAAGTACGTACTATTACTGACATTGACTAATAGAAGCAAAAATAATAAACTATTATAGCAATATTCTAAGATAGCAATATTCTAAGATATTTCGGAAGTGGTTGCAGTTATTAAAAATATGTTCCTACGAAAGTTGCTTGACAAAATGGGGTGCATCATGCGGTAATAAGCATTTTCCTCTGAGTGGGGTAATAGACGAGATCTGAAGGTCAATGTAGTTTTTTTAAATGAGATGCTATAGTTTTCTCTTCAGAATCTGACAGCGGGCACCGAGACGAATTCAACGGTGTGCCACATGATTGTATTTGGAGTTCGATAAAGTCTAAATCTGGAACTTGGTTTCGCAAAGGGGTTCCCGAAAATTCCTGGAATTCGACGTCACTAAAATTCCAAGAAGTGGCACTAAGAATACCTCCTGGCATATCATGTTCTCCTGATACAAAACCTTATTTCCGAGCAAGTAAGATTTGGAAATACACGTTTAACAATTCCTGGAATTTGACGTCTCGGAAATTCCGAGAAGTGGCACGAAGAATACCTCCTGGCATGTCATGTTCTCCTGATACAAAACCTTATTTCCGAGCAAGTAAGATTTGGAAATGCACTTTTAATAACTCCTGGAATTTGACGTCTCGAAAATTCCGAGAAGTCGCACGAAGAATACCTCCTGGCACATCATGTTCTCCTGATACAAAATTTCAATTTCAATATTCAGATTTTAGGAGTGGAAAATTTTTGGAATCCGATTTGGAAGATATGTTAAATAAATACATTCTTATTACATTTTATTTGTTTAGTTTTATCTTTCCTTTTACATTACTTTAATACTTAATACATCATTGTTATAATTTACACTATTAACAAAGTATGTACTATTACTGACATTGACTAATAGAAGCAAAAATAATAAACTATTATAGCAATAGTCTAAGATATTTCGGAAGTGGTTGCAGTTATTAAAAATATGTTCCTACGAAAGTTGCTTGACAAAATGGGGTGCATCATGCGGTAATAAGCATTTTCCTCTGAGTGGGGTAATAGACGAGATCTGAAGGTCAATGTAGTTTTTTTAAATGAGATGCTATAGCTTTCTCTTCAGAATTTGACAGCGGGCACCGAGACGAATTCAACGGTGTGCCACATGATTGTATTTGGAGTTCGATAAAGTCTAAATCTGGAACTTGGTTTCGCAAAGGGGTTCCCGAAAATTCCTGGAATTCGACGTCACTAAAATTCCAAGAAGTGGCACTAAGAATACCTCCTGGCATATCATGTTCTCCTGATACAAAACCTTATTTCCGAGCAAGTAAGATTTGGAAATACACGTTTAACAATTCCTGGAATTCGACGTCACTAAAATTCCAAGAAGTGGCACTAAGAATACCTCCTGGCATATCATGTTCTCCTGATACAAAACCTTATTTCCGAGCAAGTAAGATTTGGAAATACACGTTTAACAATTCCTGGAATTTGACGTCTCGAAAATTCAGAGAAGTGGCACGAAGAATACCTCCTGGCACATCATGTTCTCCTGATACAAAATTTCAATTTCAATATTCATATTTTAGGAGTGGAAAATTTTTGGAATCCGATTTGGAAGATATGTTAAATAAATACATTCTTATTACATTTTATTTGTTTAGTTTTATCTTTTCTTTTACATTACTTTAATACTTAATACATCATTGTTATAATTTACACTATTAACAAAGTACGTACTATTACTGACATTGACTAATAGAAGCAAAAATAATAAACTATTATAGCAATATTCTAAGATATTTCGGAAGTGGTTGCAGTTATTAAAAATATGTTCCTACGAAAGTTGCTTGACAAAATGGGGTGCATCATGCGGTAATAAGCATTTTCCTCTGAGTGGGGTAATAGACGAGATCTGAAGGTCAATGTAGTTTTTTTAAATGAGATGCTATAGTTTTCTCTTCAGAATCTGACAGCGGGCACCGAGACGAATTCAACGGTGTGCCACATGATTGTATTTGGAGTTCGATAAAGTCTAAATCTGGAACTTGGTTTCGCAAAGGGGTTCCCGAAAATTCCTGGAATTCGACGTCACTAAAATTCCAAGAAGTGGCACTAAGAATACCTCCTGGCATATCATGTTCTCCTGATACAAAACCTTATTTCCGAGCAAGTAAGATTTGGAAATACACGTTTAACAATTCCTGGAATTTGACGTCTCGGAAATTCCGAGAAGTGGCACGAAGAATACCTCCTGGCATGTCATGTTCTCCTGATACAAAACCTTATTTCCGAGCAAGTAAGATTTGGAAATGCACTTTTAATAACTCCTGGAATTTGACGTCTCGAAAATTCAGAGAAGTGGCACGAAGAATACCTCCTGGCACATCATGTTCTCCTGATACAAAATTTCAATTTCAATATTCATATTTTAGGAGTGGAAAATTTTTGGAATCCGATTTGGAAGATATGTTAAATAAATACATTCTTATTACATTTTATTTGTTTAGTTTTATCTTTCCTTTTACATTACTTTAATACTTAATACATCATTGTTATAATTTACACTATTAACAAAGTACGTACTATTACTGACATTGACTAATAGAAGCAAAAATAATAAACTATTATAGCAATATTCTAAGATAGCAATATTCTAAGATATTTCGGAAGTGGTTGCAGTTATTAAAAATATGTTCCTACGAAAGTTGCTTGACAAAATGGGGTGCATCATGCGGTAATAAGCATTTTCCTCTGAGTGGGGTAATAGACGAGATCTGAAGGTCAATGTAGTTTTTTTAAATGAGATGCTATAGTTTTCTCTTCAGAATCTGACAGCGGGCACCGAGACGAATTCAACGGTGTGCCACATGATTGTATTTGGAGTTCGATAAAGTCTAAATCTGGAACTTGGTTTCGCAAAGGGGTTCCCGAAAATTCCTGGAATTCGACGTCACTAAAATTCCAAGAAGTGGCACTAAGAATACCTCCTGGCATATCATGTTCTCCTGATACAAAACCTTATTTCCGAGCAAGTAAGATTTGGAAATACACGTTTAACAATTCCTGGAATTTGACGTCTCGAAAATTCAGAGAAGTGGCACGAAGAATACCTCCTGGCACATCATGTTCTCCTGATACAAAATTTCAATTTCAATATTCATATTTTAGGAGTGGAAAATTTTTGGAATCCGATTTGGAAGATATGTTAAATAAATACATTCTTATTACATTTTGTTTGTTTAGTTTTATCTTTCCTTTTACATTACTTTAATACTTAATACATCATTGTTATAATTTACACTATTAACAAAGTATGTACTATTACTGACATTGACTAATAGAAGCAAAAATAATAAACTATTATAGCAATAGTCTAAGATATTTCGGAAGTGGTTGCAGTTATTAAAAATATGTTCCTACGAAAGTTGCTTGACAAAATGGGGTGCATCATGCGGTAATAAGCATTTTCCTCTGAGTGGGGTAATAGACGAGATCTGAAGGTCAATGTAGTTTTTTTAAATGAGATGCTATAGTTTTCTCTTCAGAATCTGACAGCGGGCACCGAGACGAATTCAACGGTGTGCCACATGATTGTATTTGGAGTTCGATAAAGTCTAAATCTGGAACTTGGTTTCGCAAAGGGGTTCCCGAAAATTCCTGGAATTCGACGTCACTAAAATTCCAAGAAGTGGCACTAAGAATACCTCCTGGCATATCATGTTCTCCTGATACAAAACCTTATTTCCGAGCAAGTAAGATTTGGAAATACACGTTTAACAATTCCTGGAATTTGACGTCTCGAAAATTCAGAGAAGTGGCACGAAGAATACCTCCTGGCACATCATGTTCTCCTGATACAAAATTTCAATTTCAATATTCATATTTTAGGAGTGGAAAATTTTTGGAATCCGATTTGGAAGATATGTTAAATAAATACATTCTTATTACATTTTGTTTGTTTAGTTTTATCTTTCCTTTTACATTACTTTAATACTTAATACATCATTGTTATAATTTACACTATTAACAAAGTACGTACTATTACTGACATTGACTAATAGAAGCAAAAATAATAAACTATTATAGCAATAGTCTAAGATATTTCGGAAGTGGTTGCAGTTATTAAAAATATGTTCCTACGAAAGTTGCTTGACAAAATGGGGTGCATCATGCGGTAATAAGCATTTTCCTCTGAGTGGGGTAATAGACGAGATCTGAAGGTCAATGTAGTTTTTTTAAATGAGATGCTATAGTTTTCTCTTCAGAATCTGACAGCGGGCACCGAGACGAATTCAACGGTGTGCCACATGATTGTATTTGGAGTTCGATAAAGTCTAAATCTGGAACTTGGTTTCGCAAAGGGGTTCCCGAAAATTCCTGGAATTCGACGTCACTAAAATTCCAAGAAGTGGCACTAAGAATACCTCCTGGCATATCATGTTCTCCTGATACAAAACCTTATTTCCGAGCAAGTAAGATTTGGAAATACACGTTTAACAATTCCTGGAATTTGACGTCTCGAAAATTCAGAGAAGTGGCACGAAGAATACCTCCTGGCACATCATGTTCTCCTGATACAAAATTTCAATTTCAATATTCATATTTTAGGAGTGGAAAATTTTTGGAATCCGATTTGGAAGATATGTTAAATAAATACATTCTTATTACATTTTGTTTGTTTAGTTTTATCTTTCCTTTTACATTACTTTAATACTTAATACATCATTGTTATAATTTACACTATTAACAAAGTATGTACTATTACTGACATTGACTAATAGAAGCAAAAATAATAAACTATTATAGCAATAGTCTAAGATATTTCGGAAGTGGTTGCAGTTATTAAAAATATGTTCCTACGAAAGTTGCTTGACAAAATGGGGTGCATCATGCGGTAATAAGCATTTTCCTCTGAGTGGGGTAATAGACGAGATCTGAAGGTCAATGTAGTTTTTTTAAATGAGATGCTATAGTTTTCTCTTCAGAATCTGACAGCGGGCACCGAGACGAATTCAACGGTGTGCCACATGATTGTATTTGGAGTTCGATAAAGTCTAAATCTGGAACTTGGTTTCGCAAAGGGGTTCCCGAAAATTCCTGGAATTCGACGTCACTAAAATTCCAAGAAGTGGCACTAAGAATACCTCCTGGCATATCATGTTCTCCTGATACAAAACCTTATTTCCGAGCAAGTAAGATTTGGAAATACACGTTTAACAATTCCTGGAATTTGACGTCTCGGAAATTCCGAGAAGTGGCACGAAGAATACCTCCTGGCATGTCATGTTCTCCTGATACAAAACCTTATTTCCGAGCAAGTAAGATTTGGAAATGCACTTTTAATAACTCCTGGAATTTGACGTCTCGAAAATTCCGAGAAGTCGCACGAAGAATACCTCCTGGCACATCATGTTCTCCTGATACAAAATTTCAATATCAATATTCAGATTTTAGGAGTGGAAAATTTTTGGAATCCGATTTGGAAGATATGTTAAATAAATACATTTTTATTACATTTTATTTGTTTAGTTTTATCTTTCCTTTTACATTACTTTAATACTTAATACATCATTGTTATAATTTACACTATTAACAAAGTACGTACTATTACTGACATTGACTAATAGAAGCAAAAATAATAAACTATTATAGCAATATTGTAAGATAGCAGTATTCTAAGATATTTCGGAAGTGGTTACAGTTATTAAAAATATGTTCCTACGAAAGTTGCTTGACAAAATGGGGTGCATCATGCGGTAATAAGCATTTTCCTCTGAGTGGGGTAATAGACGAGATCTGAAGGTCAATGTAGTTTTTCTAAATGAGATGCTATAGTTTTCTCTTCAGAATCTGACAGCGGGCACCGAGACGAATTCAACGGTGTGCCACATGATTGTATTTGGAGTTCGATAAAGTCTAAATCTGGAACTTGGTTTCGCAAAGGGGTTCCCGAAAATTCCTGGAATTCGACGTCACTAAAATTCCAAGAAGTGGCACTAAGAATACCTCCTGGCATATCATGTTCTCCTGATACAAAACCTTATTTCCGAGCAAGTAAGATTTGGAAATACACGTTTAACAATTCCTGGAATTTGACGTCTCGGAAATTCCGAGAAGTGGCACGAAGAATACCTCCTGGCATGTCATGTTCTCCTGATACAAAACCTTATTTCCGAGCAAGTAAGATTTGGAAATGCACTTTTAATAACTCCTGGAATTTGACGTCTCGAAAATTCCGAGAAGTCGCACGAAGAATACCTCCTGGCACATCATGTTCTCCTGATACAAAATTTCAATATCAATATTCAGATTTTAGGAGTGGAAAATTTTTGGAATCCGATTTGGAAGATATGTTAAATAAATACATTTTTATTACATTTTATTTGTTTAGTTTTATCTTTCCTTTTACATTACTTTAATACTTAATACATCATTGTTATAATTTACACTATTAACAAAGTACGTACTATTACTGACATTGACTAATAGAAGCAAAAATAATAAACTATTATAGCAATAGTCTAAGATATTTCGGAAGTGGTTGCAGTTATTAAAAATATGTTCCTACGAAAGTTGCTTGACAAAATGGGGTGCATCATGCGGTAATAAGCATTTTCCTCTGAGTGGGGTAATAGACGAGATCTGAAGGTCAATGTAGTTTTTTTAAATGAGATGCTATAGTTTTCTCTTCAGAATCTGACAGCGGGCACCGAGACGAATTCAACGGTGTGCCACATGATTGTATTTGGAGTTCGATAAAGTCTAAATCTGGAACTTGGTTTCGCAAAGGGGTTCCCGAAAATTCCTGGAATTCGACGTCACTAAAATTCCAAGAAGTGGCACTAAGAATACCTCCTGGCATATCATGTTCTCCTGATACAAAACCTTATTTCCGAGCAAGTAAGATTTGGAAATACACGTTTAACAATTCCTGGAATTTGACGTCTCGGAAATTCCGAGAAGTGGCACGAAGAATACCTCCTGGCATGTCATGTTCTCCTGATACAAAACCTTATTTCCGAGCAAGTAAGATTTGGAAATACACGTTTAACAATTCCTGGAATTTGACGTCTCGAAAATTCAGAGAAGTGGCACGAAGAATACCTCCTGGCACATCATGTTCTCCTGATACAAAATTTCAATTTCAATATTCATATTTTAGGAGTGGAAAATTTTTGGAATCCGATTTGGAAGATATGTTAAATAAATACATTCTTATTACATTTTATTTGTTTAGTTTTATCTTTTCTTTTACATTACTTTAATACTTAATACATCATTGTTATAATTTACACTATTAACAAAGTACGTACTATTACTGACATTGACTAATAGAAGCAAAAATAATAAACTATTATAGCAATATTCTAAGATATTTCGGAAGTGGTTGCAGTTATTAAAAATATGTTCCTACGAAAGTTGCTTGACAAAATGGGGTGCATCATGCGGTAATAAGCATTTTCCTCTGAGTGGGGTAATAGACGAGATCTGAAGGTCAATGTAGTTTTTTTAAATGAGATGCTATAGTTTTCTCTTCAGAATCTGACAGCGGGCACCGAGACGAATTCAACGGTGTGCCACATGATTGTATTTGGAGTTCGATAAAGTCTAAATCTGGAACTTGGTTTCGCAAAGGGGTTCCCGAAAATTCCTGGAATTCGACGTCACTAAAATTCCAAGAAGTGGCACTAAGAATACCTCCTGGCATATCATGTTCTCCTGATACAAAACCTTATTTCCGAGCAAGTAAGATTTGGAAATACACGTTTAACAATTCCTGGAATTTGACGTCTCGAAAATTCAGAGAAGTGGCACGAAGAATACCTCCTGGCACATCATGTTCTCCTGATACAAAATTTCAATTTCAGTATTCATATTTTAGGAGTGGAAAATTTTTGGAATCCGATTTGGAAGATATGTTAAATAAATACATTCTTATTACATTTTATTTGTTTAGTTTTATCTTTCCTTTTACATTACTTTAATACTTAATACATCATTGTTATAATTTACACTATTAACAAAGTACGTACTATTACTGACATTGACTAATAGAAGCAAAAATAATAAACTATTATAGCAATATTCTAAGATAGCAATATTCTAAGATATTTCGGAAGTGGTTGCAGTTATTAAAAATATGTTCCTACGAAAGTTGCTTGACAAAATGGGGTGCATCATGCGGTAATAAGCATTTTCCTCTGAGTGGGGTAATAGACGAGATCTGAAGGTCAATGTAGTTTTTTTAAATGAGATGCTATAGTTTTCTCTTCAGAATCTGACAGCGGGCACCGAGACGAATTCAACGGTGTGCCACATGATTGTATTTGGAGTTCGATAAAGTCTAAATCTGGAACTTGGTTTCGCAAAGGGGTTCCCGAAAATTCCTGGAATTCGACGTCACTAAAATTCCAAGAAGTGGCACTAAGAATACCTCCTGGCATATCATGTTCTCCTGATACAAAACCTTATTTCCGAGCAAGTAAGATTTGGAAATACACGTTTAACAATTCCTGGAATTTGACGTCTCGAAAATTCAGAGAAGTGGCACGAAGAATACCTCCTGGCACATCATGTTCTCCTGATACAAAATTTCAATTTCAATATTCATATTTTAGGAGTGGAAAATTTTTGGAATCCGATTTGGAAGATATGTTAAATAAATACATTCTTATTACATTTTATTTGTTTAGTTTTATCTTTCCTTTTACATTACTTTAATACTTAATACATCATTGTTATAATTTACACTATTAACAAAGTACGTACTATTACTGACATTGACTAATAGAAGCAAAAATAATAAACTATTATAGCAATAGTCTAAGATATTTCGGAAGTGGTTGCAGTTATTAAAAATATGTTCCTACGAAAGTTGCTTGACAAAATGGGGTGCATCATGCGGTAATAAGCATTTTCCTCTGAGTGGGGTAATAGACGAGATCTGAAGGTCAATGTAGTTTTTTTAAATGAGATGCTATAGTTTTCTCTTCAGAATCTGACAGCGGGCACCGAGACGAATTCAACGGTGTGCCACATGATTGTATTTGGAGTTCGATAAAGTCTAAATCTGGAACTTGGTTTCGCAAAGGGGTTCCCGAAAATTCCTGGAATTCGACGTCACTAAAATTCCAAGAAGTGGCACTAAGAATACCTCCTGGCATATCATGTTCTCCTGATACAAAACCTTATTTCCGAGCAAGTAAGATTTGGAAATACACGTTTAACAATTCCTGGAATTTGACGTCTCGGAAATTCCGAGAAGTGGCACGAAGAATACCTCCTGGCATGTCATGTTCTCCTGATACAAAACCTTATTTCCGAGCAAGTAAGATTTGGAAATGCACTTTTAATAACTCCTGGAATTTGACGTCTCGAAAATTCCGAGAAGTCGCACGAAGAATACCTCCTGGCACATCATGTTCTCCTGATACAAAATTTCAATATCAATATTCAGATTTTAGGAGTGGAAAATTTTTGGAATCCGATTTGGAAGATATGTTAAATAAATACATTCTTATTACATTTTATTTGTTTAGTTTTATCTTTCCTTTTACATTACTTTAATACTTAATACATCATTGTTATAATTTACACTATTAACAAAGTACGTACTATTACTGACATTGACTAATAGAAGCAAAAATAATAAACTATTATAGCAATATTCTAAGATAGCAATATTCTAAGATATTTCGGAAGTGGTTGCAGTTATTAAAAATATGTTCCTACGAAAGTTGCTTGACAAAATGGGGTGCATCATGCGGTAATAAGCATTTTCCTCTGAGTGGGGTAATAGACGAGATCTGAAGGTCAATGTAGTTTTTTTAAATGAGATGCTATAGTTTTCTCTTCAGAATCTGACAGCGGGCACCGAGACGAATTCAACGGTGTGCCACATGATTGTATTTGGAGTTCGATAAAGTCTAAATCTGGAACTTGGTTTCGCAAAGGGGTTCCCGAAAATTCCTGGAATTCGACGTCACTAAAATTCCAAGAAGTGGCACTAAGAATACCTCCTGGCATATCATGTTCTCCTGATACAAAACCTTATTTCCGAGCAAGTAAGATTTGGAAATACACGTTTAACAATTCCTGGAATTTGACGTCTCGAAAATTCAGAGAAGTGGCACGAAGAATACCTCCTGGCACATCATGTTCTCCTGATACAAAATTTCAATTTCAATATTCATATTTTAGGAGTGGAAAATTTTTGGAATCCGATTTGGAAGATATGTTAAATAAATACATTCTTATTACATTTTGTTTGTTTAGTTTTATCTTTCCTTTTACATTACTTTAATACTTAATACATCATTGTTATAATTTACACTATTAACAAAGTACGTACTATTACTGACATTGACTAATAGAAGCAAAAATAATAAACTATTATAGCAATAGTCTAAGATATTTCGGAAGTGGTTGCAGTTATTAAAAATATGTTCCTACGAAAGTTGCTTGACAAAATGGGGTGCATCATGCGGTAATAAGCATTTTCCTCTGAGTGGGGTAATAGACGAGATCTGAAGGTCAATGTAGTTTTTTTAAATGAGATGCTATAGTTTTCTCTTCAGAATCTGACAGCGGGCACCGAGACGAATTCAACGGTGTGCCACATGATTGTATTTGGAGTTCGATAAAGTCTAAATCTGGAACTTGGTTTCGCAAAGGGGTTCCCGAAAATTCCTGGAATTCGACGTCACTAAAATTCCAAGAAGTGGCACTAAGAATACCTCCTGGCATATCATGTTCTCCTGATACAAAACCTTATTTCCGAGCAAGTAAGATTTGGAAATACACGTTTAACAATTCCTGGAATTTGACGTCTCGGAAATTCCGAGAAGTGGCACGAAGAATACCTCCTGGCATGTCATGTTCTCCTGATACAAAACCTTATTTCCGAGCAAGTAAGATTTGGAAATGCACTTTTAATAACTCCTGGAATTTGACGTCTCGAAAATTCCGAGAAGTCGCACGAAGAATACCTCCTGGCACATCATGTTCTCCTGATACAAAATTTCAATATCAATATTCAGATTTTAGGAGTGGAAAATTTTTGGAATCCGATTTGGAAGATATGTTAAATAAATACATTTTTATTACATTTTATTTGTTTAGTTTTATCTTTCCTTTTACATTACTTTAATACTTAATACATCATTGTTATAATTTACACTATTAACAAAGTACGTACTATTACTGACATTGACTAATAGAAGCAAAAATAATAAACTATTATAGCAATATTGTAAGATAGCAGTATTCTAAGATATTTCGGAAGTGGTTGCAGTTATTAAAAATATGTTCCTACGAAAGTTGCTTGACAAAATGGGGTGCATCATGCGGTAATAAGCATTTTCCTCTGAGTGGGGTAATAGACGAGATCTGAAGGTCAATGTAGTTTTTTTAAATGAGATGCTATAGTTTTCTCTTCAGAATCTGACAGCGGGCACCGAGACGAATTCAACGGTGTGCCACATGATTGTATTTGGAGTTCGATAAAGTCTAAATCTGGAACTTGGTTTCGCAAAGGGGTTCCCGAAAATTCCTGGAATTCGACGTCACTAAAATTCCAAGAAGTGGCACTAAGAATACCTCCTGGCATATCATGTTCTCCTGATACAAAACCTTATTTCCGAGCAAGTAAGATTTGGAAATACACGTTTAACAATTCCTGGAATTTGACGTCTCGAAAATTCAGAGAAGTGGCACGAAGAATACCTCCTGGCACATCATGTTCTCCTGATACAAAATTTCAATTTCAATATTCATATTTTAGGAGTGGAAAATTTTTGGAATCCGATTTGGAAGATATGTTAAATAAATACATTCTTATTACATTTTATTTGTTTAGTTTTATCTTTCCTTTTACATTACTTTAATACTTAATACATCATTGTTATAATTTACACTATTAACAAAGTACGTACTATTACTGACATTGACTAATAGAAGCAAAAATAATAAACTATTATAGCAATATTGTAAGATAGCAGTATTCTAAGATATTTCGGAAGTGGTTGCAGTTATTAAAAATATGTTCCTACGAAAGTTGCTTGACAAAATGGGGTGCATCATGCGGTAATAAGCATTTTCCTCTGAGTGGGGTAATAGACGAGATCTGAAGGTCAATGTAGTTTTTTTAAATGAGATGCTATAGTTTTCTCTTCAGAATCTGACAGCGGGCACCGAGACGAATTCAACGGTGTGCCACATGATTGTATTTGGAGTTCGATAAAGTCTAAATCTGGAACTTGGTTTCGCAAAGGGGTTCCCGAAAATTCCTGGAATTCGACGTCACTAAAATTCCAAGAAGTGGCACTAAGAATACCTCCTGGCATATCATGTTCTCCTGATACAAAACCTTATTTCCGAGCAAGTAAGATTTGGAAATACACGTTTAACAATTCCTGGAATTTGACGTCTCGGAAATTCCGAGAAGTGGCACGAAGAATACCTCCTGGCATGTCATGTTCTCCTGATACAAAACCTTATTTCCGAGCAAGTAAGATTTGGAAATGCACTTTTAATAACTCCTGGAATTTGACGTCTCGAAGATTCCGAGAAGTCGCACGAAGAATACCTCCTGGCATGTCATGTTCTCCTGATACAAAACCTTATTTCCGAGCATGTGAGATTTGGAAATGCACTTTTAATAACTCCTGGAATTTGACGTCTCGAAAATTCCGAGAAGTGGCACGAAGAATTCCTCCTGGCATATCATGTTCTCCTGATACAAAACCTTATTTCCGAGCAAGTAAGATTTGGAAATACACGTTTAACAATTCCTGGAATTCGACGTCACTAAAATTCCAAGAAGTGGCACTAAGAATACCTCCTGGCATATCATGTTCTCCTGATACAAAACCTTATTTCCGAGCAAGTAAGATTTGGAAATACACGTTTAACAATTCCTGGAATTTGACGTCTCGGAAATTCCGAGAAGTGGCACGAAGAATACCTCCTGGCATGTCATGTTCTCCTGATACAAAACCTTATTTCCGAGCAAGTAAGATTTGGAAATACACGTTTAACAATTCCTGGAATTTGACGTCTCGAAAATTCCGAGAAGTCGCACGAAGAATACCTCCTGGCACATCATGTTCTCCTGATACAAAACCTTATTTCCGAGCAAGTAAGATTTGGAAATACACGTTTAACAATTCCTGGAATTTGACGTCTCGAAAATTCCGAGAAGTGGCACGAAGAATACCTCCTGGCATGTCATGTTCTCCTGATACAAAACCTTATTTCCGAGCAAGTAAGATTTGGAAATGCACTTTTAATAACTCCTGGAATTTGACGTCTCGAAAATTCCGAGAAGTCGCACGAAGAATACCTCCTGGCACATCATGTTCTCCTGATACAAAACCTTATTTCCGAGCAAGTAAGATTTGGAAATACACTTTTAACAATTCCTGGAATTTGACGTCTCGAAAATTCCGAGAAGTGGCACGAATACAATTTTACAAAATTGGTTACCTGGTTTCTGGGGCTAAGTTCTCGAGGATTCCTGAAATGCAGATTTGGAAGTGTCAAAACTAAACACATTTATCTCGAAACTACATTTTCGAAACTGGTTTGCACTATAGCATGAAAACTATTATACCGATCGACTTGAAACTTTGTACACATATTAACAACTTTATTAGCTTCGATATATCGGAAATTGTTTTTTAAAAGTTTGAAGAGAAAACTATTTTTTTATCAAAAAGGTACAAAAACTTTGCCTGATATACCGGTTTATTCCTTTAAATGCATGCCATTTTTTTCATTTTTGCCGACGACATATTCAAACTATGTATGTTCTAAATATAACAATATTGTCTTTTTGTTGTAAATCAAAAAGTTTGTTTGTAAACCTGAATACATTATTTCAATGCACCTGCAATTTCATTGGTGTAGAATAACTATTTCTTATTTTTAATAAATCCTCCAAGATTTAACCCTTTCACTTTGAAAAACATACGAGTCGTTTATATTGAAAGTGGCCTAAGTCCAGTTATGTTTGAATTGAGATATTCAAGAGTTTGCATTTCAATAAAATTAAAAATATACGTATAGGATACCAATGTAATCTTAAGTGTACCTAAGAGAGTTAAATGTACAATTCCTATTAAAGTAATAGTAATATTACTTGTAACTTTTAATTATTAAGTGTACATCAAGTTGTACAGGTTACTACAGTTAACAATGAACAACTGACAAGTAGACACTTTCAAAACAAACTAAAGTAAAATATGAATATTTTAAAGTTTCTAAATTCCTAAAAGTATAATATCTCTATTATTTATTTTAGCAATTTAGTAATTTAGTAAATATTAATTATTAAAAGCGAGTTGGGGTAGAACCAATAATTTCTAAATTAACTAACTCGCTTTGAAACAGTTATCGAATTAAAGTAATTAAAAACCTTCCCCTGCTCAATAACGTACCCAATTGTCCTCGCAGGGATTAAACACGAGGACCATTAGCGAATCCGACGTATTTATTCGAAGGAAAGATTCGGCCGGATCGCGGCGAACCAGTTTTTATCGGGTTGTTTCCCTTCGTCCTCGTTCCAGGTCACGAACGAGTACGGCCGGTCGACGAATTATGCTCGTTAACGATCGAAAGGGAACGCGATAGATCGAAGGTACGCGAAAATTGAATCATGAAGCTGGAAGGGAAAAGAGGAAGCGGGAGAGGAGTGCAATTGACACGGAAGGGGGAAAAGAAAATATAGAAAAACGCAGGGGGACAAAGGGTGAACGAATGTTCGCTGAACCCGGAACGTTCACAGAGAACGAACATGACAGGCTGAACGACGTGTACGGGTCGTATTTAACGGGACAGGATTCCCGAGAATCCTCGACATTGGAGAAGATTGACTTAATTAGCGAGCGGAATGATAGCGTCGAACGTATGAATGAACGATGCGATTAAGGAACGTTTCGAAGTAGAGTTTTCAATCTGTAATTATGCCTCGGGATCACGCTCGGTTCGACGGCAAATTACGTGTGTTTCTTTAAGGACACGCTTCGAGTTGCCCGGGAAACAGATGCGGCATTTTTAAACGTTTCATCTTAACACTTTGGAGCCACGTGAAATCTATAATCTTAGTAACTCTAGTTTCCTTCTGGCATTTAAATAGAAACTCTAGTAATTTTTGTACAAGGATAACCGGGTTAATTCTGTCCCGGACCTGCGAAACATGGGTAATTGTGAAACTTTTTGCAGATTATTTACCAACAACTCGAGGATACTTAATTACAAAATAGTGAGCAATATACGATAAAATAATATAGAATCAGGAATAATTTGGAAGAAAATTTAACTTAAAAATCATCTTCATTCTTTTCATGTCCTCTCAGAGGAGACAACCGAGTGGAAAGGGCTAAAGTTGAATATCGAGATTTTAATAGAAAAATAATATTTCAAGAAGTAGTGTAAAGTTTAAAATTTTTAATTAAATTTAAGGTATAATCCTTGGAAGGATTTGGCTTCGTCGCTAGAGAATTAATGTACCTCCCAGAATGATTAATTTTCTAATTACAGTAATCGATAATTGTTACGCTACATGAAGATGTAATAAGAGATTTTGAAAGATTATGGACATGTTATCAGAAAATGTACCATAAGTGTTATTTCCTGATAACTAATTGAACTGAATAATTAATTTCAAACCTCCATTGATAAAAAAAAAGAACAAAATGTACCAACTGTTACAACTGAATTCCGTAGTTAAATGAAATCTAACAGTATCTAAGATGATTAATGGACCGTCGGAGGAAGAAACGAAACAAAGAAACGGAATAGTCGATGTTATGGTGTATGCAGTGTGATGTAAAAGCGTGGATATAAGAACCGTAAGAAAGTAAATTAGGAAACAGAATGTTGTATGAAGAACAACGATGAAAAGGAAGTAGCGAAAATGAGGTACACGGAAAAATTACTTACAAAGTGAAGAATAAAATGCGAAATGAAGCACGAGCAGGAAGAGACGAGCAAAAGTAAGACGGATACAAGCAAAAGGGATAAGAAATATGTATAGAAGGTTGCTCTGTGAATGGTTGGCATTGAGCAGCATCAAGAAGTGCAGCTGCAACGAGACGTTTGTATAAAATGTTTCCCCGTTGATTCCTTATGCATTATTTTTTTTCGAATTTTCTGCCTTTAACAAGAAACCGTATGTGTTTAGTTCAACGAATTTACCGTGGTATTAAAATTTCAATTGTAAATGTTACTCGCTTAATTAGTATGATTAGGGGTAGTTGAACCTCTGATAAAAATCACTAACGACAAGAACCATCCATGCATCAAGTTACAATGCAAATTAAATTCATATCATGATGTTAAAATATTCTTTAATTGATGACTAATTATTAGTTTTAAACGATGGCCTTAAATTTCATTCAAAACCATATTTGGTTTACCTTAGAGATACTTTTCCCTTAGAAAACAACGTTTGAATTTATGTGCATATAAAGATGAGTCCTCGAAGAAAACTGTCGAAATTCCAACGAATTTATCGGATGATATTTAATCAATCACTTACATAACGATATGTTGAACGATCACGAACAAATAGCGAGCATAAACGGCAGACGTTAATGAGGCTCGCGTGAATCCAATGAAATTCCGTTCCTGATTTATCAGTGACGCGCACGAAGGAACGTTCGATCGATCATTCTTCAATTTAATATTAATTTGCACGGGTAGAATGTACGAAGGAACGGGCCGAACCCGCGGACGATCGATCAACGCGTCGCCAGAAGCCTTTTTTCGAAACGAAGAGACCCAGGACGAGAAGGGGGATGGTGGAAAAAGAACAAAAGCGGAGAAAAATCGAGCGAAAAAATGAAAGGGACAACGTGCGAGTAACGACCGCGAGTAGAACTAAAGGACAGGGCCGGCGCTGGACTGCCAACCCTCTGCGTGCTAAAAATATTTAATGGTGAATCGGAATCGAATTAAAAGTCGCGGGTCAAATGTTCCGACTAAAGTTCTTTTCAGATTTGTAATTTCAGCTTCTTTGTAGAAATAGCAAAGATTATTGGTAAATTTGTTAAATATTTGTATGGCCATCTCTGCTATGATATTATTAGTTTAATACGTTGAATATATGTAGATAGTTGCAAAAAGCAACTTTGTAATTTCCCTTTGTCTTATACTTATAATTCTCAAATTATATTGTATTCAGTTGTAAAGATCGGTATTAATATTGTTACTTCGTAACGAAAGGGTTAAAATTGCCTTGGGTGCGCAGTACCGTACAATTAACAGAGTAAAAATAATCGATGTATATATTTTAATTTGATTTCTCGAAGTACGTTATCGGTTGCCAGAGGAATTTGACCGCCTACGGTGGTTGCGCACCTAGCAGAACCGGCCCTGCTGAAAGACACACAGTAGACAGGAATTCGAAAGAGAGACGCGAAGAGGTTGAAGGAACGGAATGAAAGAAGGAGTCAAATCGGCGTGATTAATCGACAATGAACGAAGAAACACCGTATAGCCGGTGGCGGACTAATGAATGGCACGCGATGTATTCTGTGAGAGCGTGCGCTTTCAAAAGTGATGATCCGAGAATACCTAACGCAAATAGAACGGCTGCCTCTCCTGCCCTATCTCTTTTGCAGATAATTCTTCCTCTGTGCTTCTTCATTGCGAGCGAGCAAAGCATCAAACACGCGACCAATCACGCCACAAGATACTAAAGGAAGCCTTCGAGTCGCTGCCTTCGGCGTATACAGGCTGCGCTTACTTGTCACAGTTCCGTTATTTCTTTAACCCTTCGAGTACTGGGTTACGCGTTACCGTTACCTTTTTATCGCAATTTTTATTCGAGGTCTTTCAGAACCGTTCGAAAAAACGTGTGCTTCCAGTGTAACCATTAATGTAATAACATTTACAAACATAGGAGGGCAGAAGAAATAATTATTTTGATCTAGTTTTGTGTGTAGAGTAATGTAGAATGTAATTACTTTCTGTGAAGATCAGATTTATATAAAAATGTACAAATTCTTAGTTACTGACATTTTCTGGAATAAGTACAATTTAATTTAAACTTTATTATTGAATAAAAATAAAAGGTTGGCACTGCAACTTATTTTGTATATTTTTATATACAAAAATTGTTGCAAATAACTTTTTAACCCTTCGTATTAATATCATTCGATCAAGTATTAACCCTTTGGACTGGAAGCATTCTTTGATATAATTGATTCAAGGTTTCTTTTCCAACGAAGATTCCAACATTCAAATGTGCTACTTTGAAAGAAAAGAGACAATACTTATATGAATTTATTTATTTTTATTCCTTTCATTAATTTTCTATATTCTGATATAAATAACACTTTGAATTTTACAGTACATAGAGGCGCCACTCGAGCGCAAAGGGTTAAAAGTGAACGTAGAAACACTCAAATTTCTTACTAAAATCAAGACACTGATGTGCTTTTAATTAAGGAAGTCCTAATTGCCTAGCACAGAGTCATACGTGAATTAATCAAGAATACCTTCAGATATATTGGAAGAGCCAAACAACTGAATTGTTTGTCAATCTGAATGTCAATTTCTGGATTTATTGGGATATCCTCCTTAATACCTTGGGTGACAGATTTTCACAGAAATGTCATCTTTACAAATAATATGATCAGATTTTTGTAAGACTTTATCACGGTACTACCGTGTTAATACAGCAGCTATTTATTTTACAATTCTTTTTATTATCACGATATAGAAAGACAAAATTAATTACCTATATTAGTGAATTTCTTTAAAAATGCAAAAGCGCATGCCACGTGTATACGGTGAAAGATCCTTTTAGAAAATCTAAATATGGTATCTCTCGCTGCTGGCATCATTTCATAGATCTCAGAAGACTTCAAAGAAATAGTACTTATAAGTCTTCGCCGAGTTCTGAACATGTTCGGGTCATTGCAACATTTTAATGTAAATGGTACTGCAAAGTACCGTCAGCACGTAAAAGGTTAATGCATTGGCCGCTTCAATGAAAATGTCCTTATTTGGCAATACACGTTATAATACTAATTACTAAGTGCAAAACCGTTTTATCTCTTGAATTGAATTTTGTAATTACTATCTTGTGTAAATAGCATGAGTATGGAATGTATGATAACTTTGTTTATATTCAAAATAGAAATTATTCAAATCTATATATTTTTCCAAAAACAACACCAATTCAGATTTCAAAGAAGTCTTTCAATTGTGCTAAATACTCTTTCAAAATATAAATTACGTATGAAAGGGTAAATTCTAAACTTTTAGTTGATATATAAAATATATCGAAAAGCAAATTTAGAAAATTGATAACAATAAAATCGGTAATAATATTTTATACATTGCAATCTCATACAAAAGTTTCTTTAACCCTTTGTACGGACACTTTTTGTATATCTATCACATTTTTTTTGAAAACAATATAATTATACACTATTAACTTATAAATGAAATTCTATATTTTTTTTTGTGAAACTCGAAATGCGTCGAAATGACGGGCCCCGTAAACCTAGTGTTAATAAAAAGCAAAAAAAAAATGATTTTTCTTTAAATTAAAGTCAAAGTTAAGTTAATTGTTATTTGAAATCTTGAAAAGAGTTCAAATAGTTTTGACATCCGTACCACCCATTGAAAGATGTTCTAAAAAAAGAAAAGCGATCCAAAGAATCGATTTCCCACGACGAGTTTCTGGGATTCAAAATAATATTCCCTTGACACGTTAAACGCCTGTCTTACCTTCGGCGCAATTATTATCGTGTTGTTATTCGTGGCCATGCTGCGTTATTAAGACAACCATTTGCATGCGTAAGTGTATAAGCACACGGTTCAGGCAACGATCGCCCACAGGAAAGTTCGCGTATAACACGTAAAATACACGCAAGCTGCCCCGCTACGAAAACACCCTATGCTTTCTTTCCGGCACTGTCTGAGAACCCTTGCGTCAAACGTAGCACAATTTTCTGCCGTTTTTATCTACGGGAAAATATTTTTAATGCGTTCACGCATGTCTATTATCGACACAAGTAATAATATGGACTGTTAATTTTACAATCATGTTTTATCTGAAAACAAGTGTGTAAATTCTTTAACATTGCATAAGGGGTGGTCTGAATATGTTAAGTACCCGGACTATCTTCGAAATACAACTGACTGAGCTATTCGAAGGACCACCCGAATGAATGGGAAATTAAAACAGGTATGAATGTGTTTATTTAGGTGCCGTGTTTGGCCTTTGCTGATTTTCTTGATAGAATTTAATTGGAATCTTTAACTGATTTGACTTAAGTCTCTGAATGCTCTGAAGTTACACGCTATTTTTACTTCCTTAGAAAAACTATCCTAACTATTCGCATACATCAAGAGTGGGGCCTTAAGGGTGGTTCTTGGGGGTGACGAAATTAAAAAAAAAAATATTTGAAGAAATTTCCTGAATAATAAATAATAATCCTATAAATAATACAAAATTTATAATAAACCCTTCTTACAAACGCTTAATATATTAACAAAAGATTATTTGTTTAAATTACAAAATTTTGATATTTGTACATTTTTGAACGGTGATATAGACATATTAATTTGGAAAAATTCATTTCTCTCTTGTTTCATCAAAATATTATCGTCCACCACTTATACCTTTTACCGACACACAATCGAAAATACTTAACGCGAATTTTTCCGAATAGAATTTGTTCAATCAATTCCAGTGTCGCGTAACGAGATTATTGCAGGCGGCGCGTATAAATTTTCTTAATTTAATTATACTACCGTATTTGCGTAGCCGTTAATTAAGCGTGCGAACAACGTGCACTGAAATTCCGTTATGAAAAGCCTATTTGCATCAGAGGCGAATCGATTTGATTTCGCTCTGTGCATTCCGTGCTGAACGTTAAAAATATTTCATATTCTGATCTCATTCAATGGAATGCAGCTTTTCGGAAAAACGGGGCGAGCAATATTCCGGTTGAACCACGCATTAGCATCGTTTTGTCATTTATTTGCAAACATTACGTGTTAATAAATTATACCGCGATTTGTAAAAATATCATGTTCGCTCGATTCTTGAATTTTAATTAAGCTATCGTAATTAAGAGTTCGTTTAACCCTGTGACTCAGCGTACTGGAAAGGCAGGACACATTTTTATTTGCAAGATTATCTCTGAAATTTTGCGTAATTGAAACAAATCAACACTATTGTTTTATAATAGAACCCTTTGGGACGATTGACGCATATATGCGTCCAAATCTAATCGCCACAGTAACTTACAAATTCGTACATATATTTTACAAATCTTGTGCTATATTTTTGACACAAAAAATAATTACATATGTGTGAACAACAGAAGAAGGGAATTATTAATTATTTTATTTGAAATAAATAATATTCTGCGCATCCATCTATACTAAGATTAAAAGTCCTCCGTCGTCAAAGGGTTAACCCTTTAATTTTTTTAAATGTATTCTTGTTTTTTTTTAAATGAAAAGCAAGATTTTCAATATTCCACAATGTAAATAGTGTGGAGTAACTCATAATAAAAAGAACTCAGAGTAGCTGATAGGTCATATTAAAAATTGTTCGGAGTACAAAGGATTAAAAGTAATTATTATTTCAGTGATGTTATAAAAGGAAAAATAATCGAAGGTTCGTTAATTAGTTTTCAAATAACAATCAACAGTATTGAAAATCCATAATGAAAACGTTCAGCTATAGAATCTGTACAATTTATGAAATATTTCAAACTTTTGTATAAAAGTGATCTTTTCAATTTGTATAAAAAATATACATATAGCTTGATTAAAAAGAAAGGAAGTAATTCTTCGGTTTGTATTACAAATCCAAAATTTTCTTCCTCGTTTTATAAACAAATTACAGGTTAGCGAAACAAATATTGTATCTCTCGCAATTCTTTATCGTTCCTTTCAGCAGGCCACAGAATTCAAGTGAAAGAATTTGCTCAAAGACTGGTAGACTGATAAAATTGAAACACCTTGAATATTGTATGCAATAATTCCATAAACGAGCCGATAAAATTGTATTACTTCATTCGTTGGATCGCTTTATTATTCAAATCGAAGGAATTGATTATAGGAGAAACTTTCACGGAACAAAGATCCCCGTTGAAAAAACTTCGCGACGCCGAAGTGGAACGAAGGAACGGCGATAAATTACTGAATAAATGAACAGCAAACTTCTTTATCTCGCGATTTTAAACGTTATACGGGGTCTATTAGCGGAGTCTGAGAACGTCCAAAGCCGCCGTTCGCTGTTTACGTACAATTTGTTCGACTAATTTATTTACGAACCGCGCGCATGAAATATTAATTTGTTTGTAGAAATCGCGGGATTTGCGTGTATCGCGGAAAGCTTCAAACAAGTCCGATACTTTGACGCTAATTGCGAACGAAAGCTATTTTGACGATAAAACGCAAGTTTTCTTTCAAAGAACTTGCATAATTAAAGGACAACCGTTTCGTAGTTACGTCAAAAGTTATAATTAAAAACGCGCTCGCGATTTCCGCTAAAATATTATTTCGATTGAAACCCTTTTTATTTTAGCCTTTCATCGGGGCGAAATATTTTTTCAAGCTTCAAACGTGAAAATATGGACAACATTTCAGAGGAGCAATTTACATAGAATTCGGATTTATGGAGAATATAAATCAACAGTTATAAACAGAAGGAGAAAATAAAAAAGTGAATGATAATATTTAATAACGACAATTCGATTCGTTATACGGTTATTGTATGAAGTAGCACAATAAACGTTGTAAATTTTCGTACCCGTAGCGATACTCCATTATACGGATTCATAAATAACAGAATTAATAAAAATATTATATTGCGGGAATCCAAGGTGTATGTTATGATATTATTTTTCAATAAAATGAAATTGGTAATGTAATACAATAGCTGCATTAATGGGAGTCTGGTCGTGTTTAATATGTTATTCATTTAATTACGAGTATTTTATTTTTAAGTAATTGTACTTATACCGAGATAAGCTGAATGGGGGGGGGGGAATTTATTAACGCTTTGGTGACCAAATATTAGGTGAAATCTCTGATTCTTATCTTTTTTTACATTTAATAATGAAATTATTGTTATGTTATATTAATAAAATTATATATGAGAATTTCAGTTGGCCTACGTCAGAAAAGTTTTAAATCGTTTTGCACATTTTCGTAATAATATATTATTAATAAAATTGTATCTGAGAATTTGAATTAATATATATTAACTTCCTAAAATTCTGTATATACCTAATAATATATTATTAATAAAATTACATTTAAAACCTTTAACTGTTCTATATCAAAAAATTATTTAAAATATTAAGTTTTTTTATAATACTTAATAGTATTTAAAATCGAATTTAATAACAATATTTCTACAATATTTATAATTTAAAACATCTAATGGGAATATTTTTAACCAAATAAATCAAAGAATTCCTAATATATGGGCGATGGTTTCTAATGGAAATTCAAGTGTCATTCACATATGGGTGACATGGCAGTCAAAGGGTTAACACCGGTGGTCCTATTATTAATATCGCGTTTTCGTTGTCATTTCAGATACACAAAAACGGTGGTGGACTCGAGCTTAATGGCGCAGCGGTACAACCCTGAGTTTACTGTAACGACAATGTCACCGACGACAACATCCTACGGCAACGCGAACACTAGCGTGCTCATTGACCAATTGAGGCACATTAATCAGGTGAGTCCACGTCCAATTGTAATTTGTTCCTCGGCTCAGCCTTGGCTAGCCTTGTTTCTGATTGAATTGTGTCTCTCGTTCACATCCTGTTTTCGACTTGTGCTCCAATCTGCGGGGTCGCAAGGGTTGCCAATTTTCTTTTTGGGAAAGAATCTGAAAAATTATTTTTGATCACCACTATCCATCAAAGAAAGTGTACGATACATAATTTTGATATTTTCCATCTAATTCACGGAAGAGTAAAATATCAATTTATGGAGGATATATACTTTTGCGTCAATTTTTCAAACGAAAGTTTAAATATTAATACCGTGTTATTAAATCGAAATGAGGAGAATGAATGTAATTTGGAATATTCCAGAGCGAGAATGAAAGAGAAAATTTCATTATTTACAGCAAAGGAAAATGAGAGAAATGAATTCTTTTCATGCGTGAATGTGCTAATTATAATTCCAGAAATTGCATTTTTGATTAATGCAAGTCAATTTATTCTTACAATGTGATTTTTCTGCCTAATTAATTACTAAACGTAAACTGTAAAATCGTTATTCCAAATCCCTCGTTTGCCCTCGTTTTTAAATTGAAAATAAATCAGAAAACAAAATTAATAATAAATGCAGAACTATTCTTTATCTCGATGATAAACCATTTCGAAAAACAGGTTTTAATCAATTTTGTAGTTTGAAGTGAGAAATCTGAAGCAGGACATTTTGACCCGTTTGGTACTTCTGGTGTTAACACTTTGACTGCCACGCAGCAGATACTAAAAATTTTATTGGGTAATAATTTTATTTTTGACAAAATTTATATTCTGTTTCCCCAATATTCTGATATTTCTATTATTCATAATTTAAAACGTCTGATAAGAATATTGTTAACCAAATAAACCAAAGAATTCTTATTTATATTAAGAAATTATGTGGGTGACGTGGCAGTCAAAGTGTTAATCATACTAATTTCCAAACATACTATTACCCTCAACAATGTACAAAATACGTTCAGTCGAACTTAATGGAGCAAACCAGTCTAAATGTAAGGGTCTGGTAAATTAATTATTAAAAACAACCCACTTGATTCACAAAATTGAAAATTTAGTGATGTTTCAACAACAGTCCAAGCTTTAAATTCCATAAGTTATTCATAAGCTTGGAATCTTGTTAAAACATCATTAAATTTTCAATTTTGTTTATTGAGCGGCTTTTTAATAATTAATTTACCAAACCCTTGCATTTAGACTGGTCTGCCCCCTTAACCCCTTATTTGTACTTCGACAGCCCCTTATTTGACGAAGAATTTTTAAAACCAGATCGCACCTATCATCGTGGAGCATTTTGTTATCGAACCAGAATCAGTATTTTTGATGACTGTGATGCATCGATACACCTATTACGTGAAAGCAAGGAGCAGCAAAGGGTTAACAAGATATTTATCGCATGCTAATAGAGACGGATATTCCAGCAGATTTCCAGACGCAAAAGGATAGCAATTAGTTTCGAAGTTAAATTAATCCGCGTAACCGTGCATAATACGTGTGCACGTAATAAGGATTTCGCTGATTAGTACCGATTCTGCTGTGTGGAAACTTGTCCGCATGCGATTTGGCAAACGTAATATATCGTTAAAGTCCGCAGCAGATAGCGTTTCGACGAATGCAGGAGCCGTCGACGCTCGCGGCTTGACATTTCGATGATTGAATACCGCTTTTATGAGAAATTTCCAATTACTTCGATCGACTGTTAACCCTCGAACGATACACTGCCGGGACAAGAATAATTAAGATGTGATTTTATGTGGTGTCAGGCGCCTCGAAAGTAGGGGACTTGGAATCGACGGGTGTTACGAAGGATGAATGTGAATCGAACTCCGGAGAACAAACTCGTTCGTTAAAAATATTACGATAATTTTAGTCGTCGGTTGGTCGGTAGTCGAGAAAGTTCTGGTTCCTTGGAAAAGTAGGAAATAGGAAAACTCGGATGTAGGCGGGATCTTGTGAAATTGCATATAATTGGCTGAACGATAAAGTTGGAGTGAGAAATAGAGAAAGCTGAAGTGGAGTAGGGGTGGAATACAAAAGGCTTTGGTAATAAATTATTTCGGTTTAACGCGGTACGAAATGTCAGACATGTGGCAATCAGCTGTCTTCGGTAGAACGGTACATGGTTTGATTTTCAGGTAGGTCCCAGGAAGCTTTTTTTTATTTTTATGGGCACACGGCGGAACATTTTACATAATTTTTTCGATTTAAAAATTTGTAGAAACTGTCTAGTAGTAAATGATAATTACTTGTGGACTGAGAGGTCATTCTGAGCAAAAAATGTTATATACACCATAGGTTGTTCGGCGAAAACACTTTCCTACCTTTACCCTTGACCAGACAGGACGCATCCTTGCACTCGAAGACAAATATAAGAACACCGACATTAGACATAAGTTGTTATTAATCATCATTTTAAAGAATCAGAGTCGTAGACGTACAGAAGTTGAAAACCAAATAAAACGTATCAAATTATTCGATCAGGCTCAGTACCACATCAAGAGCTACATGTTTCATCACTCTATAGGCCCAAAATTGAAACGGGTATCTCATGTTCGCGCCTTCTCGTCCATCGAACTCGACGCCATCCTTACCCGCGACATTTCACCTCTGGGAATTAAATGCAGCGCAGGGAAGTCCGTTTAAGCGAGTAATTCGTCGCGAGGCTCGACTACGAACAGTCGGCCGGCTCATAAATTACATTCTAATCTCGAATTATTCATACGGCAAGGTGTGCGATCGCGTATATGGCGCGTGGTAGTCACGTGGACAGACGAGAAGGATCCAAATAAAAGGAGCGTGGGCGGGATTGCCTCCGCGAATAAGTTCCGATTGTCTGTGATTGGCGAACAGGTGTGAACGACAGGTATCCGATATGCGGGAAATCAAGAACACACCGATGCCGCGTCCCTCTTGCACGGCTCGTATAATCAAATCGTTTGAGACGGGGACGTGCGAATTCTGTTCGTACGATTGTTAACGAATCAAAGTCCGCCGTGGTTTATTCGTGGAAAGACTGATAAATATTTATCCGAATTAAATCTTTCGGCGCTCACTGGAATAAGAGGGCGGTACAATTTTATTAGGTTATTTATTAGCATATATATTACTGGCGTTTATTATAAATTCTTTGTTAGTATCCCGACTTCTTCGTTTATATCGCTAATATTTAATAACGCGAACATTTGTGGTTTTTATGTATTTTTAAAATTTTTTAAATTTTAATCGCAGCAATCAACGCGTTAACCAGCCAGTATATTGCATTTAATTGAAAATCTAAGCATCTGTTGATTAGAGAAATGCTATCGCAAAATATTGGTTACGGTTATTGAATAGCGGTCTGATATCATTTGTCCCGGCACCTTCTAACGCCAACAAAGAGCCGCACGTTAATTCGCGTGTCTAGAAATCAGCCTGGCCACTTCTGGCTGTTGCGTGTGCAACACCTGCACACCTGTCAACTGCAGACATATCGCACCTGTGTAATCCAATTTGAAGTCGTACAAAGTCAGAAGAAGAGGCAATACGCGTGACAATGTGCGAACTCATGAATGATTTATGAACGAGATAACGTTGCATACTTCAACATCGTTATTCCGTCACCCTCCCTCCCCGCCCCCATTTTTTCCCCGTTTCCTCTTCAAAATAAACGTACGCTCGTTTTGTGATCTACGGTTTCTCGCGGAATCGAGCATACGCTTTACGTAATATGTAAAAATCGCGAGGAAAACGAATGTAAAGATACATATTTATAAACAATAACTCGGTGTACCATTACGTCTCGTGAGCGATGGTATCATGAAAACGTACATGGAATATATAGAAACAAATTTGTAGTCTAGGATTTGAATTCCAGGAAAGTTGATTTTTCAACCCCTTAATGATAACACGGTTTCAATCTTTTATCAGAATTCCTTGTATTTTATTGTTTAAATTTATGCAAAACTATCTGTAAATACTTTAATCGTTCAGAAATGTAGTTTTTAAAGGGACAGTGTTTGTAAAGTTAAATATTTATTATTGCAATTAACACTTTGCACTCGAGTGACAACATATGCAATTAACTAGAATATTTTAAGATGAGAAAGTTAACTGTTATTTATATTGGAACATTGTAAATTAATGAGAAAAACGAAAGTAGATAGATTATAAACATTTGTAATTTTTTGTTTCCAAAATAGGGCCTTCAAATTTTGAAAGTTCACTGAAGAAAATAATGTTTCAAGTACAAAGGGTTAATTTTGTATAAGATTAAGTTCATATAATCCTTGATTATTGATATTAAACACTAATAATTAGCATATTCGTTACTTCAATCTCTTATTTTATATTGAAAACAAAACAAAATATTCATTTTTACGGGAATTAAAGGGCGAGTTTAAAAAATCAATTAAAAAAAGAGGCACTGAAATGCTTCAGGGACAATATGACGCATGGATAGGGCTTTCCAATTTTTGAAGCTTCACTGAAAAAGCAATCTAGACTCAATAGTATTCAAAAATGCTTCAAGTACAAAGGGAAAAATTGGAAAATTGTAATGTTATATATAATTTGTATCTAATAACTGTTTACTACCCTAATTACAGTTGGAATTACACTTAAAATTCAATTGTAATAGCAGTACAAGTCAGGGTTTGTAACATTCAAACCGTAAAGTGCTTTGACTCGTCAAAGTATGGCAAGAGGTTAATTTTGAATTTTATGTAATTAAGTAATTAATAAAAGAAAAGATAAAATAAACCGTGGATATTGCTAGTATTAGACTAACAGTGCAAATTAGCAGTTTGAATGGTTACATTTGAAAATTAATCGATTTTTCACTGTAATTAAGTCTAGGTTCCTTTTCCAATAAAGCTCCCAAAGTTCAAAAGTACTATTTCGAAAGAAAAGAGTTACAATGCTTATGAATTTATTTAATTTTATTTGTTTCGTTAATCTACTATATTCTAATACAAATAATACTTAAATGTGATATTTTAAAACATTCTAATAAGGCGCTACTCGAGCGCAAGAGGTTAATAATTGGAATTAAAGTGTGTCGTACCACACACGTTTGTATTCACTGTGGCAGTCAACGCGTTAATCACGAACGAGAAATTATATTATTATAATGATCATTTTCTATGTCCATAATAACAAAATTTACGACGTCGAGTCGTAAGATTTCTCGTTTATCCAGTAAATTTTAGAACCCAAGTAGCAATTAACTATAATTTTACTATAATTTTCGTTTCCCTAATTTCAACGAAAATTCTATTTCATATAATATATAGCATTTAAACACAAATGCTTTAACAAGTTTTGTAACATAAACTCAGAAACTTGAATTTACAATATCCGATTAACACCTGGACTGCCAAAAATTCCATTTGATAGTAATTTTATTTTTGACAAATTTTATACTCTATTCCCACAATATTTTGTTATTTCTAATACCTAATGGAAACAATTTCGACTAAATAAATCAAAGAATTCCTAATGACACGGATGATGGTTTCTAATGGAACTTTAAGTGCCACCCATATATGGGTGACATGGCAGTCAAGGTGTTAAATTACCACGATAATTACCATGATGTATCTGATTTTACAACAATCATAATTTTCAATGAGTAATCGGATTACGTTTTATCCAACTCTGGAAAAAGAATTGTCTGTAAACGTTCGTCCCTGCGTTCTTTTTATAGATTTTGCAGTCTCAGTTGGCGGCAGCACCTGAAAGCGGAATCCTGCTCGCCGACGAGGCGTTGGATGGTTCAGGAAGCGGTGACAGGCCGATGTATAGGAAGATCAACAAAGACGACATCGACAACGATGACGAGGACGTGCACGGTTACGATCACGACGACGAGGAGGCCTCCGGATCGGGAATGGGACCCACCACGCCAGGTACGTGTTCAAAATCTTCCTGATTTACCCGTGCCTGGATATTTTCTGCAAACATTTTCGCGACATAAACCTCTCGCAATCTCGAAGAGAAACATAAAAACCGAGAACAGCGAGATTTTATGAAACGTTCGATTTAAATATTTTCAGAATTATTTATAATACCGAAAAATATTTGAAAACAGAACTTTAAAAAATACAGTCTTCGAATTTCGATTAATTGATTAAACACACCTTTGATTGTTGTAAAAATTTCTTGAGAAACATACTCTTTTTAATTATGCAGCTCTTAAAATCCATACGCGAAATATTAAATGGTTTCTAAGGGGGGAATTATAGGATATCAGCAGTTTTGTTATCAAAGTTTGGCCACCTGTTTCTGCGGTACTTTGTACACCGTTCGTTTGCTGCAGCAGTGACATAACTCAAAATTGACAGTGTTTAATTATTGATATAAAAAACGAAATGGTTTTTGCTTCTACTGTTTATTAATAGAATCTCGTGAATTAGAATAACTGTTGCAGTTATACGATATTTTAAGATTTCCTTAAAATTGTAATATTTAATTAATGCAATTATTATCGCAAATATTGATACATCTGTGCTATAATATAAAAAAGTGAAATATTGAGTTTCGAAAATTTTTCTTTCAAATAATTCATTCAACCGGAAGTTCGTTTACCGCTGAAAGATTTCAGAAATTGACAAGATTTTGAATCGTTCGAGCTCGAAAATATCCCTGCATTCCCTTAACCGTATCAAAGCTGACTATCAGAACTCTCAGAACTCTCGGAACTCTCGGCAATGCCTTAGAACTCTCCTACCTAACTACGGTGTTGTCTCGGAAGTTGGCCATTGCTGAATTGAAAAATGGTGGTATAGAGGAAGAAACCTTCACAATTCATCTTATCACTTAAAAATTACTAGGAATTATATCCCAATACAATAATTTATTCTATTTTACTTTGTCAGTAAAGCAATTTTTTATGAACATCAACTTAACCCCTTGCCATACTAAAGACTTTTATTTTTATTACAGTTCGATTTTATGTGTAATTACAATTACAATTAGTATGGTATACTATCTTTAAATGTAAATTATATATAATATTACAATTTTCTTTGTTTGTTTTAACATTGCGACAATAAATATCTAGCTTTATCTGACGGTAATTGAATAATCCGGTGATTATGCATAATTGCATCACTAGGTTTGGTAAATGTGATGAATTCTTGAATATATAAAGAAATTAACCGATGAGTTTAGTTTAATATGTCTAAATAAGTAAACTTAAAATATTGAATAATTTGTAGCAGTAGCGATAAATGTTATTTGGAAAAATGTTTTTTTCTCTAGAATTTGGGTTTAGTTTTGTATGAGTTCTAATAATAAAATTATTTCCTTTACTTAAGTCTTTCATTTGACAAGACATGTCAGTCCCTCATTCAAATTTCGTTCAGGCTACATCCATATTACTTAAAATAGCCATTTATTGAATTTTTAATTATACATAATCACCGGATTAATCACATTTACCGTAACGTATATACTTAAATTTCAGTCTTTTTAAAGTTCAGTTTCTCCCGCGACAGATCCAGTAATACCTAGCAGTTCCCAAATACTGAGATGAATAATGGATCACATTTCCTCTAAGGAAGTTTGCAGTTACCATCCCCCTAACCCCAAATCACAGATTCATCGACATAATAAAGACGAAACGTAACCTTTTGTTTCAGATCCGATGTTGAACACGAATCGCGACAAGCCGATCACAGCCGGTTCATCGAACGTTCTTGTGTCGTCCATCGTGTTGGCGATCGCACTCGCGATACCCGTGGTCGCTTAAGCTTCATTGAAAATTCGATGTGGAAGAAGGGAAACGACGTTTCGACGAGCCGCGATCTAGACGTAGACAAACGAGTTTGGAGCCCCTACCCCCTACCCCGCCGTCAGTGAACAGGATGATCCTGCTCGACACGAGGGAACGATCCTCATTCGGATCTGACGAATATCTTCTTCATAGGTGCACGTTTATCGCGCCGCCCGCGACCCTCGGGGAACAGCTGGAGATTTGTTTTCGTCGCTCGTGGCTGAGAATCGGTGAAACGCCATTGTGCCCGATCGATACAAAAATAAGTAAAACAAAAAGAAAAGAAGGAAAAAACGAGGACTGTTTTCGTAAATAGAATCGTTTCCCGCGAACGGACAATTCCTAGGCTAAAAATCTCTGTTGAACCGACCGTAAAGCAGCAGGTGCGAAGATAAGGAAGGAAAAATCGTTGGATCGTTTCTTTAGCGGCTACGATGCCCAGCTTTTAACGGCCTAACGACACTTTATCGTCGGGCTCGCCGACGAACGGGGCTTCGAGGAACAACGGGGCAGAGCCAGGCTCTTGTTAGTTTGTACATTTTGTTGCTCGTGAACGAGGATGGAAAGAAATTTATATATATGAGAAAAAAAAACACACAAACGCACACACACACGAACTGTTCTTATAGAAAACTACGAAAGTCGTCGACTCGCCCCATCGGCTCCGACAAGGATAAGAACCATTGGAAACGATGATCGTGGAAAGAGAAAAAAAAAATGTTCGTCGCTTCCCGTTATCGAAGATTTGACGTACGAGAAGAGAGACTCGTCTCCTATTGAAATTGAAAGTAATTAGACAAAATTTTAGAGGATGATCCTCGTAGAGAGCTTGAATGTTGTGCCGTCTCGTTGGAAGATCGAATTCAACGGTACCAGGATACCCTAACTTCATACCGTTTGTCTATGTTATTAGCAGTGACTGATGATACGTTGCCATATTAACGAGAATAGAGAATACAAAAATAAAAAGAAAAGATAAAAAAAAAATAAAATAAAAGTAAAAAGTAACCGCAAGACGCGAATTGTACTCGCGCGTTCGACCGAGCGGGTCGTATATTTATTAAATCGCATACAACAAGGTTTGGAAACGTTCGTTCTTCGTTGGATGATTTAAGCGAACGAACGCGACATGGGGTTACCCGAGCAATAATCGTGCATCGTTGGTTATGCACACATCGCTGTGAACATTTCGAGAATGAGAGAGAATCGACATCGAAGTCAAAGTGTTTTCTTTTCCTTTTTTTTCCCTCCCCCCACCCCCTTCCCCCTCCCCCCTTGGCGGAGAGAGAAACTCTCCCCGTTTCCATTTCGGTGGCTTTTCAATAATTCAACGTGACTCCGACTACTGTGCCTCGCGTTCAACGACTATGCGTCTCGACGTCGATACGTGGTACCAGTGACGCGAAGCGTCCTTATTTCGTCACGCATGCCATAACACCGACTGCCAAAACCGTCGATTCGAGCGACGCTCAGAAGACGGCCAGAGCTGGCCCGGGCGACTCGGTGCCACCCATGGGGTCGAGCGCGGGCCCCGGGGCAGCGTCTTTACATCGAAAGTCTGACGAACGAAGACGACGACCATGTGCCTCGCGTTCAACGCTGTCCCTCTGCTCGCTCGCGTTTCGACGTCGACGCGTATAAGCGACGCAAAGCGTCCTCTTTCGTCACGCATGCCATAACGCTAAAGCTGACTGCCAAAACGCCGATTAAGCGACGCTCAGTTTTATAGACTTTCATCGCGGAGGTTCCCTAGGGGGCCTGGGCGACTCGATGCCTCTGGATCGGGCACGGACATCAGGGCAATATCTTACGTCAAAGTTAAACATTTATTTTTGCAAAGTTAATGTGAAATGTAATTAGAATTGAACTTAAGGGAAAATAGCGATTTAGGGGAAGAAGGTTTCATCCCTCGGCTTATAACACTCAAGGGCGTTAATATTTAATATATATTTGTAATCGAGTTAGTTAGTTTAACTTTTAACTGTCATAGTAAAGATAATGGACGATTTTAAGTGTCCTATCAGTCCTCAATCAAGTTGAACTTTATAATTTACAAGTTATTTGTATTGGCAGTTTTTAATTAGAAATTATAAAAGGGAAGTTCAAGATAAGTATTTTTACAATTGTTTGATACGTTGCCATGGTGGTCACCGGCGCCTTAAATTTTGAATAATTGGATAATTAATAAAAGAAAAGCTTATATAAATTTTGAATATTGCTAAATTAGGCTAATAGTATAAAGTACTCATTTGAGTAGTTACTTTTGAAAATTAATCAATAGAAATCATAATAATTGTCACTGTGACAGTCAACGTGTTAATATCGTGCCTAGGCATAACATCCAGTAACTTTGAAGTGTAAAATGAATAATAAAGCCTTCCTGCCATTTTCCCTAGGTAAAACCATCTTGAGTCCTAAAATGGAACACACTATACTATTCTGATTACTACTTCTTAATGGCTTAATTTATAACTTTGACTTATTATCTTGCACTTGTCAATTCAGGATCAAATGCATTAAACACCTGAAACAACACAGTGCCCTTACTCGAGGTGCGATGCAAGACATTGCTTCTGGTGTTTGTCTAAAATAACTAGACAGCTACTTTATTGTCCCGAGCGATCATTTGCGGGTAGCTAAACTTGTGGGTTCATGACAATGAAACGCAAATGTCAAATGTTTTCAACGCTTGAGTCGCCTAGGCCTGCTCCAAAGGTAATCGCGAAACGACCAACTTCGCTTCCTCCTTGAAAGCAACGTTTTCAAGGATCATGAGCTTAGAATCAGCCATTTATGGCAACTAGCGTGCGATCTTCGTCGGTGGTGCACTCAGGATTTAATCTCGAGAGGGGTCTGATTTAACGTAAGTTCAATAAGATTCGTTCGAAGAATAAAATTCAATTTTCGAGTTACTTTAACGATTGTTCCCCCTCGACTCCCCTTTTGGGTGCGCCACTGATCTTCGTCTTTCAGCCCGGTGCAAACGAGTTACATCGAAAACGACACGTACCGTTCTGTCATTTGCAACGTTATAAGGGGATCGCACGCCGACGTGCATCGCACAATTAATACATTGACGACGAATGACTCACCGTCGCGTCAAATTGCATTCGACGCTGCGTGAAATGACCGCCGCCTCGAGGAACTCAAACGCGTGTGTAGTTGCAGTACATATCGTGATTATTGTTAATAAATAAAGCTAATCTTTAATCCTTTTTTTTTTTAGTTTTATAAATATTTAAAGAACGCTGTCGTTAAGATGTTAAAAATATAAATGATCGCTGTGGAATCACGAAAGTGGCTCATCTGCACCAGACCTTTACGGCGTAATTAAGATTTTTGCCCGAGAGAGGACAGGGTAGGTTCCTCGGCTTTTCTAGAAGCGCTTTTTAATCATAATTTTCAAGTAATGAGTTTCACATTGCACGTTGCATCTCGATGCAAATATTTATTCCTTATAAGATCAAATTTTGCGATCTGCTTTTTTAATTTATTTTAATAACTCTACAGAGGGTCGAACCTATTCTGTCCCCTGCCTAGTTACGCTCATATAAGCGGCGTTTATATTAGGCAACGTTTGTACCAGCAAGGTTTTAATTAAACGCAATTAACTTCTGATCGTTCGATCCAAAGTTGCCCTTTTATTTTTTATTCTGATCTGAGAATCTGGTGTCAGTCGTGGTTGACTATGTTAACCCTTTATGTCGACCGTCCTGGCATGAATTTTCTTCAAGAAAGTGCAAAATGTAAAATTTTGTCAATAAATTTGTGTATAAATAACAAATATCGATGTTCTGTTTTCTCAATGAAGAAATAGTTGTAAGTTTGTGAAAGTAAAAATTTTATTCGAAGGAGTTTTTACAACTTTGGAATGGCACTTAAAGCGCAATTTTATACGTCAGGGTATGTGTTGACTTTTGATCGAAAAAGATTAACAAACTGAAAGAATAGTTAACACGTTTATTACCAGTCACATATGACTTAGAAACAAACATCTTAGTACATGTTCAAGTCGTTTGGTTTTCTTAAACAAAAAATTGATAATGAAAATTACAATACGATTGTTCTGAATCATTTATACAGCCCTGTTCGAAAATACTAGGTACTATTTTTATTACAATTAACTTAAAAAATTACTTTTTTGGTATCTTGATATGGTGCTTCATTCTTTGATGAAAAAATTTTAATACAAATATAAATTTAAACGATTAATTAATTATAGGTACCTGTTACAAGCCTTGTGATTTGTTAAATTTTAATTGAACAGGGTGATTAAATCTTTGTTAAATCAATCTGAATAAAAAAGTAATGTTAAAGGTGCATATAAATTGTATTTAAAAAATGTAATAAAGCTCAAAGAGATGTTTAATCAATTATTGAATAATAATTGAAATATATAGAATGATTACTTTTTACTACTAGATTATCCTTACAAATTTTCAGATTTAGATATTTTTATGCTCAAAATAAGAAAAGAAATAATTAAAATCTGCAAAACTTTCAGAGATTTGGTAGAGAACGTGTTGACCATTTTTCAGTAATAAAAATGTTGAATCATAGCATAAATCTTTTAACTAAGTAATTCGTAATCCATCGACAAAGGTTGCCTAATGTGAATCCCTCTCTAGGAATAAAAGGATCACGAAATCGCGTTTAATTGCCTAACGCACAATAAATCGTTTCGATTTTGTAAAATTTTTTATACAATGACTACAGTTAAATCGTACAACAACACGGATACTCGAAGCGGATCAGGAACTCCATCTTGGGCGTCTTAAAAAGAAAGTTAAAATTGCTGATCAAAGGCGACTCGTTCCTTTTTTTTTAACCCTTTGTAAAACGATCGAAATTCGTTCACACGTTCGGCAAACGGCTTCTGATTGTTCTTAGCGAAAACTGTAAGTGTAGATATTATAAATTTTTAATATATGTTTTGAAAGAAACAAACGGTATTATTTATTTAGTCGAAGAAATCATTTTTCGCAAAGGGTTAGCGATTCGATAACGCTGATCGTTTCGCAGCTTTTTAACCCTTTCGCAAATTGATCGCTGAAGCTCGATAAACTGTTTGTTGATTTTTGCCAATTTTTCTGATCGATCACGACAACGCTTGTATATACAAAGTGTCCCAGAAATAGTGTACGAACCGAAAATGGGGGGTAGCTGAGACGATATTGCAAAGGAAATTGTTGTTCAGAATCGTCTCAGCTACCCCCCCCCATTCCCGGTTCTTACACTATTTCTGGGACACCCTGTATTACTGCTCAGAAAATATTAGAATACTTTACAGAAAATTATGAATACAATTTTTGAAACATTTAATTATTTATATTGGTTTCAAATTTATTCTCTACGAGGGCTGTTCGATAAAAATATATTAATTTAAAAGGAAAAGAAATGTTTATTTTTTTCACATAATTATGTTGATTACTTCAGAATTAATTATAAATATCTTTTTTGCAAATGATTTTTTCACGTTTATCTTGCTATAACTACTTGAAATTTGTTATTTAAAATAATCATTTGAAAATTCAGAACTTGTTTGAAATACTTTATTATTTTTATTTTACAATTAATATAAAAAGGTAATTTTATTTTCTGATTTGTTCAAATAATCTTTTATTTACAACGCTTAAATAAAAATTGTAATAATTATTGAATTAAAAACATGGAAGTTATTGTGTTGTATTAGTTTTACTAAACATGATTTGTATCATAAAATCAGAGGATTTGAAAAATTATGACATTAAATCATCATCTCCTTACAAAAAATATTGTCAGTCCCTAATAAATTTATTCAAACAATTGGTAAAATGATTAACCCTTTCATTCCGAAAGGCATACAAATACTTCGTTTTTAATTATTACTCAAAAATAAAGCGAAAGGGTTAAGAAAACTTTTATTCTTAAGTTTTAATATTTTTTATTAAAGTATTTACAGTTCTTAAGATTTTAAAAAGAAGGATGAAAATACTTTTTTTTAATTATTTAACGTGTTGTGAAACACTTAAAGTGACATATTAATATTAGCTACAAAATAAAAGAAAATTTCTTCAACAAAGGACAACAACAGAAAGATAATTTTATATTAAAAAAAAATAGTTTTAAATTGTTATGATAATAACACTGTCTAATATTTTTGACCAAAATTGTGTTTGTATTATATCATACACATGCTCTAATGTTTCAAGTGCCAAAAAAGTAGAATGGATCCAATGGTACTCATCAAAATCCATGATTTGATTGTCAACCAAGAAATGACATAAAAGGATATAAACTGACGTAAGAAAAAATATGAAATAATTTCAAGGGTTAACCCTTTGCACTCGAGTGGTGGCGCCTTTGGGGCGCCATTTTAAAATGTGGAATTTACCAGTTAACGAAATAAATACAAGTAAATAAATCATTTATAACTCTTTCCTTCTAAAATAGAGCTTTCAAATTTTCAAAGCTTCATCGAAAAAGATATCAAAATTGAACCGTACCCCAAAATGTTTCGAGTACTTTTGTTTAAATGATACAGCAAATTGAACGACTAAATGTCAGACAATCAGATCACGATACAAATTTAATCGAACGATTCGGTCGTTGGATCAAACTTTGCCCCACGTAAACGGGGGTTCAAGAAAATAAATGTACGAGCCTCTTTTCGCGCTTTCGTAATTTCTGCTTCTCACCGGAACTCGCCTTGATCCTAGACGATCGTAATTGCTAACTCGATTAATGTCCGTTGAATCGCGCTCGATTCGAGTTCCCCGGCAGAAATCTAATTTCCACCGAAACTCGGACACATTCGCTAATCGTCGTCTTGGATTGGGTCCAGACCGTTCGAACGCTTAAATCTCGCCGAGAACTTTATAACGACTTTTCTACCGAAAGGTATTCTCCTTTTTTTTCTATTCTATCGTCGAGCACATGGTTTTATTCCTAAGGTTAATTGTATGAAACAACGAACGATACGCGGAAGAAACTAGTCCAATGACCAGGTCAGATAAGATTAATTTATTCGCCTCGTTCGACAGAACTTTGACTCGACGAGCGAATTTCATCCGTAAATACAGGGTGTGTGTCGGTGTGCGATCGAATTGAATCGAAAATGTGAAAGAAAATTTTTGCAATCGAACATGAAATATTGAATTTGACTTTCCGTTCGTAAGTTTTGATGTAAATTGTTAACCCATATATGGGTGACACTTGAATTTCCCTTAGAAACTGTCGCCTTATTATTAGGAATTCTTTCGTTTATGGAAATATAAAATTTGTCAAAAATAAAATTGAAACACCCCGTGTTATGTGAAAGAAGGAGCCAATACAAGAAGTAGGACTAAATTCCAAGTATTAACAAAACTACATTATTTTAACAATAATTAAATATCTACTTAAACAAAGTTTTTTGTTATTTTGGTTTGTTAGAGGGTACCCATTATCTATTTGTATTAAATTTCTTACTTTTCGTTTCTCGTACAGAGTGATTTTGTTCCACGTGTTTTTTCATATTCAAAGCCGTCAGGTGCCTAATTGTATTATTCGCTTGAACACACCTTGTATATTCTTACGAAGATTAATAATACCGCTTATCGAGCGACTTCTCTTTTTCCCGTGGCTCGTTTTCAAGGGAAAAGACGACCGGAAGGAGAGAAACTCGTGATCAGAATTATCATTAACGTAACCAACCGACTGCCAAATCCGTCTTGTTCCAAGCATTTGTAATCGAATTGAAAGCAGGAACAAGTAATAAATCGGACCGACATTCACGAACGTTATTTCGTATTCGACGAGCCTCCGTTGTTCCGAAAATTGCATTAGACTGTTCCATAATTGATGTCGAATTTTCATCGTAAAATTGGAATAACGATCATTTCGTTCAAAATGAACATTTTCAATCGTGATCTATTGCAATTTTATGATTGCAAATTTTTTCAAATATCTTCTTTCTTCCAAAATTGAAAACATTTCGAAAATTAAAATCTTTGATTTTTATCATTTTTAATATTGAATAAAAATTTGAAGATAGTTGCATGGTTTTTGAAATATTATAAACTCAATTTGGTGCAATTAACACTAGAACTACCAAGTGGGTCAAAATGACTTGTTCCAGATTTTTTATTTCATATTACAAAATTGATCAAAGTGTAGGGTGATTTTTATTAACATAAAGCATCATTCTTATTTATTTAATTTTCTATTTTATTTTCAATTTCAAAGAATTCTATCCAGGAAATAATACAGAATAAACTTAGTATTCAAGAATATGATTTTCAGGGGTCAGTTCGCGTAGATTTGTTCATTTTTCTGTTCCTTTTGTCTGCAAACGACGAGATATTGTCGCAATTTCTAAACAATCGTTATCCAAAGATAATTCTGTTTCCAATCCTTGGCCAAATGATACATTTATTTTTCTTGTAAAAACAATATTATATTTCTTGTATTCTTAGGTTCTCTAACATATCCAGAATAGAAAGCAATAAATTGAAAACTTGAATTAATTAAAGGCATCAAAATTGCCCTAATTTTTTAACGCTCTTAAAGCATTAACATTCAGTTATAAAAATAGTGGAAGTTAATTGATTGATTATAAATAACTAGTTAAAATATAATATCTTCGAGGACCAACATTTATCATGGAACAGTCTGACATGAAAATTTAACATCTATGTAAAATGTTGTGAGGAAGTTTAATTAAGGGGGTACATGAGTTATTAATGATCGATTTCTTACGAGTTGGAATAAAGAATGATTAATAACTTGACATTTGTTTACAATTCTTTAACGAGAATAGAACACTTATTTTTAGATTAAAATTTTGAACCAAAATATTAAAAAACTCCAGTTGAATAATTTATTATAAAAGATACATGTAAAATTTTTTATTATGTAGATTCAGTTAAAATTTCGATAACACGTTAATTAACACAGAATTAATTATATTTTATTTTCCATTTAGGCTATATGTAAATACAGAAAAATGGATAGAAATCGTGTCAAGACACTCGTAAAAATTAATCTCAATTTTGTTTCAATAAAATTCATTAAATAAAATGTAAATATACTTCATAAAGTGTTATTTTCGAAGTTTAAAAAAGATAAGTCTGGTTTTTGTAAACAATAAAAGAAAATGTAGAATTTTTATATTAAAATACCCATGAACCCCCTTGATGCTAAATGACTAACTTATCTATGAGTATGTAATATTACAATGGTAAACATTCGTGAAATGACGATATCAATTAAAATTAAAACAACAAAATTACTCAAAAAGAAAACAGAACAAATGAAGTTAAAAAATGGCATGTAAGATTGTTAATTAAAATATTTGAAACAAACGTTTCGTTCGTCATTTTTACGAATCATTTACACCAAAATCTAATTAACCCTCGGACGACGGACCATGAAGAATTTTGAACTATTTTTCGTGTACGTGTTTAAAATGTTCTTTCGCCCAGTATAAAATATTCAATATTTCAACGCTTATTAATCGAAATATTATGAATTTCCTAGACGTGGGTTATAACTGACCCCATTTTCGCCGTTCGAGGGTTAACAGCGATTGCTGACTGAGAATCGATCAGTGAATCTTTATTATTCTTTCATCAATAACGCTATTGCTTAATTTGCGTTAATTATCTAGGCTTAAGAAAGTTCGAAAACGTATCCGTCGAGCGAAATTGCCGTAATCTTGCGAGGCAATCAGTCTACGAACGAAAGACAGCGACGTCTTGAGTCGATGAAACCGATACTGACGCTTTTAACCCTTTACCCTCAAAAACGTATTCGCTGCAAGGAAGCAGCAACGAATTTGATTGAAAGTCCACTTTCCCTCCTATTTTCTAAATTTTATACTATTTGGAAGTTTGAATTTTAATCGAGACCCTGTCACCGTACGAGGGTTAATAAACAGCATAATGGCGTTGATTTTTATATCCGAAACCATCTGTTTCTGTCTTGTGCGAGCGAGGGTCGTAAAGGGTTAAGTGTCCGAGCGTGAATTACAATGAACGAGTACCGACGAGGGAGAGACTAATTGAACGTGGCCCGAGCACAAATTGTCGAAAATTTAGAACCGTAATTCTTCCAATTCACGGTTCAGGAAACTTAGACAACGATCGTTGTGAAATCGGCTGTCCACGATTAGAACGTCCTTAGACTTACACATATGTCTTGTGTTGTCCTCGGTTGTATTAACGACGCGCCACCGTGGACCTCTTCGATATTAATGTCCCTTTTAACGGCACACGCCTCCCGTATAGTTTATGGAGTTATCGTTGAATACGGTATACGGTGAAAAGGAAGTGGCCTTAACATTCGATTCCTTCGATTCGTGTTGCTTCGCTTCATTCTCCAAAAAGGAAAAAAAAAAAAAGAAAGCATCGTTGAGACTCTACAAACTGTAATTATTTATAGTGCTCTTTGTTATACATGTTTTGTGGTGCTACACTCAATAAAATGTCGATCAATAAAAGTGATATATTTAAAGCAAACGAGTTGTGTTGATATTTCAATAGGAGAAAATGATATTCGAAGGGGCGGCAGCTTCGTTTTTACCAAGTTCCAATAAATGAGGATCAAAATTGCATACATTATTGCCTTCGCGATGCACGAAATTTGCAACTAATTGCACATTTGTTAGTGGAGCCGCGTTAAACGAAGCTGCGCCCTGCTTGCTGCAAAATCCTCGTTCGTTATTGTTTTAATTTCACGAATGAAACTATTCATTTATGGTTTATTGGCCATTACCTTTCCTGTTCCAAAAAAACTGCCTATTAAACGAAGTGTATTCATCGAAACTCTTATTATTTATAACAGGAAAGTTTCATTCTTTCTAGAAATAAACAAAGTTAAATTTGAAATATTCTCCTTTGTACTACCCCTGTATATATTTTTGAGATTACAAGTAGAAACTGACGTCCATGGAAGTTATCCAGTGTAATTTATATTGTAATGCAATTTTGAGTATAATGGCTCCGTTCTTTTGGACGACAGTGCATATTTACAAATAAATAAACGAGAGACTCAAATGTCAGAGTTGATGATAGATCTTTGTTAAAAAGAATTTTTAATTTATTTAAATATTTCATTTATATTGTAATGCAATTTTGAGTATAATGGTTCCGTGCTTTTGGACGACAGTGCATATTTACAAATAAATAAACAAAAGACTCAAATATTCTCTATTCTGATTTCGCTAACTTTTATTTTAAATTGATTTGAAATAAATAAATTTCCAAGAACAGTGAGCCAAAGAGAGGAATAAATTGAAAATTTCAGATTTATAATTTTATAAAAAATTAACGTTAATTAAGGAATTAATATTAAACTGTATGTGAGTAAATCTTTCGTTTCGAATGTTCTCCTTTCTTGTTATCCTTAATTTCCCAACAAATATGTTCTCGTCGAACAATAAGGCTTGAAAGTTCAGCGAACGAGTCGGCCATTTCACGGATCACGGTTCGTTAGACGCGTCCTAAAATAGCGGTTCGATTTGTGATAAAATCGTCGGGTTATCTACGTTGCCGGGGAAACTTTATTAGATAAAGTATTGATAAAAGTTCGTCTTTGCCGCGAATAGTACACGGGCAATTAAAGAAACGACCGGTCGTTGAATGAACTTATTGTGCCCGCCTTAAATTGGCTCGTTGAACGTTGAATGGCCCCGATGGCGAATTTAATTAAAGCGATACACATTGCCGTCTACTGTAAGCTTCCACGGCCGACAGCTGCACCCTGTTGAAATGTAAAGTATAAGATAGAGACGAAACGGTCCAAGAAACGCAACAGAATCCCGGTACACTTAATGCACAATTTGTCATCCCTCTAATTACGCGTCTCGCTGTTGGTCTCTTTATTAAAGCGACGTGCCGCGACGCGTCGTTACCGAGAATAAGCGAAACCGCGTAAATCCTGCAAATTTAAGGCCTAATTCAATGTTTCTCGTATTACGTTAATCACGATCCAACTATAAGTGTCATGTACGCATCAAACTAGAATTGAGGGGATAATCTCTTTTTCACAATTATCGCAACTTTCTGATGTACGAATTTCACTATACCGGGTGGGACATTTCTAACGGATTATCTTGGTCGCCACTGATCATAGAGAAAATGGCAAATTTGCATAAGTAAGGTGGCTAAGGTTGATTGCTGTGCGTAGCGTGATTTATATTAAGTATTTTTAAAGGACAAGAATCCTTTAATCCTAACCACCTTAAAGTAATATAACTTAACCTTGCCTGATACAGTTTTGAATTAAATTCAGAGTCACTCAGAATAGCATAGTTTGATCTATCTCAAAGGCAAATTATATCACATTAGGTTAAATTATTTTTAAATGAGGATTGTAGGGTACAGTGCAAAGCTTCCCTTTCATTATATCTCATCAAATAATTTCTTTTTCAAATACTTACAATTAGAATCATTCACTCTGCGTATAGCAATTAACATCAGACACCTGACAATATTTGATACCATAGGCCTAGTTGTAGATTGATCGATAAAAGAAATACGAACATCATTCACTTTTTTTAAATAGAACGATACGGTTTTCTTATTTATATTCTGATAAAGTGTTCCAATACAAATACAGCGATCTATATTATGAAGGCCGACTCTTACATCTTACAAAAATGTCAATAAATCTACTTCCTGTTACGTTAGCGATAAAACTATTCGCCTTTCCTCCTATAACTTCCTCGCTTTCAAACTTCATATTATTAATTAAGTACTTTTCTTTACCTTTGTGTCTGTTTAATAAACGCATATTAACTATCTTATAATTTTATAAAAATAAATTTCACCTTCTATAGCTCGAATTTTCTAAACTTGCGAAAAGAAATATTGAAGTATTTTGAGAATTACTTATCTTGCTAATTAGCAATACGATTCTAAAACACAACGTGGTACGTCTAAGTCACAGTGGTACAAAGTACAGACGATAAGGCACAAAGTTTTAAGTTTATGATAAAAAATTTTCTATGATTCCAGAGTTAAACTACTTTTCTAATAAACTGCAATTAAATTATTAATTATCTAGACGTTAAATATCTCTTAAGCAAATGATTTTTCGGCACACATAGCTCAATAAGTTTTAAATCGATTGGAGTATTGAAGTATACGTATGCGATTCCATTTAAAAATACATCAATGACAAATAGTTCCGAAGATATTTAAGGAGGTCGATTTAAATGACTCACCCTGTGTATATAACAACGGACGAGTCTGTTCGAACATAGAATTTAATTAATCGCAATAAATACGCGTGACCGACAATTTATTACTTGGGAAACATTCCAGCTAAGACTCGTGATGAGGTTACATCCTTGTTTTAACAGACACCGGTCAATTGAATCGACGTTTACCGTTTAACCCTTTGTGTTTTAATAACTGGTCCTAATAAGTAGTTCGGGTCACAGCGTTAAACAGTCACAAGATGAAAGAACTTTTTACTTTTTCGTCCGTTTTTAACGATGAAATATTGGAAAATTGTCAATCTAAATCTCAGACGATTTTAAACAAATAATTCTGAAGACACAATTTTGTTCTCTGAAGAAGTTTACTGCCAAAAAGTTACTGTAGGATGCCATAAAACGACCATTACAGAATTGCCAAAGATTTACTTGTTGAAATTATATTATCAAACACAGTCCCTTAGAAATATTGCAAATTGCAATGTCCATCGTTCCAAAGTTATAATCGTAAGCAGATCCTAACACGTTGTGGTAAGACACACTTCAATTCCAATTATTAAGGCTTCTGTCGATTAATTTTCAAATGTAACCATTCAAATTACAACCATCCACGGTTTATTTTATCCTTTCTTTTAAAGAAAACTACGTCAACGCGTTGAAGGAATTTTACATCGTCAAAAGCATTCGTAAAACGATTCAATGATCCGCGATTGCGCAAAAGTTTTCATGGACGAGTTTTAAATAAACGTGGGAAAACTATTTTAATTCCCCTTAATGGCGCAGTTCGCTATCATAAATTCTCAGCCGTTATCAATTAAACAAGATTCGTTTAGCTTGTTCGCATAGAATCGCGAACCGCAGGCACGTAAGCCGCGGTGCCGATTGGCAACGAAAATAAGAGAAAAATTACGACACGTACGAAATATTTTCGAGGGCGAACGGTGCTCGTAAAAGTAAGGAAACGAGTTTCGGTAAATACGATTCGTAAAAGCAGTTATGTCTGCGGGGAGAAAGGTTTTGCGGGGCCATATTTGCTCCAACGCATTTATTTACTTTGTAAACAACGTTCGTCCCAAAAGATGTTGGCTCGCTTTCAGTCACTTTGAACAATTGATTTGATAGGTAACTGCATGTCCTACAGTCAAACGTACCGATTTTAGTTTTCTAAATTACAAGAAACAAAATGGAACCTTGATTTGGACGATTCTGATTTTTCCACGAAGACGGTTGTAAAATAAAAATTAACTTCTAATTTTCAGTTTCAATTTCCGACGAATTTCAATCAACGAGATATTCTTCTGCGAAAAGGGTGACAAGACACCTTAATGTTACACGAAAAGCAGTGTCTATTCCTTGACACGAAATTGGAAAAATACAGAAATTCGAAAATGAATTCCCCATGAGTTAAGATCTATTTACACATACAATACGTAAGGTGTCAGTACTGTATCCGCTCAGTTCCGTGGTTTTCCGTCAGTGTCAGCGATATTAAATATTTTTCTAATCATATGGATCCCTAGTCAAACGAAAAGGCTGATCAAGCAGCCAGAAAAGCAATAGTCTCCCAATTAAGTTTCAAAGATACACTGAAAACGGCCCAAAAGGAGCTAAGAATGGAGAACAACAGCATTAAAAAATGTAACATACAACTCACAATCGACCATCCTATCTTGCACTGCCCAAAATATGGTACACTTCGGGAAGTATAAGAATGTTAGCACTTTTATGTAGAGTACAAGAAACTGCATCGATTGATACAGCCAATAATATAGGTTCCTATTAAGTGCAGTTGCATTTTTCTGATGCACTGAAGCACAAAAGGGCATAAAATTTCATTGCATGTTATGCACCATCTGATGCCATTTAACTTTTACTTCTAATTGTAAGATCTATTCTCAGTCGTTTAGGAGGTACAGCCTGTTTCAGTTGCGTGGGACACCCCGTATAAACTGCAATTAGAATTAGATGATAAATAATAAAGGTCACATATGCAATATGGAGTACGTCACGAGTGTTCACGATATTACAGGGCAAGGGGTTAACCGTTCTACAATTATTTACTGTATTTTTATAAAGAATAATAATAATAATATAACCAGGTTCTCAAAAATATGTTGGACTCCTTCTATGTCTGATCTATACGAGTTACAATTGGTGTAAGTACTGATGGAAATAGTGAAAGGGTTAAATTAAAATCGTGTGAAAAATATGTTGAACTTTCGATGCAAAACGTATAACACAGAATTGAAAATGAACGATCCTCCTCGTTCATCGGTTCGTGCCAATTGTTCCGAAACGGAACTCGAAACCCGCTTCGTAATCGCGTGATTTCCCGTCGCGCGACATCCGGCTGTCCTCTCCGATACAGCTTTTCGTGTTCGAGTTCGTTCGGACTTTTGCTTTTTAGCTGAAACGAGAAGCTGGCCCGCGTTAATCCTTCACACGACAGAAACGTTCTCCGTCCACCCTTTGAACGATTTACATCGCTTCCTTCGTGACAGGATCGCAGGACGAAGCGACGAATTCGAGCAATTCTACTCCGAATAGTTGGAAAGGGAGCGAAACCCGAAAGGAGAAAATTGCATTTAAAAATGTTAATTCAATCAAGCTTCGTTAGCTCTTAAACGGTGGACCATTAAAATTCTTTTACCGAACTTTATTCCCTTTTTATCCTAACTCTATTATAAATATTGTTTATTAGTGTAAACAAAATTTAATATTAGAGATATTTTATATTCAATTATAATCGAAATATTGTAGTATTTTTCTTTAACCTATTATCTATTTAATACCTATTTATATATAAAGATTTTTATTCACAATAATTTAATTTCAAAATTCAACCAATAGTAATTTCTGGTCGAAGTAAGCAATATTTGGGTTAATTATTGTTTTTTTCTACAAAAAAATTTGCATAAAATGTCTTAAATTTGATTAATAGTTCCCATACCTACATGTTATAACGTTTTACATATAAGGATTGTACTGATCAATTAATCACACCTACTGTAATTAATTTAATAACTTTTGATATCAGTACAACTACTTTATTAGCAGAAGTGTTAAATACATAGTATAACCTATAATTTTTTTCGGGACTTACCCCTGAATTTTTATATTTGTTTTTTTTAAATGTAGGTATCTTAAAAATTTTTTCATATTTTCTTACAGCTTAGAATGATAAAAAATCAAACCAAGAAGGTAAAACCCCGATAATGTCCACGGAGGGTTAATCTATTTTTTTGATCACTTACAAATTCTTTAATATCTATGCGGGGTCTTGTAACAAAATGACCCGCTATACCAGCTGAAATTATGTTATTCTAGTTTATGAAATTTTCTCTAAAACGACGAAGTAATGTCGAATTGAACGCCGTTCAAATTTTGTATGAAAAAATCGAAAACCGGAACGAATAGGCGATTAAGTTCGCTAAAAAAAATTCATAGAAAATATTGGATTTTATTTATTTCGTTCGCAAACAGAGAAAAAAAAACTTTTGACCCGATAAAATTCTGTCCTTTCGCTAGACAATTTTCCACGTTCGATAACGCTGATTGACGAGCATCGACACGCCGTTATGTGATCACAACCGCAACAACCAGCAATGCAACTTGCAACAGCGATCGTGTTAACCCACCGCAAACATTATACGCTTCCATGGTATTGGCTTGATCAGGCTGTATCCGATGCACGCATACACATATATGTATTTACAAATTGTCATTCATTGGAGAAGCGAGATACGTGAAACGGCCCGAAATTATCGATTGCCGCCTAACCCTTTGCCCGCATCCGTTTTCAATTTGCCACCGTAGACCGCAACATATAACGGTACGGACGAAAAATTCTGCCAACGAATTTAACCCTTTATTGCATCGTGCGACATATTTCAAGTTCTTTTTATTGCAACTGACAGAACGTGTTGGGTTAGTATCAAAATCTGAGTTTTTATCATTTTTCAGACGTGCAAAGAATTTGAAGATATCAAATTCACATTTGGGGGGGGACACCCCTTACGTATAATTTAAATATTTTTAATAAATTCTGAGCAGTAGAAACATTTACAAAATTATTTTATCTACTCCTCCCTGGAAATTGTAAGAAAGTGAAATAAGTTCCTTTTAAATTGACACGCGAAAAGTATAATTATCTGTTAGAATGTTTATGAAAATTTGGATGTTCATATATTATGAAAAATGGCCTTTTTACATTTCTATTTGTCACGGTTATCAAAAAGATCTTACCACGAAGATTACATTTTCCAGTTTCAAGAAATTTACATAAAAGGTGTTAATAATTGTAATAAGAACACGATTGTATTTTCAGTTTTTACACGACACTTTTGTATTCCATCAAACGTGTATGATCTGTAAACTTTTTCATTAAAAAAAGTAAAACATTTCTTGCCTTTTGTAATTCCAATATTTTATTTCACTTCTTACAAATCTACCGTGACTGTTCTCTAAATAAATTTTCAAATCATAAAAATTTTTTTTCAATATCTCCGTTGTTAAAAATATATTTCTATTTCAAAATCGATAAAACCGTGCAACGAATGGTTAATCCTCAGTCGAGATATTTTTATACCCTACATTTTTCTTCGTATTGACCAAAATTCATTTCACATATATCTATGGCTAATAATAAGGCTATTTCAACATCGAGGAAGTTATAAAACGAGAAAATAGAAAAGTTATTAAACAAAAGTTATAATGGGGTATTTGAAGCACCCCTGCTGGCCACTGGAGGGTTAATAGAAGTTGGCTATATTTGTGGAAATAAATTGAAAAGTTTAAAAAGAACTATAGAATACATGAGAAATATAATTTCAAAAACTGGCCGTGCCCGCTCTAATTCAATTTCTGACACTTATGAATTTTACACTCCAAATATTTAAACATATTCTAATTTATAAAATATTAATATTACGAATCAACTGTAGATAGAAAACCAATTAAAGAATAAATTCTGAACATAATTAATGTTAATAATTAATTACTAAAGTTAAATCTTTATCTATTTATTTAAAAGATCCAGACAGCTATATAGAATGAATTCTTTTAGCCAATAAAAACTATCACGAAATAATTTGTTATTTGCTTGAATTTAAATTTAATATATTTAGAAAGCTTGACAAGATAAATACCTCATATTTTCTGAAATATCAAAGTGATCGAGCTTTTGATAGAAAGAAACTCAACTAAGGGGGTGCAACTCCATTTCTCCCAACTCCGAGTAAATTAAACAAAATAACTATAAATTATTCATACATTAAATACGAAAACTCATTTTAACTTGTGAAATGTGACAAATTGATTTTCCTAAAACGAGCATCGATATTGGAACCTTTCCCTTTTTTGTCCAAATTCAAATCGTACCAGCGTAAGAATCGGGGGTTAAATTTCGTCTAAAAATTAGCCGTGAAGTTACTCGAAGAGGAACAACGAAACTTATTATATTATTCGCATATTCACAATCAAAGTTCAGGAGCGGAAAGTTTCGCATGAAAAATGCAAAACGCACGGTTGGTAACGAGGCTCGATTTCGAATCAGCAAAGTTGAACGCGATGCAAAACGGCCGGGGAAACGCGGTACGAAACTTTTTAGCCGGGTTATCCCGATGGAATGAACCCGAGGGAGGGAAGGAGTTCGCGTTCTCGTGCGGTTAACAACCGCGGAATTTAAATGGCAGCACGCGTTCTCTATTCTTCTATTTCCGCAATCGGAGTACTAAATTTATCGTGCGGACTCCATCGCGGCAAAACTCGTTGCCAGACTAATCTTTATCGCGATACCCGCGATCGCTATCGCGGAAAATTTTCAGGAAAACGAAATCAAACGAAGGCCCTGTTGTTGCTGTTTCTTCTTTTTTTTTGCCTCCCCTCGTTTTGTTTTCATAAAACGGTGATATCGATTGAAACGCGAGACGGATGCACGAGATGGGCCGGCTTTATGCGAGCCGCGTACAGCGTGGTCGATAAGTCATGGACAAATTTCATTCGAAATAAAAACGCAACGTTAACTCACGCGTACAAGGTGTATACAAGGTGAATCACGCGATGTGTTCGGTTTCAAAAGATTTTATTGGGTTGAGTCATAAGTGATTGCCGCTGCCTGTGCTTGGACGTAAACTTTTTCGAAAATTACGAATGACCTGCAGTCCCCTCTTCTAAGGCTTGAACAGTCTAAAAGCAACAGCTAGTGAGTGCGTCAGACAAACTTATTTTTTATATCATAAAAGAGAGAACAGACAATTAAAAATATTAACAAAATAAAGTATATATATCTAATGTTTAAGTAAAAGTTGTAAAACTTGTTAGAGGATTTTAAAAGTGAGAACCAAAAAAAGTAGTTTTTAACCATCCTCCCCTCCCCCTTTCCAAGTGACGCCACAAACTGACCCACGAGCTAGAACTAGAAAAAATAATGAACAAAATTTGACCCACTTCTCAAAAAGGTTCGCCATCACTGGCCTATACCATGCGAGTAATTTTTTAATATTTATGGGTGGTGGAGTTAATTCTTGTTCCAAGTAACTTCTCGATTACCTGTCAGTGTTTTCGCGTCCCCTTAAAAGAGACTTTTCATCGAAAAGAGTTCGGTACACAAATGATTATTATCAGCGTTCCAATTGTTGCTTAACCAAAGCCAATTTTCGGCCGGCCTCGAGTTATACGACGCGACGCGACACGAACGAATTTCCCTGCCTTGTGATCGTTTCTGTCGCGCATTGGATATCAGAGACTTTCGCGCTATTCAGAACGCGTAATTCAATTTGAACCCTGGTAATCGCGTTTGCGGGTTGATTAGCAGAACCGCTCGCCATTAATCGTGCCACGCGGTAATTGCGTTAGGTACCGATACACCCTCCGAAGGCTTTCTCTGTTCGCCCGCTAATAATCATCACGAATTTATCGGGCCTGCAATTCCGTCCGCGTTTCGTTACAGCTGTAATTTATTGTGTCAGAAAAGCGCGGAAAGCGGGGCGGATCCTTCCCTGTTCGATGAAGGATCTCGCGTCGAAAATTTCCCACGGAACCGAGCGGTTCTTCGCGTTCGATTCTTTGCGCAAGCTGACGAAATGTAATTGTGAGATAAACGAGTTTAAAATTTTGACATCTCCAAAAGTGGGCGGTGAAGCGCAGCGTTCATGGAGTTGTAATTTAAAAAATTTTTTTAATTTCGCTTTGAAATTTTGGAAAAACATTCTACAAACGTAGCTCCATCGTTAAAAAAAGATCGACTTTTTGAAGGTTCTAATTGTATTAGTCCCCTTAAATACCATGGTAGAGTTACATTCGACTCTCTTAATTAATTTCATCCTTGTAAAAAAAAATTAATAAGAAGAAACACACTCGCTTTTACTTTAACTGTTTTATTTTTTTTTATGTGTCATATCAACATAACAATTTTAGTAGGTGCAATTATAGAATCCTGATTGCGCAAGAACAACGTAAGAAAAGAAATGATGCGAACAATCGATGACTACTACAACCGTGTGTATGACGAATATATATATATATACGTTGTGGATGTATATAAAATGTAAAACAAACGAGTACGGTACATTAGCGACAAATGTAGTGCACCAAAGTAAAAAAAAAATAAACATTATATCCGATAGAAGACGATTTAACATTTGGCTTTTTTCAATGTCTCCGACTCGTTGTGCCAACTACAGATACCGGAAACGTTTCGCGAAAACGTTTGAAATCTGATCTCGTACAATATTCCACGAAACGTTTCCGTTCACGTGCTTGAATTACAAAAAATCACAAATTCCAGCTTGCGATACGTCACTGGGTCCTTAACGTCAACGAATGGTCTACCTCGAATCAAAGAATATGAAATATATGGTAAAACGAAACGTACAACAACATCCTACGTTACGATGCGGTTTCATGCGGTATGATCCTTGGACACCAGGAACATCTCCACGAGTTTAATCAGATTTTCGATCCCCTCCAAATAATTCAGATCCAAAGCGGTCGGATCCTCGGCCGGGAAGACGTGGGTGAAGTCAATCATGTTAATTCTAACCCAATTCTGCTTCTCCTCGGATGTGCTGATAAGCTCGTTCAACAGATCGTCGTAATCCTCTTTCATTTTAACGATGTCGTCGTCGAAATTGTTCACGTACGAATGCGTGCGACACAGTCGGCCGACCCTGAAGTCCGGGCTGCAGGATCCGCTTCTGTACAAGATCTTGTTCCTCTCGCTGGTGTCACACTCGTTGCTCAAACTGATGCTCCTTTTAACAAAATGCACCCTCTCGGTCGTACGATTTCTCGCCGTTTCGACGATCGAGTTGCCGGCCGCGTGAACGCCGTAACCACTCGACGTGGACGTGCGACTGTTCGAGGGGTTGAACGTTTTCGCTAGATGGTTGTCGCTGTTCGTGTCGCTCAGGCGCAAATAATGCCTGAGCCTTTTCGCGTCGTATGCCACCAACAGGGAACTAGAATAAAAGCGGAACAACCGCTGCGTACGAAAGAACAGTAAGATCTTCCACAAGAAAGAGAGAAGCTTCACAATCAATTGACGACAGGGCGGTCTTTCTGGACTTATATTCAGGAAGATTTTCAGCGCTGCGCAGGAAAGAAAAGGCACTGTTTGCAGTATTTGAAGAGACAATGAAAATGTTATAGAGAAGAAGAACAGGTAAGAAGAATATACATAGAATAGTTTTAATGTGTGTTCTTTTTTTTTTGTTTTTTTTTTTGTTTGTTTTTTTTTTTTTTGTTTTTGGAACTTCTTCTGCGCACGATCCAACTGTTATATGTATTTCTATATCGCTACACGGTACGTGGCTAAAGATTGAAAAATAAAATAAATACGTATTCGTGAGAACGGTAGCTGATCGTGTCTGGTTCTTGTACGATAATATGATTGATAAAATGATTGAAGTTGATAATATACCTTCCACGACACCTTTGGCATCGAGAGTCTTGCCATAATGTTTGCCGAACTTTCTTAACTGTCCGAAGGAGGCGCAATAGACTTGAAAGCCAGTTATACAGAATCCGTAGGTGCGTTTCGACTCGGCATATTTCAGCTCCTCCGTCGCTTTCTTCTCCGGCGTGGCCAAAGGATCCCAGGTTCGTCTGCCTATCTTTATGTCCATCACGCACGGTTCCGCCATACCGTCGGTAATATTTTTCAGCATAAGGAATGTCATTCCTAAGATTTCACAAAAACGATTCGATCACAACGTGTTTATCGGTGACGAATCAAGTTCAACAAGACTTTCGTCTCGCATTGTCGCTACATCCTTGTTTTTAAATTGAAAATAAAATGGAAAACAAAGTGAATGAAGTACGAAACCAACATGCAGAATAATCCTTTATCTTGATAAAAGTCAACTTATGTTTCGACAAAAACGTTTTGTAAATTGTTTAATTTGAAATAAGAAATTTCAAGTAAATAATTTGCTGCTATGAGATAATTAACCCCTTGCCGTACTTTGACGAGTCAGACTCGTGACGCACCTTACGGTATAAATGTTACAAACCTGACTTGTACTGTTAGTACAATCAGATTTCAAGTGTAATTCCAATTATAATTGGTATGGTAAACTATTGTTAAATGTAAATTATATAAAACATTACAATTTTCCTTGACAACTTCAATCCACCTTCATATTTCTTAAATAATCCAATTTAAAAAAAATTAAACTATTAAATGAAGAATCTTCTCTAAAATAGAAGAATCTTTTTTGTTTTTTTTAACAAATTAGCAATTTTTATATACTTAAGGTCTGTACACGAATAGTTTCAGACTATTGTATTTTACAATTAAAAAAAGAATGTGACCACAGGGAAATTCATTTTGACCCACCTCGTATGAAATCTACATTTTACATATATTTAGAATACTAAATATTAAATTAATGAAATTATATTCTGAAAATATTAAAATTAGGTTTTGAATGAAATAATCAAGAACGACTGATTTATAGATTTTAAAAGACCATAATAGCAAGATTTCGACAAGATAATATTATTAATAATATTATGTGGTATAAACTTTTATAAAAATGCTGTTACCAATATCTTTTATTTACAACAAACTACCCTGCAACATTCTGTAATTGTATTCGTACGTCAATCAAATTGATTAATTTATTTTTTTTGCTTAAATTATAACTAAGTGTAAAAAAGGTTTTTGAGTCTTACGTTTGCCAAAAACTTGCAAATCTGTCGTGCCGTAATATTTTGGAACATAATTCCTCAACTGTAGCAACACCGGGTCTTGGGACACTTGTAAATTTTCGTAGAACGCGATTTCCCTTTTACCAAGCAATGGTTTTACGACCGGTTTAAATACACGTCCATCTGACGTGCGTAACATACCTGCAACATTTCAAACGAACAAAACTTTTGCGATATCAATTGTTGTATAAAAGTAAAAATAAAATTAATATCTCTTCCGTATTATGTACAATACATTCCTTCTCAAATGGTACATTTTGAAACGTAGAAGTTTTGATACGATTTAACCCCCTCGGTGCTCATTAGGGGGATGATACAACTTTTTTTGTGATATATGCTGCTAATAATTTATTATATATAATGTGAAGTGTTTTTAAATTATAACGAGGTATTTAAAAAAATGTACAACCTAAAAACTAGACTTTTTATATCAAATAAATCGTAAATTTGTTTATCACTTTGGTAGAGTCCAATTAAAAGTTGAACATTTAGTATTACTAAGCTGCAAACTGATTAATTCGACGAACTAATCAATTTTTGTTCAAGTTATTGACAAAGCATTAATGAAGTCATTTTTATCAAAGTTTAAACTTTAAATTGATACGCCTGAACTGCAATTTTGCGATACCTTTATATCAATTCAAGTCAGACTTTGTATGTTTTGAAACCCACCGAATGACCCAAATAACCCCAAATGAATTAAATTAACTCTTTAACGCCCAGACAACATTCATGGAAGTACTGCTTCTTGTTATAAATTAAAATGTCTTCGCCATAACAGTTTTCCTAGCAATTGCAAATATTATTTACGGTGCATTTATCTCGGAGCCATTTGGAAAATTGAACATATTTGGAACTCTTAATTATTTATTATTGATTTTTTTTATACACTTGATGCGTCGTATGTGCCATACCAGGCGTTAAAGGGTTAATTTGACTTATCAAAGTTACAGGAAACTGTTCCGTAAACACAAGTGAAAAAATGCTTTATCAAAAATTTATAGCGAAATATACAATGAGGATACAATGTAATCAACGATGTTTATCTAATTTTGTGTATTCGGACTATATTTACAATTCGTCATCAGTTCCTGTGCAGTACCTATAAATACATCATGAAATTAAACTTGACTTTAGTTTCTAATCTGAAGAATAGTAAATTATCAAGTCTATTTCTCGAAGTGGATGGTCACAATTAATAATGACAATTTAAATTTAAATTTAGACTCTTTCTTATTTTCGTCTTTTAAATATTAAATCTTCGATCACAGTCTAAAATGGAATCATCAGAGTTTCGCTGAATATCAATATCAAAATTAAAATTTTGTAAAAGAAACACTATCACTATATTTTTCATTTTTTTTAGAGAAAGAGTAAACTATTTGCACTCGTAGATTTCTTTTATATTATTTACCAACAGCTCAAAGATATTTAATTACAAAGTAGTGAGTTATATATAATTGTGAATTTTAGTATTGAGAACAATTATCCTATGTAAACAAAACTTGAAATAAATTTCCCTAAAAAATAAACTATTGTACATTTTTTTCATATTCCCTGAAAAGAAACAGTCGATTGGAAAGAGTTAATATAAATATTAATTTAAAAATTAATAGTAGAAATTTTGAAAAAATTAACAAATTTAATAACAAATTAAACTGAACCCTTTCGAAAAGAAGAGGACACAAAGGTGCAATAAAAATAATATTGGAATATTCTATTTTACAATTAAACCGTTTTAAAAAGTTTATATAAAATATATGAAATATTGAAATTTGAAGAAAAATTGATCTACGAAAGGGTTAAATAGTCGATTCGTGGAACGTTTATTTTTTGGGGACGTATATGTACGTTGTCCGGATTGAAAGGGTTGATTCGATCGAATGCGCTTACCAATCGTCTGTCGTTCATCGTCGAACGTGTGTCCGGATACCCGAGATTCCAATGGACTTATTCCGGCAGGAAGTCCACAAACGGACGGAATTTCAGTTACATCCGTGTTCAAAAGCTTATTGAGATGACACAAAGCTTTATCGGTCTGCGAGTCCACGGTCGTCATTGTTGTTACACTGAGCGGTACGCGTTAATTACTTCTGTAATTAAAAGAGCGTTGCACGATTCGCAAAGATCTTATCTTCGCTATGAAATCCACTTTTGCCACCGGCGATTGCGCATGGAAGATTATTTGAATTATCTTCGGTTGTCTTATTCCGTCTACAAAGACAAATTTCAGTTGATGAAGAAATTCGACACGCTAAACATTCTGTTGCATATTTAGAAATATTGTAGGCAGAAAAATTCCGCGTACAAACGTTTCGTGGTACGAGAAAACAACTTCCGTTGATAAAAATAAAGTTTTTTTTTTTCTCTTTCTTTTTATACAATATTGTGTCAGAAGATATAATTATTTAACCCTTGGACGACGGACCATGGAGGGAGATAACAATTTAAATTCGAATTTTGAACCATCCTTTTATAACTTTTTTGAAATTGTAAATTATTTCTCGAAATATTCTTTCGTGTAATGTGTGAAAGCTTTGCGTTTAAACAATTTGATCGTTTAACAATCGAAATACCGTGGTATGTGTTTACGAAACGTTCGAGGATTAAATATATTATATAGCTTCTTTTCCAAATATTTCATTCGTTCCAACAATATACAGCGGAATTCGATTATTATAATCATGAATATTATCAACCAGCTGTTGTTATCACAATCAGTTGGTGCCCAAGCACCCAATACAAAATTAGTTAAAAATAATCCATCTATTGCAATCAAATTGCTGTTATTGTTATCGATCGTGATAATTACACTTGGGGATAAGCCCGATAATTTTTAGAAAATATGCAAGTAAATCATTTCCTGAAGCGTTTCTCAAATAAATTTTATTTTGTTTTCAGAAACATTTGTTTATAAAAAATGTAGTATAAGAGCTAATCACGAAATGATTAACTCTTACTAATCTTCTCTTTTTTAATTTTAATGCCAAGTCAGTTAATTAATTTAATTATTTGGATGTTTTGGCTGTGAAATAATAAATAATTTCTTTCAAAAGCCAGTAACAATTATTTTAAAAATTTGCACATTTTTCGTGCCTGGATAAAAGCTAAAATGTTTATTTAGATTCATGTTTCAAAAGGAGTTTTAAACAAAAACGACTATTATTTTATAAATTTTCCTACGTTTTGGTATGCGCAGGTAATCAATTTGGCAAATGTACGGCTCAACAATACAAATAGTACAAATTATCCTCTGTTTTACTGTTATCTACAGATTACTATTATCAAAAACTGTGAATTCCAAAGCTATAATAAAGGGATTCCACTGTATACGTTTTCGTTAACTAGTTTTTAAAGTGTCGTGTTTATTTCTAATTCTAAGCTATGACTAAATTTCAGAAATAAACGAATTATCATAAATTAACATCAACAAATTATATAATATAATTCAGTCTTTTTCAACTTATGATTAAGTCTTTAATAAGTCGCAAAAAGATAGTTACTATCTTGTGTCAAAGATGGCAACAAAATCATTGGTCAATTAATACCCAAAACTGCGCATATTATTTTCTTTGTCATAAATTTGGTTATGGAAATACATCAATTTTATTTATCTTAATAGGTACTTATTTGTACCCACTGTCATAATTCATAATAGAAAATATTTATTATATATAATAAATACAATTCAAACTACTATAGTAATTTTTATATTTTTAACGCAGCTCGAGGTATTTAAAATTGTTTGACATAGTATGTGCACGAAATATTTTTTATTTGCAGTAGCAGGTGTAACAATTCCCTACTTCAAAGAATATATTATAAATTTCTACTGTTTACTATTTACCCGAGAGCACGACACCATATTTGTCGAACGTATTACTATAAATTCCTATTATGATTCTGTCTGCAGATATATGTGCGCCTACCAATTAAAGTTAAGGAATAAAAAATAAAATTTTGTTACAAATCAAAATCAAATTCCATTCAAAATTTACAATATTACACGAGATATCAAAAATAATAATTACGAAAAATTGTAGCCTCTTTTTTTAAATTATGGAAGAAATTTACGTCTAAAGTTCAATTTAAAATCCATTATAGCCTGGTATACATATATTTATTAATTAAGTTTGTTCATGTTTCGCGTCCTCTTTTCATTTTTTTATCTACGTCTAAATTATAAAATGTTTATTTTAAAACGTCTAAATGATTTTTTCAGTCGTTGGGGTGTATCACACCCTATATGTGATATGTAAATGTTTAAAAATATAAAATCTCTAAATATAAATTTTTCCCTTATTTTAGAGAGATGCAAACCATTATTTTTGATATCTGAAATATTCAACCTTAAGGATTAAAGTAGCAAAGTGATTTTAACGAACTGTATAACAAATAAATTCATGCACATATTTTTAATACAAAATTTCAATTTTATAATTGTTAATGATAAACATTCGTTATACTACCACGATTATATCACAAAATGCAAGTATTGGTATTCTGAACGTTTTAATTTTAAAATGAGTATCATCTCTTATCATTCCTTTTCATACATTCAAATCTTAATTTTGTATTGACCATATTACAGGTGAACACACAACTATAAACATATCGAAATGTAAAATATTACATATTACACTAGTATTGTATAATCCATATGGAAACCGAAATTTTTTTAATAGACAAATAAGTATACAAGTAAAATAAAATGAATAAATAAGCCACTAAAGTAAATTAAACAAACAAATAAATAAGCGAATTAAATAAAACTGATAAATAAATAAATGAGTACATTTAGTAAATGTATAGGTATTGTCATGTCGGTATTTCGATTTCTGTAAGAATTATTAAAGCATAATACAATCAAAAGATATTGGTATTTTGCATTTCGATATAAATGCTCGGAATACAATGGATAATATCGTTACCTATCGATGCATTTTAAAATAATCGAATCCCGAAACAAATTAATAATTTCCCGCGCCATTTTTAAAACATTATAACGAGATAGGTACTCGTTCATTCCGCTAGATAGCGGAAGAAGTCCAGGAGAACGTAATATACCAAATTCGCGCATTTATCAACAAATCGTAATATTTGTTGGCCTTTGAAAAATGCAACGGTAACAACGATAATATTTATACAATTAAATTAAATTTCAAACGATCTATATTTCAATTAACTACGTCAATAAAGTAGTAACGTGTACTCATGTCATTTAATAAGAGGATCACTCGTTTTTTTTAGGAATCGACATTTCGAACAAACCGAAGAATCATAAAATACAACTCGTAAGATATACGTACATTTATTGGAAATAACAGGTGAATAATTTATTAGCCACTCTTCTTTTACAATTGTTACATCTACGACATGCCTACGTATTATTATAACCTAAATGATAACCAAATCCACAACACAATAATACAGTCCGCTCAAATGTGTAACACTTTCATATGAATGATTCCGTTCGAATCCGTCCTTATATCAGGCGGAATAAGATTATATTCACGATTTTAAACTTCACATTATTATAAACGTACACACGTATCTCTGCTAGACGTCTTTCTACCTTCCTATCGCTTACTTTTTCGTCAGAGTGCTACGATTCTTCTATGTACCACTAGAGGGCTATTGTTTTGAGAGATGAAAATCATTCCCGCCTTGCTCTACAAGTGGATATTCATTCGTTTCGAAAATTCTACATTTTCATAGAAAGTTCCTTCAAGTTTTTTTCTCATTTCATTATTTGGTGTAAATACAGTGTAACCTAAACATCTTGACTGGAATTCGATGTTTCTTTAACGATATTACAGCATTTTTCTTAACCGTACATACTGTTCGACGCAAATATACGTCATATTGTAAACTTCAAAGAACAAAATAGTAGGAGGTATTCACTGTTAATTGATATTACTTGAAATATTTATGATTTTTTTGTAACAGAGGATCCATGATCTAACAGGTATGTTTCAAAGAATTTAACAAATTTGTTAATGGAGAAGCTAATTTCTTTTTAAGGTTCTGTACTTATCACACTTTACAGTAAATACTAGTAAATTAAATAAAGAAAACAGACTTTTTGTTATTTCATACTGATATAATATTGATTGTAAAGGGATTTGATATAGAGAAAACAAATACAGCATATTAGTATAAAAATATGTAAATTTATTTAATTTATTATTGTGTGTAATAATAATGTATTTATTTACAATGAGGATGTATTTTTACAATTATTTCTATGAAAAATCGAATTTAAAAAATATTTTTTTATGTAACAATTATATTAGGTATACATTTAATACCAATGTATTTGTAAAATTTATAATTTATTAAGCTGTCCATTTTAAACATCTTGTGTCAAGATGGGTACCTAAACATTTCATGCTGCAATATCTAGCACCACAAGGAATGCATGTATAACTGCTAGGGAAACCACAAACTGCACAAAATTGTCTTTCAGGAAAACGAGAGGGTGGTGCTTGGGCAGAAGCATAATTGGGGGGATTTGGATTGATATTAAGATCTTCTTCTACTAATTGAGCAAATGTTTTTCGAAAACGTTGTTTATAGTATTCTGCTGATCTGGTCTTTTTCCTTCTGCCACCTCTATTATCTAGGGTTTCTTGAAATTTTGGGACTTTTTTGCTCATTACTAAAATGAATATTATACATTTTAAAATATACAACAGTATATGACTTTTAGTAAATATTTACATTAGATATTTGAATAACTAAAAATTTAAACTCTGGATTTTCATGCTAAACATACCTAAATCAGCATGGGGATCATCATGGAAGTTATCTTGTTCAAGAGCTTCCAATGCTTTCTTTTGTCTGCGTTTACGAGCAGCTTCATCAAGCACTCTTTTCTGATATGAATCTTTTATCCTACCAGATTCTCGGGCAGCCATTTTTATTTGCTTTTTAATCAATTCTATGACAGTTATTTATATTCCTTTCTCAGCTAAGGGGAATGATATTTGATCCATAAGATCATCTACTTTTGCTTGTAATGTGTCTAAAATATCAGCAGAAATAAACAAATGTCTTTCATCTAGATCCTGAATAATAAATTTTCTTCCTAAAGCAAAAGTCTCATCCAGATGTAGAAGAAACTGTTTCATAGCTGCATCACTGTAAATATTAAAGAATTATATCATTTTAACATTTGTTACTTTCTTATAGCTATTTTTTGAAAATGTCTAAACGAAAAGGAGTTTCTCTTGATGAAAAACGTGCAAGAATGCTTCAAATATTTTATGAGAAAAAAGAATTTTTCACTTTAAAAGAATTAGAAAAAATTGCTCCAAAAGAAAAAGGAATTATAACGCAATCAGTAAAAGATGTACTTCAAGCATTAGTAGATGACGGATTAGTTAGATCAGAAAAAATTGGTACTTCAGTATATTTTTGGACATTTCCAGGGTAAAAATAAAATATAATTATTATATTTTATAATTAAAATTATGTAGTTATATATATGATTCAAAAAAAAAAAACTAATAAATGAATATATCATCTAGGGAAAATATTACTGCAATAGAACAAAGAATATCTGAAGCTACTAAAAAAATAGTAGAAGCAGAATTTAAACTTCAAAAATTGAAAGAAGCTTGTGAGAGAGAAAAGGTAATAACAATATTATAAAGAACAAAGAATTTGATTTAGTCAAAGGTTATATTTCTTATACTTTGTTATTAAAACAAAATAGGTTGGAAAAGAAGATACAGAGGAACGACAAAAGTTATTGCATGAACTAGAGGAATTAAAAGCCAAAGAAGATCAGTTAAAACAACAAATTTCTAAATTCAGTGATGCTGATCCAGAAGCTATAGCTAAACTGGCAGAAAAAGCACAAGTATGAAAGTAATGAAAATTTACATTTTGAATTGATTATTCATAAATATTATTTTTAGGAATATAAAGATGCAACTAACGTATGGACGGATAATATTTTTGCTATTCAAAGCTGGTGTAAAAGAAAATTTGACATCTCAGAAGAATTTCTCAATAAACAATTCAATATTCCAAACGATTTAGATTATAAAGAATAGAGAAGTGGTTACAACTTATTTTAATACACGTTGAATATACAAACCATTCGACTAAAATTCCTTTTGTAACATTTACCATGACTCTTTTACTCTCACTTTCAGCAAAATAAAATCTACTTTCGTTATTTTTACGTTCTGTATAATATGCATAATATGATTGACTTCGTCTACGAAGTTTCTAGATGAGAAAGGTAGTAGACCACTCCTTTGCTAATCCCGAGTAATACATTGTAGTTGATAATAGAGGCGCTAGTAGTGTAATTTTCTATTTCAGTTGTTCGTTTTTTTGTAATTTCAACACTATTCAAAAGTAAAAAAAATATAAAAGCGATTAGAATATATTATAAACAAAATTAAAATGTTACTTCATTTCATTTATACCAAAGAATAAAGTTATGATCTTGTTTAATAAATAGCACACTTTAATCCATCATTACATGAAACAAATTATGATATTCAAATGTCTGCAATGAATTATTCGTCAGGGTTTATTAAATTATATAATGTTTAATTGTTTTTAATTAAAGTTAAACTTCGCGGTAATTATTTTACCAATCACGAAGAAGAATTTTGATATGTTCTTATGATACGCCCTCTGGAGGTTTGTTCTCTAGTTTCATGAATTGTTGCATCAGCCATTAAAATACTCTGAATTGAACCTCGGAGGAAGTCAGTGGTTACTCATCGATCGAAGCATCTATTCACGGTCAGACCATAGTCGTCTGTAATATTCTACTCGCGCGAGTTAACTTAAACAAAGTAAGTTCGATTTTCCCCCTTTTTTTAACGTTTAAATTATTGATTAGCGTGTTCAAAATCCTCGATAAATATATATATTTTTTATAAAAATTTGAAAAGCTATGTCAGTATTTCAAATCGTGTAATTTAACAATTTAGTGTGCATGGCGTTTATAGCACGTGTAATCGAGTGACGAATGTTAAGGAACCCATAACTAACGGGATAAAAATTATCGTATCATATTGCCATTATATTTTTCAATTGCTAAATAAAATAGAAGTATAGAATGATCAGCGTTACATAACGTGACTATCCTTGAGCTAGTACTCTATTATTACATTTTCATTAATGAAATATCCAAATTTTTATATAAAATTGAGTTCCTCATTTATTTTAAATATAAATTATCTCAATATGCATGTAAAAAAAATTGGAATTAATTGATTATAAAAGAAACTATATGTATTGTTAAATATAGAAGCTATTTTTTATGGTATTTTATCACACCTTATGGTGTTTTACGTGTATTCTAATTGCAAAATATTTCGCAATATTGTACAATTTCCATTTTACTAAAAGAAGTTCAATATTTCCAATAAAGTTAGTATTTTTTAATGGTTAATCTAAAAATTTAACATTATCTCTATTTCTTAGTATATTTCTGTATGAAATTTACCTCCAATAATTATCTTCTTTCCCATTATAAAAAATGGACATGTCGGTAGCGTGTAGGAAGAGTTATAAGCGGAAATACCGATTTATAAATTTCTTATTTTTTGGCAGATTAGATTAGATTAACATTCATGTTGTATTACTATATTTAATTATTAGTTTATTTGACCTCTAAACAAATCATTGTTACGTCAATGTCATTGTGACCATTGTGAAGCCAAATGCTTTCGTATTTTATATAAAAATAAAAATCAAAATATAATTATGTTCTTTGATATAATCGAAAATTATGCTCTTCCGCTATTCAAACATTAAGTGTTAATTACTTATCCATTTTATCATTCTATACGTCATTCATAGTTTGCCACGTGCAGAGTATAAAATCTAAAGTTCTATGATCACTGATTCACGCACTTTTCGTTTTATGAGATTTCACGATTTTTCAAATGACACGTATTTGTCACACGTGCATATAAGCAAATTTCTTGTGCAATGATATTACGAAACGTAGGATTTTTGTTCACGTGTTACGTGCTTACGTAACGAATAAAGAATATAAATCAGAATTGTTCATTTGACTGTGCTAACAAATTAAACTTATTTTTATATATGTATTATTAATATAATAAAAATTTATGTTCTAAACAATGCTTTTACAGAACAAGAAACAATGGGAGTTCCCGCGGGCGATCCAGAGAAAGGAAAGAAGGTGAATAAAAAACTATAATAATTTAATCATTTTTGTACTTTTTTCGTCGAGTTTTAATTTCCTTCAAAATGCTTATTATTTAAAATCGGTGATTATAAATGCGCGCGAAACTTTTATTCCGTGACGTATAGCATACGTGCGATAGGCCGACATGATTCATATCTTTTAGATAATGTCAGTTTATCGTTCTACTTCAATTTAAGGTAACAATCATTTTTATTTTACAATTTTCGATTAGATAACAGTGAAACGTATGCAATTTGTTTGTTTATGATTTTAACTTATACTTTAAATGTATTTTAAATTTTTGTTAGCTCTTTGTACAAAGATGTGGACAGTGCCATACCATTGAAGCTGGTGGTAAACACAAGGTAGGACCCAATTTACATGGAATAATTGGTAGAAAAACTGGACAGGCTGCTGGTTACAGTTACACGGATGCCAACAAAGCAAAAGGTACTTTTTTGTGTTCTCTAACAAAGCATGCGAATCTTATTTTTAAAATTGAAACTAAATATTAATTTTTTTTTTCTAAGGCATTACATGGAACAGAGACACTTTGTTTGAATACCTGGAAAACCCAAAGAAGTACATTCCTGGTACAAAAATGGTGTTCGCTGGTTTGAAGAAACCACAAGAACGAGCTGATTTGATTGCATACATTGAGCAAGCCTCTAAGTAAATTTGACATATGTCGAAAATAATCAACATGCTAGATGTGTTGAGCGGATGTTGTAGGGAAAACTAGTACTATTATCATTTCAAACCTAATCGGCATCCGATTACATCTCATTCGACTCATCCATTGTTTCTCCCCTGTCAAGTGTTTACTCAAGTGTTTGCAAAGTCTGAATAGTGGCAAATTTTTATTGTTAATTGTAATTAGGTATGTCATACAATTATGTACATTGACAAGAGTCAGGCTAGAACCAACTAGAACTGGCTTTACTTCGTCATCTAAGATATTGTGGTGCTCTCTCACAGTGGCTGCGCCATATGTAGACCATGCACTATTATTTATTTGTGATTATAATACTGTTCAACTTATTCTACAAATAATTAAGTTGTAACATAAGAATGTAAAAATACAGATTCAGTGTTGAATTTGTAATACTCATTTTCTTCTGTGTTAACGGAAAAGGAAGACAATTAACTAAAAGATCAAGTATCAAAGTACAAAAAAGCAATAAAGTGATATAACCCACGGATAATTAAATTCAGATTTGACTAACATTTAAACACAAAAATGCTTAAAACAATTTAGTTCGTATTAATTGTACAAAGGAGGAGATAGTGTTAATAGTTAAAGTTTTAAGGAGTTAACGAATTCTATTCGAATAATGAATGGAAGTAAAATAAATTAATTAATAAAAGAAACAGACCATTCAATTGTAATACTTAATTTTTCTAATCCATTCTTAGAATCATACTCGCAGAAGATTAGTGATAAGAATAAGAGGAAGGATGTGGTTGAAAAAAATGCCAGGAAATAACGCCTTTTCCGAAGTTTTGTACATTTCTTCGGCAGTTGATCGCAGTAGTTCGCGTTATTACGTTCGTCTGGTTGTTTTAAATTTGAAAATACAATGGAAAATTTCTCCGATCCTTCCGAAGACCGTGAAACACCAAGTGGCAGTAATGATCGTACCGCGAAGAATAAAGAGAACTCATTAAGGCTCCGACTAGTTCGAGTTTTTAGCTCCGGGGCTTTGAAAAGTCCGAAAAGTCCATTAAGCGTTTCGAGTTCCCAAAGTTCAAGTCCTAGTTGCAATAGCCCGTATGCCAAGGTCAGATATTCTTGGCAGTTACCTTCATCCGCTAAAGAGTGTCATACACCGCGTTCATCGGACAGTGGCGTTTCATTTTCACCTTCAAAATTAATGTTAAGTGCCACGGACTCGCCAAATAATTCACCCAGCCCGCAAAATCCTTATTCTTCGACATGGTACATCAACGAAAGGTGAGTTTGTTTATAATCTAACTGCACGATTAAAGTTGCTGTACATACAGGGTGTCCTAGAACTCCTGTAGGAGCCGGAAATAGGGGGTAGCTGAGACTATTCTGAACAGCAATTTCCTTTGCAAAAATATCGAATGGGGCTTCGTTTTTGAATTATTAAGCAAAAACACTGACCAATCAGAGCGCGTCTCGGGCGCGCGCTCAGTACCGTCAGTGTAGCGTCGAGCCTAGTCGCCCCGGGACAAGCGCCTCGGTAGAACAAGAAACGTTAAGCACAAGTAATATTGAACATAAAAGTAAAAAACAAATGGTAGAATGTTATGAGAGTAATCGTACCTTAGAATAAAGGGAATAACCGAATGGCTGGATATCCGAACAGAAGGAATAAGTAAAAATTGCAGAATATTTTCAAATACATTTTCGGTAATTCCTAGAATTTCAGTGACGTCAAATTCCAGGAATTTTCGGAAACCCTTTATAACCAATTTTACTCTTTTCTGTACCTTAAATATATTTTTTGCTTTTTTTTTTACTTTTATGTTCGAAACTTCTGTGCAATGTTCCTTTACACTATTTCTCGCTTTTTAAGTGAAATTTTTAAAGGATTGGATAATGGAAGTTAGGTTTATAAATGAACAAACAATTGTTTTAGTTTCATTTGATGTTTATTGAAAATTCTTTCAATTATGTATGTTACATAAAGGTTACATTCTTAATTCTAACGCACTTAATTCTAACTACTAACTGTAAAAGCTGCATTTATTCAATAAACTACATGATTTATACATTCAGCTTTACAATAGTTATTATATTATTTATAACTAACGTTTACAATTGTAACTTTGCGAGATTGCTGCGGAGGGAGTGGGAGGTCCGATCGGCGGCCGAGTATTGCTCTCTCGCTCGTACAGTGACGCGGAGGAAGTGAGAGGTAAGATGCTCGTTGCACTCTTCTCTCTCGCTTTTACACTGACGCGGAGGAAGTGAGAGGTCCGATTGGTGGACTAGTGTTCACTCTCTCGCACATTGTGGGAGTGAGAGGTGAGATTGGCGGACTAGTGTTCTCTCTCTCGCACATTGAGAGAGTGAGAGGTCCGATCGGCGGACTAGTGTTCACTCTCTCGCACATTGAGAGAGTGAAAGGTCCGATCGGCGGACGAGTGTTCTCTCCCTCTTACGCATTAGCGTACTGCGTAGGCTTGGTGCGAGTGAGAGAGGTGACGCTCTCGCGGAGTCTTTCCTCTCGCTGGTTCATCGGCGTACCTGGCGCGGGCTGTGATGTATAATTTTTAATCGTTGCGTTACAATAATTAATAGTATGAGTTATTCGAGGTACAGACTATTGTAGATCGGTTTTTCGTGTTCGAAAATGTAAAATTCGATACCAGATTGTAGACGGTGTTTTTAGACATGACTTTTATCTTTATGTATCAATAATTTCTCAATAATTGTGAAAATAACATTTTTCTCATTTTGATACGAGATGGACAACAGCTGCGTCATATTGAAAATGACAATAGTTCCGCGGTCCATTAGCTCGCAGAACTATTGCCGAAAACAGAGCCGCCATGTTGGAAATGACAATAGTTCCGCGGTCCATCAGCTCGTAGAACTATTGTCGCGGAAGGAGTGAGAGGTCCGACACGCGGACTAGTGTTCTCTCCCTCGCACAATGAGGGAGTGAGAGGTCCGACACGCGGACTAGTGTTCTCTTCCTCGCACATTGAGGGAGTGAGAGGTCCGATACGCGGACTAGTGTTCTCTCCCTCGCACATTGAGGGAGTGAGAGGTCCGACACGCGGACTAGTGTTCACTCTCTCGCACATTGGTGTTGTGCGCAGGCGCGAGTTTGGCGTAGAGGGAATGAGAGACTAGATGCTCGGTGCTCTCTCTCGCACATTGAGAGAGTGAAAGCTCCGATCGACGGATGAGTGTTCTCTCCCTCTTACGCATTAGCATACTGCGTTGGCTTGGTGCGAGTGAGAGGGGTGACGCTCTCGCGGAGTCTTTCCTCTCGCTGGTTCATCGGCGTACCTGGCGCGGGCTGTGATGTATAATTTTTAATCGTTGCGTTACAATAATTAATAGTATGAGTTATTCGAGGTACAGACTATTGTAGATCGGTTTTTCGTGTTCGAAAATGTAAAATTTGATACCAAATTAGCCAGTGCTTCTACGTTTTCTATTATTCATTAATGGTCGGGTAGTTACGTTCATCCCTTTTGTGTGAGGTTATGACTAAGTCCCTGTAATTTTATGTACAAGCTGCCTTAGTTTAATGATACATGACTAGAGAAATACAATTTTGCAAACTCGAGATCATTGGTTTCTGAGTCTAGTTTCATGTTACCAATAAACAATGGGAAGGATTTATCTACTGAGAGTAAACATAATCCATCAAATTCAAACCTGATTGAAAATGATCAATTTTGTTATATCGTATGTAAGTATAAAGTATTATAATTTTATTCAAGTAGTTAATAATAACGTATTTTGCTGTGTTGCAGATTAGAAGATGTATTTGTTATACATTTCTACGCCACATAAGCTGCACATTAACATCATCAAATCAACAGGAAACTTTCTGGCAGTTTCTCAGATATCAGTGTTCGGTAATTTTTGGAATTGGACACTACTAAAATTTCAAGAAATGGCACGAAGAATACTTCCTGTCACATCATGTTCTAATACAAATCTGCAAACTTGAGATCCTTGGTTTCTGAGTCTAATTTCATTTTACCAATAAACAATGAAAAGGATTTATCTACGGAGAGTAAACTGTTCTTCAATAGTTATACTGAATATATAAGTACATATGTAATTGTAGAATGTCTTTATTTCATAAGAATATTGTACTGCGCTTAAGCTATATGTTAAATAATTATAAAAATATGTTGTATGTAAAAATACTGATATGTAAGTTTTACAATTTGTAATTATAAGTGCGTTAAAGTTAAGAATCTAATATTTAAGTAAGTTTTACAGTTAGTAGTTATAAGTGCGTTAGAATTAACAATGTAACATTTATGTAACATGTATAATTGAAAGAATTTTCAATAAACAGAGAGTTAAACTAAAGCAATTGTTTATTCATTTATAAACCTAACTCCCTTATCCAGCCCTTACAAAATTTCACTTAAAAAGCAAGAAATAATGTAGAAAAACATTGCACAGAAGTTTCGAAATACAAAAGTAGAAAAAGAAACGAAAAATATCGGTTTGATACAGAGAAGAACAAAATTCGGTACAAACGGTTTCCAGGAATTCCTGGAATTCGACGTCACTAATATTCGGGGAAGTGGCACGAAGAATACCTCCTGGCACATCATATTCTCCTGATACAAAGTTCTTATGTCAACATTCTGATTTTAGGAGTGCGAAATTTTTGGAAACCATTTTGGAAGGTATGTTAAATAAATACATTTATATCACACTTTATTTGTTTATTTTTATCTTTCTTTCTACATTATTTTAATACTTAATATATAATTTGTATAATTTATACTATTTACAAAGTACGTACTATCTCTACAGACACTGACTAATAAAAGTAAAAATTATAAACTATTATAGCAAAATTCTATATAGAGAAATACGGCGGTACTATTGTTCTTCTGATACATTTTTAAAAATCCTGGAACTTGGTTTCGCAAAAGGGGATCCCGGAAATTCCTGGAATTCGACGTCACTAAAATTCTGGGAAGTGGCACGAAGAATACCTCCTGGCACATCATATTCTCCTGATACAAAGTTCTTATGTCAAGATTCTGATTTTAGGAGTGCGAAATTTTGGAAACCATTTTGGAAGGTATGTTAAATAAATACATTTATATCACACTTTATTTGTTTATTTTTATCTTTCCTTCTACATTATTTTAATACTTAATATATAATTTGTATAATTTATACTATTTACAAAGTACGTACTATCTCTACAGACACTGACTAATAAAAGTAAAAATTATAAACTATTATAGCAAAATTCTGTATAGAGAAATACGGCGGTACTATTATTCTTCTGATACATTTTTAAAAATCCTGGAACTTGGTTTCGCAAAAGGGGATCCCGGATATTCCTGGAATTCGACGTCACTAAAATTCTGGGAAGTGGCACGAAGAATACCTCCTGGCACATCATATTCTCCTGATACAATTTCTCAAAATCTGGATTTTGATTCCGCAAAAGGGGCTCCCGAAAATTCTGATACAAAATTCTTATTTCACGATGCTGTTTTTAGGTTTTTTACATACATTCACCTTTATCCAAATCAGAATACCAACATGTAGCATATGGTTGAATTCGTCTCGGTGCCTGCTGTTACATTCTGAAGAGAAAATTATAGCATCCCATTTAAAAAAGTTACATTGACCTTCAGATCTCCTCTACTGCTCCACCCAGAAGAAAATAATTATTACCACACGATGCACCCCATTTTGCCAAGCAACTTTTGTACGAACACATTTTTAATAACTACAACCCCTTCCGAAATATCTTAGAATATTGCTATAATAGTTTATTATAGAAGATTACCTCCTGGCACATCATATTCTCCTGATACAATTTCTCAAAATCTGGATTTTGATTCCGCAAAAGGGGCTCCCGAAAATTCTGATACAAAATTCTTATTTCACGATGCTGTTTTTAGGTTTTTTACATACATTCACCTTTATCCAAATCAGAATACCAACATGTAGCACATCGTTGAATTCGTCTCGGTGCCTGCTGTCACATTCTCAAGAGAAAATTATAGCATCCCATTTAAAAAAGTTACATTGACCTTCAGATCTCCTCTACTACTCCACCCAGAAGAAAATAATTATTACCACACGATGCACCCCATTTTGCCGAACAACTTTTGTACGAACACATTTTTAATAACTACAACCCCTTCCGAAATATCTTAGAATATTGCTATAATAGTTTATTATAGAAGATTACCTCCTGGCACATCATATTCTCCTGATACAATTTCTCAAAATCTGGATTTTGATTCCGCAAAAGGGGCTCCCGAAAATTCTGATACAAAATTCTTATTTCACCATGCTGTTTTTAGGTTTTTTACATACATTCACCTTTATCCAAATCAGAATACCAACATGTAGCATATGGTTGAATTCGTCTCGGTGCCTGCTGTCACATTCTCAAGAGAAAATTATAGCATCCCATTTAAAAAAGTTACATTGACCTTCAGATCTCCTCTACTGCTCCACCCAGAAGAAAATAATTATTACCACACGATGCACCCCATTTTGCCGAACAACTTTTGTACGAACACATTTTTAATAACTACAACCCCTTCCGAAATATCTTAGAATATTGCTATAATAGTTTATTATAGAAGATTACCTCCTGGCACATCATATTCTCCTGATACAATTTCTCAAAATCTGGATTTTGATTCCGCAAAAGGGGCTCCCGAAAATTCTGATACAAAATTCTTATTTCACGATGCTGTTTTTAGGTTTTTTACATACATTCACCTTTATCCAAATCAGAATACCAACATGTAGCACATCGTTGAATTCGTCTCGGTGCCTGCTGTTACATTCTGAAGAGAAAATTATAGCATCCCATTTAAAAAAGTTACATTGACCTTCAGATCTCCTCTACTGCTCCACCCAGAAGAAAATAATTATTACCACACGATGCACCCCATTTTGCCAAGCAACTTTTGTACGAACACATTTTTAATAACTACAACCCCTTCCGAAATATCTTAGAATATTGCTATAATAGTTTATTATAGAAGATTACCTCCTGGCACATCATATTCTCCTGATACAATTTCTCAAAATCTGGATTTTGATTCCGCAAAAGGGGCTCCCGAAAATTCTGATACAAAATTCTTATTTCACGATGCTGTTTTTAGGTTTTTTACATACATTCACCTTTATCCAAATCAGAATACCAACATGTAGCACATGGTTGAATTCGTCTCGGTGCCTGCTGTTACATTCTGAAGAGAAAATTATAGCATCCCATTTAAAAAAGTTACATTGACCTTCAGATCTCCTCTACTGCTCCACCCAGAAGAAAATAATTATTACCACACGATGCACCCCATTTTGCCGAACAACTTTTGTACGAACACATTTTTAATAACTACAACCCCTTCCGAAATATCTTAGAATATTGCTATAATAGTTTATTATAGAAGATTACCTCCTGGCACATCATATTCTCCTGATACAATTTCTCAAAATCTGGATTTTGATTCCGCAAAAGGGGCTCCCGAAAATTCTGATACAAAATTCTTATTTCACGATGCTGTTTTTAGGTTTTTTACATACATTCACCTTTATCCAAATCAGAATACCAACATGTAGCACATGGTTGAATTCGTCTCGGTGCCTGCTGTTACATTCTGAAGAGAAAATTATAGCATCCCATTTAAAAAAGTTACATTGACCTTCAGATCTCCTCTACTGCTCCACCCAGAAGAAAATAATTATTACCACACGATGCACCCCATTTTGCCGAAGAACTTTTGTACGAACACATTTTTAATAACTACAACCCCTTCCGAAATATCTTAGAATATTGCTATAATAGTTTATTATAGAAGATTACCTCCTGGCACATCATATTCTCCTGATACAATTTCTCAAAATCTGGATTTTGATTCCGCAAAAGGGGCTCCCGAAAATTCTGATACAAAATTCTTATTTCACGATGCTGTTTTTAGGTTTTTTACATACATTCACCTTTATCCAAATCAGAATACCAACATGTAGCACATGGTTGAATTCGTCTCGGTGCCTGCTGTTACATTCTGAAGAGAAAATTATAGCATCCCATTTAAAAAAGTTACATTGACCTTCAGATCTCCTCTACTGCTCCACCCAGAAGAAAATAATTATTACCACACGATGCACCCCATTTTGCCAAGCAACTTTTGTACGAACACATTTTTAATAACTACAACCCCTTCCGAAATATCTTAGAATATTGCTATAATAGTTTATTATAGAAGATTACCTCCTGGCACATCATATTCTCCTGATACAATTTCTCAAAATCTGGATTTTGATTCCGCAAAAGGGGCTCCCGAAAATTCTGATACAAAATTCTTATTTCACGATGCTGTTTTTAGGTTTTTTACATACATTCACCTTTATCCAAATCAGAATACCAACATGTAGCACATGGTTGAATTCGTCTCGGTGCCTGCTGTTACATTCTGAAGAGAAAATTATAGCATCCCATTTAAAAAAGTTACATTGACCTTCAGATCTCCTCTACTGCTCCACCCAGAAGAAAATAATTATTACCACACGATGCACCCCATTTTGCCAAGCAACTTTTGTACGAACACATTTTTAATAACTACAACCCCTTCCGAAATATCTTAGAATATTGCTATAATAGTTTATTATAGAAGATTACCTCCTGGCACATCATATTCTCCTGATACAATTTCTCAAAATCTGGATTTTGATTCCGCAAAAGGGGCTCCCGAAAATTCTGATACAAAATTCTTATTTCACGATGCTGTTTTTAGGTTTTTTACATACATTCACCTTTATCCAAATCAGAATACCAACATGTAGCACATGGTTGAATTCGTCTCGGTGCCTGCTGTTACATTCTGAAGAGAAAATTATAGCATCCCATTTAAAAAAGTTACATTGACCTTCAGATCTCCTCTACTGCTCCACCCAGAAGAAAATAATTATTACCACACGATGCACCCCATTTTGCCAAGCAACTTTTGTACGAACACATTTTTAATAACTACAACCCCTTCCGAAATATCTTAGAATATTGCTATAATAGTTTATTATAGAAGATTACCTCCTGGCACATCATATTCTCCTGATACAATTTCTCAAAATCTGGATTTTGATTCCGCAAAAGGGGCTCCCGAAAATTCTGATACAAAATTCTTATTTCACGATGCTGTTTTTAGGTTTTTTACATACATTCACCTTTATCCAAATCAGAATACCAACATGTAGCACATGGTTGAATTCGTCTCGGTGCCTGCTGTTACATTCTGAAGAGAAAATTATAGCATCCCATTTAAAAAAGTTACATTGACCTTCAGATCTCCTCTACTGCTCCACCCAGAAGAAAATAATTATTACCACACGATGCACCCCATTTTGCCAAGCAACTTTTGTACGAACACATTTTTAATAACTACAACCCCTTCCGAAATATCTTAGAATATTGCTATAATAGTTTATTATAGAAGATTACCTCCTGGCACATCATATTCTCCTGATACAATTTCTCAAAATCTGGATTTTGATTCCGCAAAAGGGGCTCCCGAAAATTCTGATACAAAATTCTTATTTCACGATGCTGTTTTTAGGTTTTTTACATACATTCACCTTTATCCAAATCAGAATACCAACATGTAGCACATGGTTGAATTCGTCTCGGTGCCTGCTGTTACATTCTGAAGAGAAAATTATAGCATCCCATTTAAAAAAGTTACATTGACCTTCAGATCTCCTCTACTGCTCCACCCAGAAGAAAATAATTATTACCACACGATGCACCCCATTTTGCCAAGCAACTTTTGTACGAACACATTTTTAATAACTACAACCCCTTCCGAAATATCTTAGAATATTGCTATAATAGTTTATTATAGAAGATTACCTCCTGGCACATCATATTCTCCTGATACAATTTCTCAAAATCTGGATTTTGATTCCGCAAAAGGGGCTCCCGAAAATTCTGATACAAAATTCTTATTTCACGATGCTGTTTTTAGGTTTTTTACATACATTCACCTTTATCCAAATCAGAATACCAACATGTAGCACATGGTTGAATTCGTCTCGGTGCCTGCTGTTACATTCTGAAGAGAAAATTATAGCATCCCATTTAAAAAAGTTACATTGACCTTCAGATCTCCTCTACTGCTCCACCCAGAAGAAAATAATTATTACCACACGATGCACCCCATTTTGCCAAGCAACTTTTGTACGAACACATTTTTAATAACTACAACCCCTTCCGAAATATCTTAGAATATTGCTATAATAGTTTATTATAGAAGATTACCTCCTGGCACATCATATTCTCCTGATACAATTTCTCAAAATCTGGATTTTGATTCCGCAAAAGGGGCTCCCGAAAATTCTGATACAAAATTCTTATTTCACGATGCTGTTTTTAGGTTTTTTACATACATTCACCTTTATCCAAATCAGAATACCAACATGTAGCACATCGTTGAATTCGTCTCGGTGCCTGCTGTTACATTCTGAAGAGAAAATTATAGCATCCCATTTAAAAAAGTTACATTGACCTTCAGATCTCCTCTACTGCTCCACCCAGAAGAAAATAATTATTACCACACGATGCACCCCATTTTGCCAAGCAACTTTTGTACGAACACATTTTTAATAACTACAACCCCTTCCGAAATATCTTAGAATATTGCTATAATAGTTTATTATAGAAGATTACCTCCTGGCACATCATATTCTCCTGATACAATTTCTCAAAATCTGGATTTTGATTCCGCAAAAGGGGCTCCCGAAAATTCTGATACAAAATTCTTATTTCACGATGCTGTTTTTAGGTTTTTTACATACATTCACCTTTATCCAAATCAGAATACCAACATGTAGCACATGGTTGAATTCGTCTCGGTGCCTGCTGTTACATTCTGAAGAGAAAATTATAGCATCCCATTTAAAAAAGTTACATTGACCTTCAGATCTCCTCTACTGCTCCACCCAGAAGAAAATAATTATTACCACACGATGCACCCCATTTTGCCAAGCAACTTTTGTACGAACACATTTTTAATAACTACAACCCCTTCCGAAATATCTTAGAATATTGCTATAATAGTTTATTATAGAAGATTACCTCCTGGCACATCATATTCTCCTGATACAATTTCTCAAAATCTGGATTTTGATTCCGCAAAAGGGGCTCCCGAAAATTCTGATACAAAATTCTTATTTCACGATGCTGTTTTTAGGTTTTTTACATACATTCACCTTTATCCAAATCAGAATACCAACATGTAGCACATGGTTGAATTCGTCTCGGTGCCTGCTGTTACATTCTGAAGAGAAAATTATAGCATCCCATTTAAAAAAGTTACATTGACCTTCAGATCTCCTCTACTGCTCCACCCAGAAGAAAATAATTATTACCACACGATGCACCCCATTTTGCCAAGCAACTTTTGTACGAACACATTTTTAATAACTACAACCCCTTCCGAAATATCTTAGAATATTGCTATAATAGTTTATTATAGAAGATTACCTCCTGGCACATCATATTCTCCTGATACAATTTCTCAAAATCTGGATTTTGATTCCGCAAAAGGGGCTCCCGAAAATTCTGATACAAAATTCTTATTTCACGATGCTGTTTTTAGGTTTTTTACATACATTCACCTTTATCCAAATCAGAATACCAACATGTAGCACATGGTTGAATTCGTCTCGGTGCCTGCTGTTACATTCTGAAGAGAAAATTATAGCATCCCATTTAAAAAAGTTACATTGACCTTCAGATCTCCTCTACTGCTCCACCCAGAAGAAAATAATTATTACCACACGATGCACCCCATTTTGCCAAGCAACTTTTGTACGAACACATTTTTAATAACTACAACCCCTTCCGAAATATCTTAGAATATTGCTATAATAGTTTATTATAGAAGATTACCTCCTGGCACATCATATTCTCCTGATACAATTTCTCAAAATCTGGATTTTGATTCCGCAAAAGGGGCTCCCGAAAATTCTGATACAAAATTCTTATTTCACGATGCTGTTTTTAGGTTTTTTACATACATTCACCTTTATCCAAATCAGAATACCAACATGTAGCACATGGTTGAATTCGTCTCGGTGCCTGCTGTTACATTCTGAAGAGAAAATTATAGCATCCCATTTAAAAAAGTTACATTGACCTTCAGATCTCCTCTACTGCTCCACCCAGAAGAAAATAATTATTACCACACGATGCACCCCATTTTGCCAAGCAACTTTTGTACGAACACATTTTTAATAACTACAACCCCTTCCGAAATATCTTAGAATATTGCTATAATAGTTTATTATAGAAGATTACCTCCTGGCACATCATATTCTCCTGATACAATTTCTCAAAATCTGGATTTTGATTCCGCAAAAGGGGCTCCCGAAAATTCTGATACAAAATTCTTATTTCACGATGCTGTTTTTAGGTTTTTTACATACATTCACCTTTATCCAAATCAGAATACCAACATGTAGCACATCGTTGAATTCGTCTCGGTGCCTGCTGTTACATTCTGAAGAGAAAATTATAGCATCCCATTTAAAAAAGTTACATTGACCTTCAGATCTCCTCTACTGCTCCACCCAGAAGAAAATAATTATTACCACACGATGCACCCCATTTTGCCAAGCAACTTTTGTACGAACACATTTTTAATAACTACAACCCCTTCCGAAATATCTTAGAATATTGCTATAATAGTTTATTATAGAAGATTACCTCCTGGCACATCATATTCTCCTGATACAATTTCTCAAAATCTGGATTTTGATTCCGCAAAAGGGGCTCCCGAAAATTCTGATACAAAATTCTTATTTCACGATGCTGTTTTTAGGTTTTTTACATACATTCACCTTTATCCAAATCAGAATACCAACATGTAGCACATCGTTGAATTCGTCTCGGTGCCTGCTGTTACATTCTGAAGAGAAAATTATAGCATCCCATTTAAAAAAGTTACATTGACCTTCAGATCTCCTCTACTGCTCCACCCAGAAGAAAATAATTATTACCACACGATGCACCCCATTTTGCCAAGCAACTTTTGTACGAACACATTTTTAATAACTACAACCCCTTCCGAAATATCTTAGAATATTGCTATAATAGTTTATTATAGAAGATTACCTCCTGGCACATCATATTCTCCTGATACAATTTCTCAAAATCTGGATTTTGATTCCGCAAAAGGGGCTCCCGAAAATTCTGATACAAAATTCTTATTTCACGATGCTGTTTTTAGGTTTTTTACATACATTCACCTTTATCCAAATCAGAATACCAACATGTAGCACATGGTTGAATTCGTCTCGGTGCCTGCTGTTACATTCTGAAGAGAAAATTATAGCATCCCATTTAAAAAAGTTACATTGACCTTCAGATCTCCTCTACTGCTCCACCCAGAAGAAAATAATTATTACCACACGATGCACCCCATTTTGCCAAGCAACTTTTGTACGAACACATTTTTAATAACTACAACCCCTTCCGAAATATCTTAGAATATTGCTATAATAGTTTATTATAGAAGATTACCTCCTGGCACATCATATTCTCCTGATACAATTTCTCAAAATCTGGATTTTGATTCCGCAAAAGGGGCTCCCGAAAATTCTGATACAAAATTCTTATTTCACGATGCTGTTTTTAGGTTTTTTACATACATTCACCTTTATCCAAATCAGAATACCAACATGTAGCACACGGTTGAATTCGTCTCGGTGCCTGCTGTTACATTCTGAAGAGAAAATTATAGCATCCCATTTAAAAAAGTTACATTGACCTTCAGATCTCCTCTACTACTCCACCCAGAAGAAAATAATTATTACCACACGATGCACCCCATTTTGCCAAGCAACTTTTGTACGAACACATTTTTAATAACTACAACCCCTTCCGAAATATCTTAGAATATTGCTATAATAGTTTATTATAGAAGATTACCTCCTGGCACATCATATTCTCCTGATACAATTTCTCAAAATCTGGATTTTGATTCCGCAAAAGGGGCTCCCGAAAATTCTGATACAAAATTCTTATTTCACGATGCTGTTTTTAGGTTTTTTACATACATTCACCTTTATCCAAATCAGAATACCAACATGTAGCATATGGTTGAATTCGTCTCGGTGCCTGCTGTTACATTCTGAAGAGAAAATTATAGCATCCCATTTAAAAAAGTTACATTGACCTTCAGATCTCCTCTACTGCTCCACCCAGAAGAAAATAATTATTACCACACGATGCACCCCATTTTGCCAAGCAACTTTTGTACGAACACATTTTTAATAACTACAACCCCTTCCGAAATATCTTAGAATATTGCTATAATAGTTTATTATAGAAGATTACCTCCTGGCACATCATATTCTCCTGATACAATTTCTCAAAATCTGGATTTTGATTCCGCAAAAGGGGCTCCCGAAAATTCTGATACAAAATTCTTATTTCACGATGCTGTTTTTAGGTTTTTTACATACATTCACCTTTATCCAAATCAGAATACCAACATGTAGCACATCGTTGAATTCGTCTCGGTGCCTGCTGTTACATTCTGAAGAGAAAATTATAGCATCCCATTTAAAAAAGTTACATTGACCTTCAGATCTCCTCTACTACTCCACCCAGAAGAAAATAATTATTACCACACGATGCACCCCATTTTGCCAAGCAACTTTTGTACGAACACATTTTTAATAACTACAACCCCTTCCGAAATATCTTAGAATATTGCTATAATAGTTTATTATAGAAGATTACCTCCTGGCACATCATATTCTCCTGATACAATTTCTCAAAATCTGGATTTTGATTCCGCAAAAGGGGCTCCCGAAAATTCTGATACAAAATTCTTATTTCACGATGCTGTTTTTAGGTTTTTTACATACATTCACCTTTATCCAAATCAGAATACCAACATGTAGCATATGGTTGAATTCGTCTCGGTGCCTGCTGTTACATTCTGAAGAGAAAATTATAGCATCCCATTTAAAAAAGTTACATTGACCTTCAGATCTCCTCTACTGCTCCACCCAGAAGAAAATAATTATTACCACACGATGCACCCCATTTTGCCAAGCAACTTTTGTACGAACACATTTTTAATAACTACAACCCCTTCCGAAATATCTTAGAATATTGCTATAATAGTTTATTATAGAAGATTACCTCCTGGCACATCATATTCTCCTGATACAATTTCTCAAAATCTGGATTTTGATTCCGCAAAAGGGGCTCCCGAAAATTCTGATACAAAATTCTTATTTCACGATGCTGTTTTTAGGTTTTTTACATACATTCACCTTTATCCAAATCAGAATACCAACATGTAGCACACGGTTGAATTCGTCTCGGTGCCTGCTGTTACATTCTGAAGAGAAAATTATAGCATCCCATTTAAAAAAGTTACATTGACCTTCAGATCTCCTCTACTACTCCACCCAGAAGAAAATAATTATTACCACACGATGCACCCCATTTTGCCAAACAACTTTTGTACGAACACATTTTTAATAACTACAACCCCTTCCGAAATATCTTAGAATATTGCTATAATAGTTTATTACAGAAGATTACCTCCTGGCACATCATATTCTCCTGATACAATTTCTCAAAATCTGGATTTTGATTCCGCAAAAGGGGCTCCCGAAAATTCTGATACAAAATTCTTATTTCACGATGCTGTTTTTAGGTTTTTTACATACATTCACCTTTATCCAAATCAGAATACCAACATGTAGCATATGGTTGAATTCGTCTCGGTGCCTGCTGTTACATTCTGAAGAGAAAATTATAGCATCCCATTTAAAAAAGTTACATTGACCTTCAGATCTCCTCTACTGCTCCACCCAGAAGAAAATAATTATTACCACACGATGCACCCCATTTTGCCAAGCAACTTTTGTACGAACACATTTTTAATAACTACAACCCCTTCCGAAATATCTTAGAATATTGCTATAATAGTTTATTATAGAAGATTACCTCCTGGCACATCATATTCTCCTGATACAATTTCTCAAAATCTGGATTTTGATTCCGCAAAAGGGGCTCCCGAAAATTCTGATACAAAATTCTTATTTCACGATGCTGTTTTTAGGTTTTTTACATACATTCACCTTTATCCAAATCAGAATACCAACATGTAGCACATCGTTGAATTCGTCTCGGTGCCTGCTGTTACATTCTGAAGAGAAAATTATAGCATCCCATTTAAAAAAGTTACATTGACCTTCAGATCTCCTCTACTGCTCCACCCAGAAGAAAATAATTATTACCACACGATGCACCCCATTTTGCCAAGCAACTTTTGTACGAACACATTTTTAATAACTACAACCCCTTCCGAAATATCTTAGAATATTGCTATAATAGTTTATTATAGAAGATTACCTCCTGGCACATCATATTCTCCTGATACAATTTCTCAAAATCTGGATTTTGATTCCGCAAAAGGGGCTCCCGAAAATTCTGATACAAAATTCTTATTTCACGATGCTGTTTTTAGGTTTTTTACATACATTCACCTTTATCCAAATCAGAATACCAACATGTAGCACACGGTTGAATTCGTCTCGGTGCCTGCTGTTACATTCTGAAGAGAAAATTATAGCATCCCATTTAAAAAAGTTACATTGACCTTCAGATCTCCTCTACTGCTCCACCCAGAAGAAAATAATTATTACCACACGATGCACCCCATTTTGCCAAGCAACTTTTGTACGAACACATTTTTAATAACTACAACCCCTTCCGAAATATCTTAGAATATTGCTATAATAGTTTATTATAGAAGATTACCTCCTGGCACATCATATTCTCCTGATACAATTTCTCAAAATCTGGATTTTGATTCCGCAAAAGGGGCTCCCGAAAATTCTGATACCAAATTCTTATTTCACGATGCTGTTTTTAGGTTTTTTACATACATTCACCTTTATCCAAATCAGAATACCAACATGTAGCATATGGTTGAATTCGTCTCGGTGCCTGCTGTTACATTCTGAAGAGAAAATTATAGCATCCCATTTAAAAAAGTTACATTGACCTTCAGATCTCCTCTACTGCTCCACCCAGAAGAAAATAATTATTACCACACGATGCACCCCATTTTGCCAAGCAACTTTTGTACGAACACATTTTTAATAACTACAACCCCTTCCGAAATATCTTAGAATATTGCTATAATAGTTTATTATAGAAGATTACCTCCTGGCACATCATATTCTCCTGATACAATTTCTCAAAATCTGGATTTTGATTCCGCAAAAGGGGCTCCCGAAAATTCTGATACCAAATTCTTATTTCACGATGCTGTTTTTAGGTTTTTTACATACATTCACCTTTATCCAAATCAGAATACCAACATGTAGCATATGGTTGAATTCGTCTCGGTGCCTGCTGTTACATTCTGAAGAGAAAATTATAGCGTCCCATTTAAAAAAGTTACATTGACCTTCAGATCTCCTCTACTGCTCCACCCAGAAGAAAATAATTATCACCACACGATGCACCCCATTTTGCCAAGCAACTTTTGTACGAACACATTTTTAATAACTACAACCCCTTCCGAAATATCTTAGAATATTGCTATAATAGTTTATTATAGAAGATTACCTCCTGGCACATCATATTCTCCTGATACAATTTCTCAAAATCTGGATTTTGATTCCGCAAAAGGGTCTCCCGAAAATTCTGATACAAAATTCTTATTTCACGATGCTGTTTTTAGGTTTTTTACATACATTCACCTTTATCCAAATCAGAATACCAACATGTAGCACATGGTTGAATTCGTCTCGGTGCCTGCTGTTACATTCTGAAGAGAAAATTATAGCATCCCATTTAAAAAAGTTACATTGACCTTCTGATCTCCTCTACTACTCCACCCAGAAGAAAATAATTATTACCACACGATGCACCCCATTTTGCCAAGCAACTTTTGTACGAACACATTTTTAATAACTACAACCCCTTCCGAAATATCTTAGAATATTGCTATAATAGTTTATTATAGAAGATTACCTCCTGGCACATCATATTCTCCTGATACAATTTCTCAAAATCTGGATTTTGATTCCGCAAAAGGGGCTCCCGAAAATTCTGATACAAAATTCTTATTTCACGATGCTGTTTTTAGGTTTTTTACATATATTCACCTTTATCCAAATCAGAATACCAACATGTAGCACATGGTTGAATCCGTCTCGGTGCCTGCTGTTACATTCTGAAGAGAAAATTATAGCATCCCATTTAAAAAAGTTACATTGACCTTCAGATCTCCTCTACTGCTCCACCCAGAAGAAAATAATTATCACCACACGATGCACCCCATTTTGCCAAGCAACTTTTGTACGAACACATTTTTAATAACTACAACCCCTTCCGAAATATCTTAGAATATTGCTATAATAGTTTATTATAGAAGATTACCTCCTGGCACATCATATTCTCCTGATACAATTTCTCAAAATCTGGATTTTGATTCCGCAAAAGGGTCTCCCGAAAATTCTGATACAAAATTCTTATTTCACGATGCTGTTTTTAGGTTTTTTACATACATTCACCTTTATCCAAATCAGAATACCAACATGTAGCACATCGTTGAGTTCCTCTCGGTGCCTGCTGTTACATTCTGAAGAGAAAATTATAGCATCCCATTTAAAAAAGTTACATTGACCTTCAGATCTCCTCTACTGCTCCACCCAGAAGAAAATAATTATTACCACACGATGCACCCCATTTTGCCGAACAACTTTTGTACGAACACATTTTTAATAACTACAACCCCTTCCGAAATATCTTAGAATATTGCTATAATAGTTTATTATAGAAGATTACCTCCTGGCACATCATATTCTCCTGATACAATTTCTCAAAATCTGGATTTTGATTCCGCAAAAGGGGCTCCCGAAAATTCTGATACCAAATTCTTATTTCACGATGCTGTTTTTAGGTTTTTTACATACATTCACCTTTATCCAAATCAGAATACCAACATGTAGCATATGGTTGAATTCGTCTCGGTGCCTGCTGTTACATTCTGAAGAGAAAATTATAGCGTCCCATTTAAAAAAGTTACATTGACCTTCAGATCTCCTCTACTGCTCCACCCAGAAGAAAATAATTATTACCACACGATGCACCCCATTTTGCCAAGCAACTTTTGTACGAACACATTTTTAATAACTACAACCCCTTCCGAAATATCTTAGAATATTTCTATAATAGTTTATTATAGAAGATTACCTCCTGGCACATCATATTCTCCTGATACAATTTCTCAAAATCTGGATTTTGATTCCGCAAAAGGGGCTCCCGAAAATTCTGATACAAAATTCTTATTTCACCATGCTGTTTTTAGGTTTTTTACATACATTCAATTTACATACATTCTTCATAAAATAATGTAGAAAGAAAGATAAAAATAAACAAATGAAGTGTGATATAAATGTATTTATTTAACATACCTTCCAAAATGGTTTCCAAAAATTTCGCACTCCTAAAATCAGAATCTTGACATAAGAACTTTGTATCAGGAGAATATGATGTACCAGGAGGTATTCTTCGTGCCACTTCCCAGAATTTTAGTGACGTCGAATTCCAGGAATATCCGGGATCCACTTTTGCGAAACCAAGTTCCAGGATTTTTAAAAATGTATCAGAAGAATAATAGTACCTCCGTATTTCTCTATATAGAATTTTGCTATAATAGTTTATAATTTTTACTTTTATTAGTCAGTGTCTGTAGATATAATACGTACTTTGTAAATAGTATAAATTATACAAATTATATATTAAGTATTAAAATAATGTAGAAAGAAAGATAAAAATAAACAAATAAAGTGTGATATAAATGTATTTATTTAACATACCTTCCAAAATGGTTTCCAAAAATTTCGCACTCCTAAAATCAGAATCTTGACATAAGAACTTTGTATCAGGAGAATATGATGTGCCAGGAGGTATTCTTCGTGCCACTTCCCAGAATTTTAGTGACGTCGAATTCCAGGAATTCCTGGAAACCGTTTGTACCGAATTTTGTTCTTCTCTGTATCATACCGATATTTTTCGTTTCTTTTTCTACTTTTGTATTTCGAAACTTCTGTGCAATGTTTTTCTACATTATTTCTTGCTTTTTAAGTGAAATTTTGTAAGGGCTGGATAAGGGAGTTAGGTTTATAAATGAATAAACAATTGCTTTAGTTTAACTCTATGTTTATTGAAAATTCTTTCAATTATACATGTTACATAAATGTTACATTGTTAATTCTAACGCACTTATAACTACTAACTGTAAAACTTACTTAAATATTAGATTCTTAACTTTAACGCACTTATAATTACAAATTGTAAAACTTACATATCAGTATTTTTACATACAACATATTTTTATAATTATTTAACATATAGCTTAAGCGCAGTACAATATTCTTATGAAATAAAGACATTCTACAATTACATATGTACTTATATATTCAGTATAACTATTGAAGAACAGTTTACTCTCCGTAGATAAATCCTTTCCATTGTTTATTGGTAAAATGAAATTAGACTCAGAAACCAAGGATCTCAAGTTTGCAGATTTGTATTAGAACATGATGTGACAGGAAGTATTCTTCGTGCCATTTCTTGAAATTTTAGTAGTGTCCAATTCCAAAAATTACCGAACACTGATATCTGAGAAACTGCCAGAAAGTTTCCTGTTGATTTGATGATGTTAATGTGCAGCTTATGTGGCGTAGAAATGTATAACAAATACATCTTCTAATCTGCAACACAGCAAAATACGTTATTATTAACTACTTGAATAAAATTATAATACTTTATACTTACATACGATATAACAAAATTGATCATTTTCAATCAGGTTTGAATTTGATGGATTATGTTTACTCTCAGTAGATAAATCCTTCCCATTGTTTATTGGTAACATGAAACTAGACTCAGAAACCAATGATCTCGAGTTTGCAAAATTGTATTTCTCTAGTCATGTATCATTAAACTAAGGCAGCTTGTACATAAAATTACAGGGACTTAGTCATAACCTCACACAAAAGGGATGAACGTAACTACCCGACCATTAATGAATAATAGAAAACGTAGAAGCACTGGCTAATTTGGTATCAAATTTTACATTTTCGAACACGAAAAACCGATCTACAATAGTCTGTACCTCGAATAACTCATACTATTAATTATTGTAACGCAACGATTAAAAATTATACATCACAGCCCGCGCCAGGTACGCCGATGAACCAGCGAGAGGAAAGACTCCGCGAGAGCGTCACCCCTCTCACTCGCACCAAGCCAACGCAGTATGCTAATGCGTAAGAGGGAGAGAACACTCATCCGTCGATCGGAGCTTTCACTCTCTCAATGTGCGAGAGAGAGCACCGAGCATCTAGTCTCTCATTCCCTCTACGCCAAACTCGCGCCTGCGCACAACACCAATGTGCGAGAGAGTGAACACTAGTCCGCGTGTCGGACCTCTCACTCCCTCAATGTGCGAGGGAGAGAACACTAGTCCGCGTATCGGACCTCTCACTCCCTCAATGTGCGAGGGAGAGAACACTAGTCCGCGTGTCGGACCTCTCACTCCTTCCGCGACAATAGTTCTACGAGCTGATGGACCGCGGAACTATTGTCATTTCCAACATGGCGGCTCTGTTTTCGGCAATAGTTCTGCGAGCTAATGGACCGCGGAACTATTGTCATTTTCAACATGACGCAGCTGTTGTCCATCTCGTATCAAAATGAGAAAAATGTTATTTTCACAATTATTGAGAAATTATTGATACATAAAGATAAAAGTCATGTCTAAAAACACCGTCTACAATCTGGTATCGAATTTTACATTTTCGAACACGAAAAACCGATCTACAATAGTCTGTACCTCGAATAACTCATACTATTAATTATTGTAACGCAACGATTAAAAATTATACATCACAGCCCGCGCCAGGTACGCCGATGAACCAGCGAGAGGAAAGACTCCGCGAGAGCGTCACCCCTCTCACTCGCACCAAGCCAACGCAGTATGCTAATGCGTAAGAGGGAGAGAACACTCATCCGTCGATCGGAGCTTTCACTCTCTCAATGTGCGAGAGAGAGCACCGAGCATCTAGTCTCTCATTCCCTCTACGCCAAACTCGCGCCTGCGCACAACACCAATGTGCGAGAGAGTGAACACTAGTCCGCGTGTCGGACCTCTCACTCCCTCAATGTGCGAGGGAGAGAACACTAGTCCGCGTATCGGACCTCTCACTCCCTCAATGTGCGAGGAAGAGAACACTAGTCCGCGTGTCGGACCTCTCACTCCCTCATTGTGCGAGGGAGAGAACACTAGTCCGCGTGTCGGACCTCTCACTCCTTCCGCGACAATAGTTCTACGAGCTGATGGACCGCGGAACTATTGTCATTTCCAACATGGCGGCTCTGTTTTCGGCAATAGTTCTGCGAGCTAATGGACCGCGGAACTATTGTCATTTTCAACATGACGCAGCTGTTGTCCATCTCGTATCAAAATGAGAAAAATGTTATTTTCACAATTATTGAGAAATTATTGATACATAAAGATAAAAGTCATGTCTAAAAACACCGTCTACAATCTGGTATCGAATTTTACATTTTCGAACACGAAAAACCGATCTACAATAGTCTGTACCTCGAATAACTCATACTATTAATTATTGTAACGCAACGATTAAAAATTATACATCACAGCCCGCGCCAGGTACGCCGATGAACCAGCGAGAGGAAAGACTCCGCGAGAGCGTCACCCCTCTCACTCGCACCAAGCCAACGCAGTATGCTAATGCGTAAGAGGGAGAGAACACTCATCCGTCGATCGGAGCTTTCACTCTCTCAATGTGCGAGAGAGAGCACCGAGCATCTAGTCTCTCATTCCCTCTACGCCAAACTCGCGCCTGCGCACAACACCAATGTGCGAGAGAGTGAACACTAGTCCGCGTGTCGGACCTCTCACTCCCTCAATGTGCGAGGGAGAGAACACTAGTCCGCGTATCTGACCTCTCACTCCCTCAATGTGCGAGGAAGAGAACACTAGTCCGCGTGTCGGACCTCTCACTCCCTCAATGTGCGAGGGAGAGAACACTAGTCCGCGTGTCGGACCTCTCACTCCTTCCGCGACAATAGTTCTACGAGCTGATGGACCGCGGAACTATTGTCATTTCCAACATGGCGGCTCTGTTTTCGGCAATAGTTCTGCGAGCTAATGGACCGCGGAACTATTGTCATTTTCAACATGACGCAGCTGTTGTCCATCTCGTATCAAAATGAGAAAAATGTTATTTTCACAATTATTGAGAAATTATTGATACATAAAATTCCGAAAATTCCTGGAATTTGACGTCACTGAAATTCTAGGAATTACCGAAAATGTATTTGAAAATATTCTGCAATTTTTACTTATTCCTTCTGTTGGGATATCCAGCCATTCAGTCATTCCCTTTATTCTAAGGTACGATTACTCTCATAACATTCTACCATTTGTTTTTTACTTTTATGTTCAATATTACTTGTGTTTAACGCTTCCTGTTCTACCGAGGCGCTTGTCCCGGGGCGACTAGGCTCGACGCTACACTGACGGTACTGAGCGCGCGCCCGAGACGCGCTCTGATTGGTCAGTGTTTTTGCTTAATAATTCAAAAACGAAGCCCCATCCGATATTTTTGCAAAGGAAATTGTTGTTCAGAATAGTCTCAGCTACCCCCCATTTCCGGCTCCTACAAGAGTTCTGGGACACCCTGTATATTCAATATAAAACTTCATATGGAAGTATTAAAAAAAGATTTACGATTAACTTGTGCCATTAAGCATATCAAATTTCGGAGCAACATCTTTTGGGACTTAATTTTTTTATTAACGAAGCAAAATTCAAAATAGAGCCACGTGTTGAGAGCATTTCGCAAACAGGAAGTACCGTTTCAAGTACGCGCATATAGTTCTCGTGCGAGTTCCGTATTGGAAAGATGGATAAAAATTGGGTAAGCTTCGACGAGTTATCTGATGGGGCAATCTATATGAACATCAAGCGTAAAAACGGAAAAATAAATAGCTACTTTGAAGATACAACGAAGCGAACGCACATCGGTTAGAGAGAGGCGCGAATGGGTCGATGCAGCGCCGGCGCTACAGAACAGAACCACGAAGACGAGCATCCCCCACCAGATTCTCATCGTCGTCGAAACGATCGCGTCGACGTGTAGCTACTTCTCCATCCAGCGTTCAAAACAGAGCGAGAAGAAAAGAGTCCTATCTGCTTACCCTGTCCCTTGTTCTCTTTCTGCCTTGCTTCTCTGCTCTGTTACTTGTCGCACGAATGCACCTCGTCGTCGTGCTCCGCAGAACACTCTACGAGGCGCTTCGAACCAGTGTGCATCGGTTTGCAGCAAAGTAAAGTTGTCCCCGCAATCGCCTCCTCGCGAGGAATTAGGAATTGAATAAAACTAACACAGGTATGTACCGTACACGTCGAACGATCGTTCGTTCAGCCGCGTTCTTTCATTGTTTCTCTGAAAATATGACACTTTCGAGCTACGCGTAAAGCTTTATGCGGTGTATCGTTAGAGCAGATCGACGATGACAGTGACAATCCAAAGTGCCGCGCTTTTCAGCACGGTGCGTAGAGGCATTTAAAAAAGGAATCGTGCAAAATGATTACGCGCTTGAACAAACTGACTTGAATACGGCTCTTCGAAACGTTTGGACTCTTCCAAACGACATTACAGAAAGATTTCATTGTATATTTTGGTTCACCTTTCCTATTTGAAATTTTGAAAAAGCTTTCGTGTAGTATTTTTTTTATAGTGTGCATGTGCAGTTTATTACCGAATCAAAATTTAAAGTAAGACTCGGTTAAAAAATGATCTTGTTTCCTTTTTATTTGATCTGTTTTATTACGTTGGTATCTTTATCAAGATTCGCGATAGTCGAGCGACGTTACATTTTTACACTCGAGTCTTTCGAGTATCTCAGGATGGCCTCGAGCAAAGAGCATGATTTAGGGCACAGAGTGTTTCCAAAGTATGTAGGTACACACGCGTACTTACACGGTAGCAGGAGAAGTATATACCTCTCGTACGTGTGTACACGTACACGCGTCTCCCGTATCTATACCTATTTGTAGCCTGCATCATCGAGTAAAAAGTAGGTCTAGGGAATCAGCTGACCGAAAGAGGCGCGTGCGCCTCACAGAAAGCAGAACACATTTGAAACGCCCACTATACACACCTACTCTTCGAATTCCGGAAAAAGGGTGTTCTCGGTACCGCGGATACCGATAAAGCTTACAAAAAGACGCCTCGCTTAAATAATCGCTGATTACACCTACGTGCATGTGCACGAACATGTATTATATTTAGCAATGTAGGCCATGCACGTCCGATTAATATGACAGTTTAATTCATTATAAAATAGACGTCAAAGGACATTTTTTTTAAGACAAAAACATCAATCAGGCTATTTTTAGCTAAAAAGTTTCATTTAGTTCCATCTGTTGCTCAACCGTTATATCAGCGCACTTTGCAATGCATACGTAACGAATCTTTGACCATGACCGAGTGAGCGTTTAGTGTGGACAAACATAGTCAAGATTGATATGACATTTACGTAAAAGAGCTGTTAGATTTTGAAACTGTCAATATTTTATGGCCGTATTTATGGTACTATTTTTCTTATTTTTCTTATTTTTCTTTAATGATTTCGTCTTCGCATATTCGCGCAGTCATTTGTATGTACTATAGTCTGTACTCTCTCCATTGCGTAAAACGGCTTTCATAAACAAAAGAGGATTTACCGGTGAAAGGAGTTTCGCTGTTAGCCGTGAGAAAAAAAGTAGTGCAGTGACATACGGGAAAATCTCATTACTTAACCATACTATGCCCGCTTGCGTTCTGTAATCGTAAAATCGTTAGTATACCATCGACTTCGGTTCACGCGAGCCAGTTTATCGGAATATGTATCAAACGTGCAGTGCAATAAGAATTTCCTTCCATTTATTCGAAAATGAAAGTATTAAATATTAACCGGGTCTCGGTTGAGTGAGAGTTCGAATATTGTCTTTTTTTCTTCGAGAAGAGTTTCGATTAGGGGTGTATTTTATAAGTTTCTTCTTTATTTGACAGCAACGCGATAAAGGCGGGAATTTATTTGAATTTAAAGCAGTCTAAATGCATTAGCGAGGGACAATCAATTAAATGGAAAATGGTAATAGAATCGAGTAAAGAAAGTAACCGTTGGGTATTAAGTTAATTGCTAGCCGTAATTATTTTTTCTTTTCCTTTCGTGACGACGCTTCCGCGTACGCGCGCGCACGTATAGAAGCGTCCGCATGAAAACGCGGCGAATTCCCATCGTTATGTCATCGTAGCATCAAATTAGGAGGTGAATAACGAGGGAAAGCTAGCTTGATTAATTGTTCCGATGATTCAGTGATGAAGTACTCGCCGCAGCAGCAACAGCAAAAGGAAAGGAAGTCGGAGAGCGACGTATGCTCGATCGACGCGACGCCGAATCGGGAGGCGCGTCGTCGTTCGACGTCGACGGACCGCAAGAATCCCTCGGGTTCGCCGACCAGGAGGAGCACGATCTGTCGTTCGCCATCCACGGGGATGTTCGCCTGGATGCGGGTGTTCCGGCTCGCCTCGATGCTGCACCAGGTCGGCTGCTAGAGCCGATCGTGCGCAGCACTCGGTGCCGCAAAAATCCATAGATGTATTTAACGAATTCGAATTAAAGAAAAAGAAAACTAAAAAGAGGACCGTACACGCGTTTGGCCGCGGTTCGCGCGACCCGCGTGGACACGGATGCACCGTCGACGCGTGTACAGGTGTCATCCGACGATCCTTCTTCTCTCTCTAGGTCGCGATCCACGTTATTAACCATAGGGTGGTCGGTTTCCGTAACGTAGGGACGGCCGACAGTAGCTCAACCATAGTGCGTTACGCAATTATGTGTTAACAGGCCACGGGCGTCGTATACTGGCTACGTTACGCCTACCATGTAGAGACGACGAGTTGCGTGTACGCGCCATTACGGACCCAACCGACATGACAGGACGATTCCGTAAGCGCGTATACACGCGTGTGCATCGTTACATAGAGCGCAGTATCCGGTTCCAGTTAATCGATCGGTCGTTTGCGAACCGTTAAAATTTAGCACGTAAGCCTTTGAAATCGGAGGTAATTCGTCGCGACGGTGATAATAACGATGAATCCATCCCCGTCTTGAACCCTCGGTACCATTCTCTCCCTCTATCTCTCTCTCTCTCTTTCCTTTCAGTTCACTACTTTAGGAGACGGGTTTACGCGTGTGTATGAGAGCACGCGTGTACGATTACCTGCCATAGTGTGATACGGTTTCTTAGATTGTACGCGAATAGTAAATAAGGATCTAACGTGGTGCTATGTTCAGAACATTCCTCGATTATACCAACTCCCCTTTCGTTTGCTTCACTTTTACCTGTCCATCCCCCTTCTTTATTATCAACCCTCCTTTTCTTTCTATATCCAGTATCGATTTCTCGCTGAATAACGATAGTCCCGCGACGGTGAATATCGACTGATTCCGTATAAAGATTAAACAATCGTACCGTTTTCTTTCATTGGAGGATGCGTAATCGTTTTGCATTTACTTTCTATCGGAATATCCTTCTCCAACCGAGGCATACAATATTGCGCGCGCTTCAGGTATCTACGAATCACGAATTTACATCCGATTTCACATCCCAGTTATTATTGTGCGATCACTACGCAAATTTGTCAGTGTTATTGATATCGATCGATATATTTTATGACTACTCAAATCGACAAATAAATTCGATTTTTGCTTTAACCCCAGAGTTGCTATTTTATCCGCCATGCCCATAGATACTCCCCGTATTAATTACTTCGTTATTATTATTTCTTTAAAAATAAACACGTTGTTCTGATAATATGTAGGTAACGTTTATTGATTCGTTTAATCAATAAAGAGCGGTACTAGTTCGTTTGGATCGATATTTTATTTTTCAATTTTTCTTTCCTTTTTTTTAGTTTCTTTGATTCTTTGCGTAAATAAGGAAGGTTAATTGAGTAACAACTATGAACCATTTGTAGAACGTACCGAAGGTAGAGAAATAATACACGAAAGTGAGTCACACATGTGGGTTAAGAATAGATACGTTTCTTTACAAGGTAAGGTCCGTATTCAGTTAAACAAAGTGGAGTATTTTGCAAAATGATTAACCTTACTTTTTTTTTCACAATTCGTGAGCGAACTGTTAAGTAGCTGTAATTTGAAATTGTAATTGAACGTGTAGTTTCTCTAAATATGGGTCATTCGAGCCAGCAGTTCATACACGACAATGGATTAAAAGCGTGCATGTCTATATACGTCAATGATCTCACATTGTCAGCTCTATTCTCAAGGATCAATTTCTTTCGCGTAACATGTTCAAATAAAACTGCTCAATCCCTTTTACATTTGCCACTCTACCATCTATTTTTGATCACTCGAGTGTTTTATATGCTGCCGGTCAAACATGGATCGATCTAATTCGAAATTACATTTCATGAAATTCATGAGTGTGATTAAAATTTGAAGAGGTGTTTCATTTTGTTATATACCTATTTTGGATATATTTTGTTACTTAAAATTTTTAAAACATTAATTTCTTTAGTTTGATTATTTATATAGTAAAAAATTGTAATATAATAAAAATTTAAAGTTTTTGATAACTTTTATTAGTTCGTATTTTGATTTTACAAGCAAATATTACATATTTATTAAACAATAAAATACATATTGGCGTATTTAGATAGAGGCTAGGGCTCATTTATTCTTCAATAAAAAAAAAAATCATTTGAGACGAAATTACATGTTCGATGCAATTAAATATAAAATGAAATATTTTATGCTCCCAGCGGTGCTAAAGAAACTCTAGTCCTCTTTGACAGAAATTCTTAATAAAAAATACAAAGTACAACATTCTAAAAAACAAAATAATGTAAAGACATGAAATGTAGGTATTTAACTTTGATACAGATTTTAATATTCTGAATATAAATAGTATTACTAAATATAGAGATGATTTTGTTTAAGAATCATTTTTTTCTTTCAGTTCTTCAGAAATTTGTCGAATTAAGTTATCCTAATTTTGATAAAATAAAAAGAAATAATATTGAAAGTGAATAAAAATAACAATCTTTTAATCTAACTTGAAATGAAGTAAATTAGTGTTAAAAAGTATCAGTTCACATATTTATTGTAGCTTAAATAATTAACGTAAGATTAATTCAATAATAATAATTGATAACAAGATAACAAAGTGCCATCTTAATTTATTTAATTACTCCAATCAATTAAATATAAATTTTACTTTCGTAAAAAATTATCGCATTTTTTTCGGATAAACTGTCGTAATCTTTAATTCGAGAAACAGAAACAAAAAAAAATTAAATAATCAGCTATAATAAAGCTTTGATTACAGATTATGCAACTGATCGTCGCATTGGATATGTTTGTAAATAAACATTGAACACGTTTCATAATTTTATTAGCTATTTACAGATGTCCTTGTAATTTATTTTGCAATCACTTTTTATACCGCGGTTCTCTTCGATGTATTTGCTGACAATGGAAAAGAAAGACCGATTTTGAACAAAAGGCATATTTGTAATTATCTCGTATTGATGTAATTGACACACATTCTGTTCCGAATCAATAGAAATATCCGAGAACAATTATCGTCGAATGATATTGTTACATTTATGCAATTTACTTCATTATAATGAGTTTAAAGTTTAACCCTTTCAACAATTAAATACAAATTGGAGGTTAAAATGAAGAAAAGAATTACAATAGGTCAATTAAAACTAGGAACCCGTGTGTCTATGACGCGGAAAAGGATTAGATAAAACGAATACTTTTCAAGAAAAGATGCTAATATGTATCTTCTTATCTATCTGTTAACTAACATCAACAGATTAATTGTGCAATCTCATCTGTATCTTGAACTTTATGTATACGTATGACACAAATGTCACCAGATGTGCAATTATCGAAGTGTAATTACCGAGGTGTACTTCAACCGATCGAACAGTAACGCCATAAATAATATTAATTAATTCCAGCAGTTCCTTATCAGCACAATTTACTGCCACTATCAGCTGTTTGTAAAAGAGGTCGTGAATTCTGGTATACCGGATGTGGGTTTAGTCATTAAAACTTGTTTCCTTTATACGTTTATTGTTTCGCAGAAGTGACACGATAAAATGAACGTATAAATTGATATTCCGGTATTTGTTTTCAATAAGTCGTTAGGGATAAATTTAATCACAGATTTGCAATATATTTATTCAGAATAAGCATTTTTATATATTTTTAATGGTCTATCCCCTTCTTGCAAGTGTCAGTACTTTCGCCCTCTGTGAGACATAAATAGTCAACCTTCCAAAAAAGTATAGTTTTTTCAATTAATTTTGTAAATCGTTATAATAAAAATATACTTAAAGCAAACTTTGTTGCATTTATTTAGCAAATAAATATCCAACAATACCAAATGATATCGAAGTGTAACAATGAACACATTACTTGTTTATAATTTGCAATTTAGTTCATCTTTCTGTAATTTTTAAATTATAGTTTGGAAATTTTTATCCAATATATATATTTTACAAGTATTAGGATAATAACCTTGATCACATTAGCATTTCCTTGAGAGTATTAATAGCACTTATGTAAGATTCGGAAGTGATAAATAAAATTAAAAATAGTATGAATGATTGGCAATGTCACGAACCAAAGTTACATACCAATTACGGAATTGAACATCCGCAAGGGTATCAAGGTCATCAAACATCGCGTTATGTCATCTACTGAAAGGACACGTGGCCTTGTCGTTCCGTTTTCCTTGGATTACAATGTGTCATTCCAAGAGATTGCCCTAATGCCCACCCTTGATCTATACCAAAGACTAGTATTAATCCCTCGGAGCGATGTGATACATTGGCATCCAAATAATCGTAGGACTATGCATTGTTCAAGATGTAAATTGTCCTGAGGTTACGTGATTCCAATCTCTGACACATCAAGCTCTTTCCATAGGTCAGGATTAGCATCAAGATAATTTTTATTTACCTGTGCCTTATCGTTAAACTACGAATCTTTATGCGAATTATTTTTTCTATCCAAGTAATAAATAAATCGAAAATAATACGTTGATTCGCAGGTTTTTTTAATTTATTTTATTTTCATATAGTTTAGATATGTTATAAGTTCTATATGCTATAAATTCAGGGGTTTAATTGTTTAAATCAAATATTAGTATACTATAATATATTAGTTATAAAGTTTATGCTCTCTTCAAATGATGAAAAATTACAACCAATCCCCGTGTCGCTTCGGACCATTCGTCCTACGACATGATGGAAATCGGAGGAACCATAAAGCATGCGACTCACCGTTCGTTGACTTGCATCACTGCACTCGCTATGCGCCTACGAGTTGACCCGAAACTGGTCACGTACGGTCAGCTCTTCTAGTACCATTGCGACATCGTTGTCCATCGCGTGGTTCGTAGCAGATGCGTCCAGATCGAACCGCTTTCTGAAATTTAATAATTGCAAAGGTCAATGGACTTCTTTCTTAAATTGTTTTTTATTTTATATGCAACTAACGAATGCATACACGAAGAAGTGTTTGTAATTTTACAAATACTGCAGTGTAAAAACAAATTAAAGAAACAAGCAAATAATTATATGTGCATATTACAATATCAAAAAATACGGTGGTAAAACATCTAGGAAATTACACCAAGCAATTTAGTAATATGTATTAACACTTTGACTGCCACGTTAGAGCTGTTAAAAACTTCATTTGGTAGTAAATTTTATTTTTAACAAGTTTTATATTCTATTTCCACAATGCTTTATTACTTTTATTTATTCATGGCTTTCAGTATTCAATGAGAATATTTTCGATTAAATAAATAAAAGGATTTTAAAAGCGCGCCACTAAATAGCGCGAGCGGCGCTGTTCTCGATTTATTATAAAAATTAAAAGAATTTTATTTGTACAAATATTGACAAATTATTGATACTTAAAGCTAAGACGCATGTCTAAAATCATCGTATGTATAATCATTTGCAGGAAATAAGCTTGCATTCGTTCGGTTTACAGCATTCTTTGATCATTACATTTCAAGACGTTTAACAATTATTTTCTTTTATTTTCACCATTGTTAGCTATTTAAATACATTTCTAGTACTTTTATTCAAAGCATATTATTTCCACAATACGTTTATCAAGTCCTGACACGCAGAAAAGTTCAATTTTTGTAGGAGTGATATACACAGAATTTAGTTCGCTAGATTCGACACATGGCCGCTAGATGGCTACTGCATTTGCCCATAAACTGCATTATCTTCTGAAATCTATTCTAGAGCTTAAAGTCAATGAAAATCGTTTCTTTCTATGTAATCGTGGTCGTAAAATGATATTCTGTCTTCAGAATTGTTAAAAAAAGCTGGTTTTGCCAAAAAACGAATTTTTTATTTCGTTAGTTCCGCCATTCATCGCGAGATGGCGACACTCGAACCGTTTTTGTCGGCGCTGTATAAAAAGTCGTAAAAATAGTAAAAAATAAAGCTTGTACGGTGACAAATTGATTATTTTATAATAATACAATGTTTTCCCCACTTATGTTTCAAATTAGGTGACTGTACAACATCATTTAATTATATAAATCGATATAAATCTGTGCCTAACAGATTTAACTTTTTAAATTTTTAACTCCATTCATTAATTTGTGATTTTGAACCTTACTAAACAAATTTCACTAACATTGTCATTACTCTTCGTAACAATAATGCATAACAATTTGAGATATGGTTGTTACACACTTTTTTTCCATTTCAGGATACAGTTATGTTGGTAAAGTGCAATAAAATAAAAATGCATGTGTATAAAATCGTTTAGTCAGCAAATATTGTTTTATTAGATACTTTATGATCATTTTGTTATATTTTATGACATTTAAAGCTGTTTTATACAAGCCTGTTGAAAGGTACTCCAAAGCATTTGAATAGCGCCTCTGGGGTGACATGTGCAGATAATTAGAATATTTTAAAATGTAAAATTGAAGTGTTATGTATATTAGAATATAGCAAATTAACGAAAGAACTAAAAATAAATAAATTTATAAGCACTGTAACTCTTATTTTTTTCAAAATAGTATTTCTGAATTCCGGGAGATTTATTGTAAAAGAAGCTGAGACTTAATTATATTAAAAGATGCTTCGAGTCCAAAGGGTTAAAGCAGTTCATAAAATTGGTCAAAAATGATGCTACTACTATTTTTGAGATTATACATTAGCACTTTCAAAGTACTCAGTAACAAATCATTCTTAATAAAACGATAAAACATTGGGAATAAATACTTTATTTAAACGATATCTGGAATAAAACTTGGAAAAAAAGTAAATGAATTTCATTTTAAGAAATGAACTGTATTCTCTTCATACCCCTCGGAGGGGACAATCAAATGCGAAGGATTAAGTTTTTAATAGCTTTAGTGTGGCAGATAACGTATTAAATCCGATTTTTACCATATTATACTTTTTCAATCCAAATCAAAAATGCAATATTTACTCTCGTCTTCGAATATAACATTATTTCATGAATTTTGTGGTTTTTTAATGAACTCTTTAGTCAATATTTTTCTTCCTATTTATTCCGTTTATGTACGGCTTCCTTCTTGTTACTCGACCATTAAACCCATCGCGTCTCATTATTCCGCGTATTGTTTCAGCGCTGACTTTTTTCCTAGTTTCGTGACAAATCTCTGAGGTCGATTGTGGAGGACTACAATGCGGATTTTCTTTAACCCTCCGTACTATTCTTCTTTCCACCCTTTCATTAAAAATTCGAGGCGGTCCTTTGTGTTCCTCAAATTCGATACAGTCCTCTTTATATCTTTTAATAATATCCGTAACTGTGCTCTTCTTTATCATTAATAACCGTGCAATTTTACGATAACTTTTATCTTTTTCTCGATGATAAATAACAAGTTGTGTTTTATTTAACCCCCTGCCCCACAATACCGTGTCACACACTCGTGACGCACTTTATATTTTAATTAAAACTCTATTTTAAATTCAATGAAAACAGACGTGTATGGTAAGACACACTTTAATTCCAATTATTAAGGCTTCTGTCGATTAACTTTTAAATGTAACCATTCAAATTACTAATTTGCACTATTAGTCTAATACTAGTAATATCCGCGGTTTATTTTATCTTTCCTTATATTAATAAATTATTTAGTTATATAAAATTTGAAACGGACACAAAGCTTCGAAAATTCGAAAGCCTTATTTTGAAAGAAAAGAATTACAAATGTTTATTTCTTTCATTAATTTTCTACGTTCTGATATAAATAACTCTTAAATATTACGTATAAAAATATTCATAGGCGCCACACGAATGCAAGGGGTTAAACGATGATCGTAATAACGATCTTTAACGCGTTATAGGAAGAGTGTATTAAGTAAAAAATATTTAAAGGAATATTTAGTACCTACAAAAATGAGAACGAAACATGGTTCAAAATTCAATTTAAACCATGAGGCTTATCCATGGTTTGTTCGAGGATTCAAAAAGGGACAGAAATGAACAGCGACACCTACCTGGGACAGTCGATAAAACAGAACATTTTATACAACCCTTCGTGAGCTAGCAACCTTATCGGCCAACCACTTTCGCTGTTTGGTCCAGTTCGGAGCTGTGGGTGGCAGGTAGGACAAACTCTGGCAAGGAGGGCTGGAGGGTGGGGAGGTGTATGGTGGTAAACACTCGCGCAAGAAGTACGTACATAGTCTCGCGAGGACTCGTGCCGCGATTACGTCGTTCCGGGATACCGACCGTGATCGACGTTCGATCATCGATTCCGTGTTGTAATCGAACGTCAATACTCGATCGTGTTTTCGATTAAAATCCGTCGAAGTCGCTCGTGTCATCGGTTAAAACGATTCCAGTGCCGATTTCCTCTCGATACCAAAACAGATCCGTAACGATTCGTGCGTCGGGTGTTTCGAATGTGCCGGTGAATCAAACCCCCTATATGCGATGAGACGTCCTTTGATTCGCCATCTATCCGAGGGTGGTGGCGGTGCAGGTGAGAATGCCGGTGCTAGGAGGCAGCAATCCATGAAGGAGGACGATCGTGTTACAAGTTACACCTGGAATTGTCGCGAATACGGGCATCACCTATCGTCATGCGACCTTCTCAAGGTCCCCACGGCCCTCAGCTGTCGCGGGCAAACCACCTCGCCGGAACCACGAATTACGCTCCACAGGTAGGCCCATTTCGATCTGTAGTAAAAGCCGTGCGCTGAGCCGGCGGTAGGAGAAGCTAGCTACGAAATTGTCCGGGTCAGTGGTACATCCTTCGGGGGCTCTTTCTGGGTAACCGCGCTCGCGCAATGCACCGTGCCAAGTTATGGCTGAGTAACGCGGTTTTAAAAAGGAATTGTCTCGCAAACTTTGTTAACTGATCTAATTTGCAAATCCTCCGACACCTTGGCCGGGAAACGTTTCCCTGCGTTTACTTATTAATCCGTTCGCCGTCAACCAAATTAAGATAAAATGAACGGTTTGCAAGAATTAACACGCTGCGTGTTATAATGGATGTTCTGTTACTTATTTGGTGTTACAATCGTAGTAATAAAGATACTGACTAGAATGGTAGACAAAAAGAGCGCGAAGGGTAACTCTGACGACGGACCATGGATAAAGCTAAGAATTGAAATTGAATTTCGAAGTAGGTGATTGCATAAATTCGTGCTCGATTTAAAGATGAAGTTCAATGGGTTAACTGTGTAAGAATACAGTACTTCTTCTTCTCTACAATTGTTTTCCAACGATCTACAAGCTTGTCGATTCCAGTTTTAAAGAAAGATCTTGATTTTTCTTGAAAAAAGATCGTGAGGTACTTTTTGATAGTTTCATCAATTTTGGAAGGCCATACAAATCAGGGTTGACCTTCCAGGTTGAAATCACTACTTCTAATTCTGCCAAACCACTTTTTAATTGTCCAGAGAGCAGGAGCATGGTCCAAATAAACGCTCTGAATGTTTTTTTGTACAGTCCAAAGTGTAATGTAAAGCGTTACATGCCGCAAATGTACCTTTTCGTTCTCCTTGTTAAAAAAACAATTTTTCTTATGCATAAATAAACTAATGTAGCACGTGACACTATAACCTATTCAGTGGGTATATATAATGAAATAAAAACAGTGGATCCATGCTGTGGAGCAAAGTTTGCAACATCTATGAAAATCGGGCACGAACTTATGCAATCATCCAATATTTTATTGTTTTTATTAATAACATTTTGAAGTATTCTTTTAAATATTTTTTGGCGCAATATATGAAAATCTTGCGTTTCAAAAATGTATTGTTTAACTACAGAAATACTATGGATTAAACATTTAATTATTAATTAAATTACTTATAAACTATTTGTGTTTGAATTTACTTGTACAATTCCAAATTTTAGTAAGAATTCATAAGAATTAACACTGAGAGGTTTAAACATTTTATTAACATATTAAGTTACACATTTTTAAGTTAGTTGCGTAATGAGTATTCGAGAGATTACGGCCTTAATATAACTAATTGTTAAATTACAATTGTTGCACTATATAAAAATGGAGTAAAAGCGAAGGAAGTAAAGGGTTACATACTAATGTGGCACCGATATTTAAAGTGTACATAATTTCTATGCCATAAGACACATTAGTCATTAATATTTGGAAATTTCTAAACTGAATGATTTTTAATCGTATTTTTCATCCCCTACATATTGCTTTTGATTGAATTGTGAATCTGGAATTTCAATAATTATTACTTTCATAACACATAATTAATATTTTTAACACTTAGATTGTTGCTATTAAAGAAAAAAAAAATATGATTACTGTTATTAATATCTTTTTAATATGAAGTTAGCTATAAAAACTCAAGGGAAGATATTATTGCTTTTTAATTAAAAAAATTACTTTAATCTTATATTTAAATTTTGTAGTAATTTCAAGTGTATGAGTAAACAAAGTAGCATCGTGTTCAGAAACATTTAATTAGCCCAAACTATCAAGTTTGCCTACTTTATTTGTGTTGAAACTTGTTGAGCAGTAATAGTAAGAATACCCAAAAGTTTCCACACCTACTGAAACAACTTTTGTTTTCTATGTTTTACAAATAACAGAATATTTTTAATAAAAATATTTTGTCATTTTTCATACAGAAGTGTCGCAACAAAACTCTCAGAGCAAAAACAATTAATTACGGACGAATTGTCGATGAGTTAATGATCACCGTTATCACAAGATCATTTGTATTCACTTCGTGTTATTTGAACAGTTGATTAAACAAGAAACAAATACAGTACTAAACGTGTGTTTTGTCAGCTGTGATTTTCATTTTCACTCGAATAACTCGTTATTTAACTCTTTGTATAATTACTACATTTCCATTTAATTGCTTCAAACAACTATTTTGTGTTGAATTAAAAACTATATATTAACTTTAATTTTGTAACACATTATAAAGTACTTCTTTTAATTACTGATTCTTTGGACACTTTTAAGTCGATTTAAATTTTCAAACTAAAACAATTGTGTAAAAGGTATTGAATAATAACTGTCAAAAAATGAACTAAAAACTGTACTTTTTTTAATCTGATGATTGAATTTTCATTACATATACTTTAGACTTTGTAATATAAAATATTATCTAATAATACTTGCAATATAAAAAAAGAAGAAAGTATTACAAAATTTAGATATTTTACATGTACCTACACACTTTACCTATTTATTTGACAAAAATAATTGTTTCTTTTATCGTTTAAAATACGAGTCAAAAGTGAAATGGCGTCAGCTGAGCAATAGCTAAAATTTCAATTAATACCTGGCTATCCGATTATCTACGCAAGGGTTAAAAATTTTGCGTATCTCTGATAAAAAATCTGAAGTTTTAATTTTTACGCACATTATCTACCACTCTCAAATGAAATACATAAGCACTGCTATTTTATTTTTGTAATAATAACTGAAGATTAAACGGAGCAATTTTTAATCCAGCGTTAAAACGGGTATAGTTTATGATATACCATTAAAAAACCTCGTAGTGGAAGGGGTGTAGCTCCATTCTTACCAAATTCGGGTATCCTCGAAATAAAATTTGATAAAATCACTGTTTTTATAAGCGCGAGTCTAAAATTTCCAATAAATTGATGTTATCAAACGTGTGCTGTACAACGTAGTATTTTTTTGCATCTCGCGTTATAACTAAAAAATGGAACGATGTCAACATCCTTCTTCCTGCAAAATCGTCGATTTTTCGTCAAATGAGTGATCATACGGCAAGGGCCGAATCGTAAATAGAAAAAAAAACAAAAAACGAGGGTGAAACTTTCTCGGTCATATATTTTTATGTACAGATTAAGCTCTGCCCTATATTTCCTGACCTAAATCCCCTTGGGTCATATCAGAAGAAAGGTGCATTTTGTAAATGACGACCACCCACTCGACGCGCGTTTACAGGAAGACGGACATATTACGGAAATGTTTATCGCGACGGCGGACCGTCGGGATCAGGATCGGAATTGTTTTCGGAAAATAACGCGTCCTCATAGTTCAGCTCACCAACGGAGCGTGTGCGATCGGAAAAGTTTGCTACTTGTTTGCGTTCGCAGAACGGAAACGGTAAACAATCCCCGATGAAATAGGTCACAGACGAATCTGCGATGAAAATAATCACCTTTGACTCTTAGCGTTACATGACGAATTTTTCTTCATAAATTAGAACGCAGATTTGTGCATAAAAATAAAATGTTGCATTTGTGATTGGGATTCAATACGGTGCGTAACAAAAAGATAGACCCATTTACATTTTTTTTTGGTATGGCTTTTCATTTTTACGCTGTAAACATTTTTGTGATTTTACTCTATTTTCAACCGTAACAATATGATAGATCCACTTGCTCACGTGACTTAATCTTAATGCTACATTGAATATTTAATCGTGTAGTCACAGGCTCAGTCGAAATATGGCAGCGACATAAGAGGGTTCCATATTCAATATTACCACCGTGGCTTGTTTAATTACTGAAATTCTCGATTAGCGTTTGGTCGTTAGAGCTCTTACTTTCATTTAGACTTTACTTTCCAAATATTGAATTAAACATGGGCAGAAAAGCAGGTTTACCTAAGTATGAAAGAAAGTGTCTGTCATCTTGTTACAGTTAAAAATTGAGTAAAATCACAAAAATGATTACTGTGCAAAAAGCCGAATCTTACATAAAATTTTTAAAGACAAATTTTGTTTCCCAGCGATTTTGTTAAATAATGAAATAAGTTTCAGCCAAATGAAGTATATATAGTTTCGAAGTTGAGAACGAAAACGTAAATGGATCTATCATTTTGTTACGCACTGAATTATATCCGTTTGGTTCTTTGAACCCACGTTTAATCAAATGATAGATATTTTCGAAAAACTCTTCGTACGTTCCCTGATTGAACATATTTGATTATTGATAAGAACGATAGGGACAGCAACATGGGAACACCGAATGCATTCATTTATTAAAAAGCTCGATAAAAAATGTAGCCCGATACGCCACACAGTTGTTACCGTATTGATCTTGGATATGTTGGAAAACACTGATAATCTTCCCGATTCCCGATTATTTAAACAGGTAATCAGAGAAATTCTTGTATCCGTACAATATGGAGACAATTTTGTTCGAGGGACAACACAGGTACAAGTTATTATCAATTTATTGATTGTGAGCTGAAATTCTAAATTCTACTGAACCATGGCCTCTTAATACCATCTTTAATTTTTAAAGCTATATAATAAAGCAGAAGAATAAATTAATTTTTTATCTTAACACTGATTAACCCCTTAAACTATGACTTTTTGTCAGTTAAAGCTAAATATGTAAATATATTTCACACTTGGTAAGCCTTGACTATAGAAACTGAGATCAGAATTAAATTTAAAATTGAGTTTTAATCAAAATATAAAGGGTAGTGGTTAGATTTGAAACACAAGGTGCGTCACGTGTGTGACACGGTATTGTAGGGCAAGGGGTTAATAAAAATATTTTAATAAATTTTGTAATTTGAAATGAAAAGTCCCAAGTAACTTTTACGTAAAAAGTATGCTTTCTTCTTGAGAAGTATTCTACATTTTTTATTTATTCCCCGACGTAGATGAACTCCTTTTCTGCAAATTTTTCTTGAGCAAAGATGAGCGCAAATGAAGAAACTTTCTACCGTTTGCATTCTGAAAGCAGTTTAATATAAATTATGATAGTACAGGTAACCCTTCCATAATAAGGTAAATAAGTTCCTAGGAAATGACGTGTTTTTTTTTCATTCTTTATAAGCAACTCAATTTTTATTAAAAAACGAAAAAAAAAACAAAAAATATTATTTTTATTTAACGTAACATTAATTTAACAAATTTCTTCCGGAATTTCTATAGAAATAGAGTTATAAATGAGTTGTTATTCCTTCCTGTCATTATTTTAAGGTAATTTAGTTTTTAGATATGTTGAAAGTCATGTTATTCAGTGTTGTACAAAAATTTTCACAATTTTCTTAACGTATTAGAGCGAAACAGTGTTATAGGATGCCGTGTTGTAGAAGGGCTACCTGTACATAAGGATAAAATGCATTAACCTTTTGCAGCCTAAATTCTACGTTTATGAAAAGAAATGGTAAAATATCTTTGAAAATGTATTTTCTTTGGAATACCCTGTAATTTTATTGATTTTCTTGATCTACTTCAGCTTTAATAATTTTCTCAAACGAAAAGAATGTAACGACAGCGTAATCTATTAGACGAAAACACAGTGTGTAATTAAACTTTGAAATAGGATTTTGATTGTTATCGATGGCACTCTGTTCATGAATGATAATCTTCTCCTAAACAATAGCGCCTTGTTCACACGAGTGCGCCGTAGTTTAACCTTTACCATTTCTCATTAAGCCGTTAAAATCTCGTTAATTGGTTTACTTAATCATATTATTACGCGCTATTGTTATGACAATGTGAACTTTAAGTACCTTTACAATTTCGTTAAAATACTCAATTTCCTCTACAATGTGCATAATGCCGCGCGTAGTTTACGAACTTTGTCAACCCTTTCGCTGCGGTTAGAATTCGATGAAAAGCGGATATCGCAAGTAGAAAATTTCTATGCAAAAGTAGCAGATAATTAATCAATCCTGTAATATTGACCTATTTTACAGTCGGTTAAAAATTCAAAAGGACTTTGCTAACCGGTTTACGAGGGGCCTTATCCAATTATAAATAATTAGGTTGCTATCGAAGGGATTATTTAATGCAAAAAGTATTCAATAAATGCGCGTTCATTAAACATGATATTCGTAAAATCTATATTTTATACATGAGACTGGAATCTCTCGTCGTTTATAGCCGACCTGCAATTTTTAGCCGTAAATAGCATACCGCGGAATAACTTGACCCGATTCGAGCATGAATTAGGAATTGAGTTTTAATAAAGTAGATTTGAGATCGACCTATCATCTGCATAAGAGTTTCCAGGGGGAGAGCGATGATCAATTGATACAATATCGTCCGATCTTTCTGGATACTGTAAAGGACCGTAACAAGTGAATTTATTTCTTTTTCAATTTATGTTCTTGATGCTAGAGTGTACTGAGACAAGTGATAGGACAGTTTCCGTAACGGCGCAATTTTTCCCTAGAAAAGCCTGCGGTGCTCGTCAGTGTACATTTTATTAAGATAATAAAATATTCGTACTATTCTTAATGAACATATAATTATGATGATAATATTTTATACATAAGTGATAGCAATAATAATATAAATTCCCTTGGTTGAACGAGACTCGTATAATTGCACTACACGTTTCTTACGTGAAAAAAGAAAAGAATCGTTAACTAAGACAGACAACCGATGGAAATATGAATGCTTTTGCAAGCAACTACTTCCTATGATACATTCAAATATTTCGTTTACGTAACCAAAGAGGGTCGTCCATCGCAAAATACCAGGGCCTGGGTGCAGAGGACATCCTCATTCCACCCGTGATAGTTCGATCGGACGAGCGGAGATGATCGTTGAGTGATAGATTAGTTTTGCCGGGAGGTAACGGGGGAGATTATTATGAAATCGGTGCTAACAAGTAGGGCAATTTGATGGAAGAACGGAGATGACCTTGAGCAGGGTCCGGGAATGTCGGAAACGGAAGCGGGAACAGGACAACCTTTTCTTTCTTTTTCTGTTTTACATCGTTCTCCGTCGAACGGTTCCGGTCGAATGTCCTGGCCTTAAGTCATTCTGTCATAACCTGATTTCCGGAAGTTGCTACCTGCGAACAACTTTTCCTTCGATGTTCCCAGATAGAATAATGTATTAAGTTCGTGAATTTCTTGTCTGCAGTGTGTTACAGCAGAACTACTCTGATTAATTCGATTGTCGTAACAGTTCGAAAAATTCGAGACAAATAAGGTTCTGTAATTTACGGTAATGGGATTAACCCTTCGCACTCGAAGCATTTTTGGATATGGTTCAATCTCAATTTCTTTTCCAACGAAGCTTTGAAACTTTGAAAATCCTATTTTACAAGAAAAGGATTGCAAATGCTTATGATCTATTTTCTTTTATTTCTTTCGTTAACTGCTATGTTCCAAACAACACTTTTTCACATTTAAAAATATTCTAGTTATTTGCCTCCCCAGAGGCGCCACTCGAGTGCAAATGGTTAATAAATTAGCAATGTATAAATGAACTTCTTTTTAATTTATTTTCATAAATTTTTTAAAAATTCAAAAATATAGAACGAAAGTTTACAAAATTCGATGTTCTTTTAATGAAATCCTACGACTAAGACTAGTAGAAATTTCGTTAAATTGTTATAATTTTCAAGGTAGTTAACTATATTTGAAAAAGCTACAATCCAGCACTGTAACAACCTTGAAAATTATGATAATTTATATATATCAGATATAGGTAGCATATCGTGCAATAAGCTTTGAGATAATTTTATAAATTAAAGTTCACACGATATATGAAAATTCGATGATACAATGTGACGTTGGAAAGGGCTTTCAACAAATAAAAAAATTGAAAAGGTAAAACTGTTTCTTGCGAATATTAATCCGTTTGGCGAAATTTAAAACGTTAAATTTGAATTTTAAATCGCGCAATAAATTTAATAGCGTCATTTTTAATCTTCCGCAGACGAAAGTTTAAATACAAGCGTGGGAACAGATATGGTTCACCGAAATGGAATCTGAAAAAACGAGCTCTTTTTCTTGAAAGTTGAACGATATCGTCCACGATATAATAAATGCAGAATTTTTAATATCACCTTGAGTCGATGGGATCGATCGAACAAGTAATTTCATAGCTTGTCATGTTTTATAATGAAACTTTCAAACATTTGTAATCAAGTTTCTGTACCTGAAGGTACATTCTCACTTAAAACTTTATTATTTCTTAAGTTTACAATTTTGGTTCTCTTCATAATAATAAAATAATAAAATAATATATTAGAATGTTAAAAATGACATCTAATTAATTAGTCGTTTTAGTTAAATGCTGTTCTTAAGAAATTGAGTTCCCATCTTCGACTGTTTGAATTGCGACAAAGAAAAATATTTTTCGAAAAGCATCTGATATTTTAACGATTGGATAGCCAAGAATCAATAAAATATTGGTAAATTCGACAGACAAATAGGTCCACGAAACACAAGCTTTCATTCAAAACATTTGTCTTGCAAGTACGAACGAGTTTCAGTCTTGTTTATTCGGCAAACGTTTAAGTGTTAACCCATTTCAACCCACCAGTTTCAAAGATATTAAATTTGGAACATTTTATTACATGAATTTATTTCATTACTCGTAATTCAAATGTGATTTTATGTATTTGGTACACTAGAAAATTAATTTTAAAAAATTGCACAAAAGTTAAAGAACAAACAAATTCAAAGCTCTAATTGCAAAAGTTCAAGAATGAAAAGAAATTATCCAGGAAGGAAAGTTTATTTTTAAAGTTCTTTGTCAGATGTACCCCTATAACCGAATCAAAGTTATCGGGTCCACTCTTTGCATATTCTGTGTGAACAAAATAGAAGAAGAATATCACTGTTTACCGCGGAACACAAGGTAAGAGGGAATTCGATTCGTGTCGCGTTTTCTGATTCCTAGGCAAACGGAGGGCGATTCCGCAGGGAGTAGCATCAGGTGAGGCGCGTTGCACGTGTATACCGCGACACCTTTGATCTTCTACATAGGTAAATAGGCTCGTCCGTTTACCGTTTCCTGCCACCGTCTCTCTCCCTCCTTCCGGATCACTCTTCCCGCAACGAAAGTAGATACCATGATACCGGAGGGCAGATCTCGTTTTCTCTCTTTCAGGAATTGCATGCACGAGGAATCGGCCCCGGGAATCCCGTGGTGGATCGTTTCCAACTTCAAACCGTAAGATTTCGCTTCCTAGATCGTAACTAGCCAAATCAGGAAGTAGTTTCTTGGGAATTTCGTTTCCAGCGAGAAAGAAAAAAAATGAACTATCGCGCAGTTACGCGGTACGCTTTTTATGCGTCATAATTAACGTGCCAGATAGGTTATAATTGGGCCTTATTGTGCAAAACCCTAGCAATCCCCAAAATAAAAACATATAGTTAAATAGAGTACTGGTTTCAGGATGTTGTTACCTTTATTAGCTGCTGAATATTTCGGAAAAATTCTTAAAATTACCAAGTCACAGTTCCTTTTCAGTTACTTTTTAGTAATACGGTGTGTTTTGTGTTAAAACTGTCACAAGCAAGTATGGTTTGGATTTGGGTTAGATTTATTTGAATCATAAATGATGTTTAATCCGATCTTCAACGACTTAAAAAGTCCAGAATTGGATAGAAAATTATGCAGCTTGGATTATTAACGATAAAGGGAATAAAGTCCTACGAGCTGATTCGGTATCAGTAAAATCGAACCTATTGTCGTCGATTCTATTAGGAATTTTAATTAAAGCTTTCGTCGGGGGAAACCTCGTTCGGCGCTTGAAACGAGACCCTGACGCCTTCTATTTCGATATCAAGGCGATGCGAATTAAATGTTAATTCGAGGAAAAATTAGGTCGGTTCCAATTAACGTTCGATGCCACGTGTTCGCAAAAGAGATCGAGATATTAATGCTTTTCGAGAGAAATTAACTCAATGTTCCGCTTGTTAACATTCCTCTAGTGTAAGCTGCGTAGTACAGATTTATTTGTAAATTAAAGCGATCGTTTACGGAACAGATGTACTAGAATATTCGGAAAATTCACCGATCACTTTGTAAAATTACAGTTTATTAAATAATTTTTGTAAAACTACAAGCTGCTGTATATTTTAAGGGATTTTTGGAATAGAGATTATGCAGAAACATCAGACACGGTATAATTATGCAAATCAGGCAGTTTGGCATATTTCAACATGAGTGGGTTATGTATTAGTTTATGTTAATTCTTAGTTGAAATATCGTTGTCAGTAATTATATATCTAAGTTGACGTTTCGTGCAATGCATAAACGTTTCCGTGACTATCTGATAGGATATGTTTACATTTAACCTTCTATCATTTCTACAGTATTACTTAAAATACATAAAAAAATTAATATTTTATATATATTTAAGATAAAATTAGTATAAGGACTTAAACTTATTTTTAAAATAAAAAAGCGATGTTTGCTCGTACCAAAATTTAAAATTTTGTAGAAATTATTATTTCTACCAGGTCGAATTTAATTTTTTTTTTAAGAAGTGTAATAACTTTTATATTCCAAATTAAATCAAATTTTGTAAGCTTCAAAATTTGTCATTTCACACAGAATCATCGAATAAATATAATTTAAATTTAATCCTGGACTAAGTCACTCGTCACTAAATGACTTTAACACTAGAAGTACTAAAGGGGTCAAAATGTCTTGTTCCACGTTTTTTATTTTATATTATAAGGCGCTTTTGTCAAAAAACCGTTCTGTATAATTCATATTTCATCCGTTATTTATTTCGTTCTCTATTTTATTTCCAATTTAAAAGAAAGTGTAGATTAGGTGGTTCTAGTGTTAACATACCGAAGAGTCATGGAAGGATAAAAATCTTTAATAGACAACATTTTGATTCTATAAATAAAGTTCGTAAATAAAAACAGACATCTGTAAAAACCGGACGAGATGTAGTTACGAGTTGACGGATGATTCAATTGGACCTTCATCAAAATTCTTTCCACAAATACAGTGAATCGACGATGTCACGAGACCTTTGAAAATATCATTTGTTCGGTAAAACCGTCGATTTGTCGGTGGTGAATTGATTAATGTGGCGCAGCACAAGGTTCAAGGACGTTCTCAACTTTTGACAAAGATTAATGGTCGAGGCAACGAGACCGGGGAGGAGGGAGGCACGGTAGAAAGATAATTCCACTAAATTTGGCCTTCACAATGGCGAGAGATTGGTCGCAAAAAATTGCAGCCGAGACACACCACCGTAATTGACTATTCTAGTCGAAATACACCCTGAAATCCTCGCTTCACCCTATCCCCGGCTCCGCTCCCCTCAAAACCCGTTACTGCCTATGCTTCTAACGCTGTAATTGAATCGTCTGAAAGGATTCTATTCTTTTGGCTGGACGAAAGGGTTGCCGGGCTTCGATTTTGATCATGAAACCTCTTTTGATCCGGGGTATCGTTGTCCCTTTTGGAAACGAACGTTGATACTGGGGCAGCAACGTGTTACAGATAAGCTGCGGATGAATTTAACACGTTCCCTGCCCTAATCATCGAGAACGTATTTGATTAATCAGAATTATTGACGATACGATTTGGAAGGTCTAAAAAAGGCCTTTATCACCAAAAAATGACTACAAGTAATAGAACTCTATATTTCAGTATTATAAGAAAAAATAAATTGTCAGTATGTGATTTACGTTCATATACATTACTGATAATGGCGAAAATGTTTATTAGTAATTTTGTGCAGTGTGACAGTATTTGAAATGTTGAATGCATAAAGCCACTTCATATACTCTAAATATTCCTCTAAAACCTAACCCTTGTTTTGGTGATTCGACTTCTGTAATCAGAATTGCTACTTTCATCTCCAACAACACCCTCCATTTATATTCTTTAGCTAACGAATAATGATAATGACCATCAAAGTTGAGCGTACGCAAATGGGTTAAACGAAGTGTTTCAGTTGTTTTTAGAAGATACGTATCCGTCTTTCTGTTTAATGCTATTTACCTTGCGGGTTTTGCTTTCCTGCGAAAAAGGTCATGTTAAAATGCTATGGGCTTAGAATCCCGAGTCTGTGGCGTTGTGTACGGTTTCCCTGCGTATCGGAGAACTATTCTTTATTTTCTTCCTCGTAAATACGTTTAACCCGATGGTGGAAAATGCCATTGAGTTGCAGACGATTACACAAAAGTACCGTATGCCGTGTGTCACTGCAGTGAGGCGCACATGTATTTTTCGATCCACGAATCGAGATAGTGATCCCCCAGCGGGACGTGATTCGAACGCAACAACGGAGCCTCCTCGTGCACGTTGGAAAAAACCGTGCTCACCAGGTTGCGCAAACCAGAAAGAGGGTTAAATTGTACAGATTTGTACGAGGTGGGAGGTAACCATTTATGGCTTCCCTCGATAATACCCTTGCGTAGGGGTCTGGCGAAGGCGCGAAGACCCCTAGGTGCTCATCAGATAAGAAACAGTGAGTTACCCGGAGAAACTTCCACGATTATCCTGGTTGATTGACTTAATTGCTTTTTTTTTATTTTACTTTTCACGATACCGCCGCGTGATCGAGTAGACGAGATCTAGACAGAGCTGGGACCTTAAGCCTTTATAGGAAAAATACTCCCATCGTTCTCTGAAACGTTAGAAGGTTACTTAAAGTCACCACGCGTTACTTTTAGACACGATAATTAATTTAACCCATCGTCGATTATTTGCTAAATTACTAATTTTATAATAGCAATCTGGTAAATACTAAGAATTACCAATTAGTGATTTAATAATTTAGTGATTTGTAAAATAGTCGTTGGTAATTTATTTAATTAGTAATTTAGCAATTGGTAAAATAGTCATTGGTAATTTATTCAATTAATAATTCAGCAATTGATAATTCACCAATAATGAATAAATCATCAGTAAACCGAGTACTTTTGTGTACGTTAATTTAGACACAACCAAATACTGAATGTTTCAAATACTGAAACTTCAAAACATTGATTCTTCTGAGAGAACCCTTTTTTAGAGCACATACACCTAACCTTGGCCTTTATTCCCGACTTTTTTGAATTGAAAATATTGCTGAATCATTTGCTATTTCTTAAATCATGTGTATATAGGTAGAGTAGTAGTCGCTACCGCTTTTGAAGATTGAATTTTCATTAGTAGAGCTTCAACAAAAGACCCACCACTTTATATTTGGGGTGTTGATGAAACGTTTACGTAACCGTTTTCGTCAATACTCAAGTTTGAAATTCATATAAGTGCTATTTTCTTGCAATTTTATGTCATCAAATTGTTTCATACTTTCTATCTTTCGAAATTCATTATTATTAGGAAACATATCCATTAGGTATTTAAAATTACAAATTACAAAAATAACAAAATATTGTAGAAGTAGAATATAAAATTTTTCAAAAATAAAATTACTATCAGATAGAATTTTTGGTAGCTGCAGTATGGCATAAATCCAATAATTAATTATTACACTTTTGAAAATCTAACAACAATCTCACGTATATACCGAGAAAAATGTTCTGATATTAAAATGGATAATTGAAAAAGAAAGTTATAAGAAAGGTAAGAATCTCACGAATTATGTACAAACGTAGAACGATGAAACCACAGACTTCTTTTTTCCATAAGATGGGACTCGAGATTACGAGATACAGAAAGGAAAATATTGTAAAACCTAATATTTTGAAAGCCTGCCGGCGGAATGTGGTTACAGCGGAGGGTGCTCATCCCTTTTAGAGTCGCGTGTGTTCGTGTAATCGGGGGAAGAGAGCGAAAGAAACGGAAATTTAATCTTAATTTACTTAAACTCACAATCTAGCTTCCTGCTGTGAATAAAGCACCTTATTTCTCGAAGAAACAGCTAACAAGATGCAAATCGCAGATAAATATGTAAACGCACTATCGTTCAAAATTATTAAATCTTTAGAATTTTCTATACAATAAATGAAATTTAACTTAAAATTTATGATATTTAAGCTTTACAAAGAGCATAATATTTATGCAAACATCAAGATTTAATGCGAATTGGTAAAATCAATAAAGAATAAATAAATAATAATTTAACATCTCTGTAAAGTATTAAATTTGCGTGTATTTTAAGGGGTTCTTCCAATTGGACATTTTATTTCCAACAAGTTTAGCAAATCGAATTTAATTTAATTTGATTAGACAAATTAGTTGTAATTGGCTAATTAAAATTGTTTCCACTAAAATGGACAACAGATATTTCGAAAAATGTCTGCGTCATCAAAATATGAGTGACATGGCACTCAAAGTGTTAATACGTTCGAGGTAAAGATCCCGGATATTCGTATTGCATAATATTAATATTAATAGCGGTATAAATATTAATAACAATGTTATTAACATTCTTATTGATCTTATTAATATTAATAATTAAGTGTGACGTGGAACTGTATTATATGCACATCGTCAAAATCAATATACCTTTTCAACCGTTTAATATTTTTCATTTGTATCATTTTTCAACACCAACTCAAAGTTTTTAATGGAGAATCAAAAAACGTATAAAACTCACTTAAAGTTGAATTTATTTAACTAATGAAATTGTCATATAACAAAATAATATATTTTGAAGTCAACAAAAAGTATACTAACTTTGTAAAAAAGATAAATGGTAGTATATTTGCAAGCTTTAAAAATATCTCAATGACTTTTAATCCTGTATCAGAATATATATTAAATAGATATTAAAGTGATACAAAATTCTTTGCATTTCTAAAATTAGATAATTGTTAGTAGTTATTATTTTTATATAAATATATTTTCTTTGCAACATCTAAAGTTGAATAATGTAACAGAAAAAGTAACTTTTTTAATAATTGTACCAACACACCTTAAAGTTTTATTAATTGAAAAATTTAGGGATGAGCCATTACGAGTCGAAGAAAATGGGAATTTAATGATGAATATTTATTAACAATAACAGTAGAATTTATAAGAATCCATATATTTTTGTCATCCACAGCAATCGTGCTAATGGAATAGATAGTGTTTTCTTTAACGACTTCGAATGAATTGTAATTACTCTTAAGTAAATATTTTTGTAAAGAACGTTCCGGCAGGTAAGATTGAATTTCTTGTTTGTGACAAAAGCTTTTTCTGCGGAGTCGTACTAACGATGCATAAGACTCAAAGAAATAAAAAGTAGTTTCTGTGATTTTCCGGAAATTCTGCAATCCCGTTGTTTCATCCGCCGTTGACGAGATAGAGGAAACGTCGTCTGCGCACGACTAGTGGAACTTCCTGAAGCCGTTATCTTCGGGTGGTTTCCCGAGGGAATCTACCGTAAACAAATACCGGTATCTTCGTTTGCGTCGACTCGAAGATCGGTAAAACGTAACACATATGTTACGAAACAGTGTTAGTTTGTTCTTTCCGATTCCATCTTGTTCGTTGTGTAAACCGATTACACGGCCAATGTCCTTTTACTGAAATGAGGGAACTCGTTGCCTTAACCCTTTAACCAGTCAGCTGCGTTTGACGACCATATCCGTCGTGCGTAAAATTTAGTTACCATTTGCTATTTAAATTGTAATTTTAGAATCAATATGTTTAGAATCTTTGGCGGTCGAGGTGGAATAAAACGAACAAATAAAAAATATAAATAATTTGAGATGGAAAGAAAGTGCCACTATGTGTTAATTATCAACTTTTATAGATATTTATTTTTTCCCGAGTTTTTCGTTTATGTTAAGCGAACAGGTAAATATTAGTAATAAAATTGTTCATTTTATAAACTAAAACCGCCTATTTGATCCAATATTTTAACAGTGACACTTACTCTGTGACGACTATACCCGTCATTCCTTGATTCTCGCGACACATCTGACTGGTTAAGCAGATATTATATTTCATTTCGAGAAATTTTCTATATTTCCTTTGGGGTACATCAAAACAAATCTCAAGCAATATTTTAGTAACGGACATAACAAGTAAACTCAAAATTATGGTTGTTTGGCATCTTCCCCCAGTTTTCTATCCTGTATAATTAATTACAGGAATCACGGGCATGTGTTGTTTCGTATGAAATGCAAATCGGACGAAGAATAATTGAATCTCGTGTAACACATGCGTGTAACGTTGTTACGACACCCGGTTGGATAGGTTGGGGGTTTCGGTGGCTGCGACCGCATATTTTTCCGTGATTCGCATAATCATGTCGTTATGTCGGCCGAACTGATCATTTTCAAGTAGGATAATAACACGAGCCATTACATGGCTACCTAACACGTTGGTATTGATTAGGGTACCATTCGCGGAAACAACAAATCGAATGCGAGCAACAACACTCTGCGGTCTTTGATTGCGGATGATTGCCCCGGGGTGTATCGAAGTTAAAAGGTGATAAACAAATAATGTTTGTTATTGGAACAGAAATAGTTCGGAGTTTTAATTGTTAACAAATGACTGAATGAAAGGACATACTTTGAATATTAATGTCAAAATTAATGGCAATGAGGAAGTTAACGGTGATTATTTGGAACATTTATAATAATATAATCGATACAGTTACAAATTAACGTCTGTTCATTTTATTATTTATTGGTACTTAAAAAAATAATGAAGATAAAAAGAAAGTAATTGCGAATAAATTATCCATCACTTTTTGTTCAAGAATTTCAATGAGTACAGATAATAGCCAATTGTATCGGTAAAATAATAAGCCTGAATTATTCCACCATTTTTGTGTCCAGTCACAGAATTGTGTCTTAAGTGGTCTGCTTATGTAACATCTTCAGATTATCTGGAGCATTTATGTACTTGCAATGAATATATGTCATCTCTTTATTGAAGCAATTCGAATAATTAAAATCGAAGTAACTTGAATTGTCTGAAATATTAATACTGAAGTGCTTATAATATTTAAAAGCAAAAATTATTCACATGTCACGAAATATTTATTATCGTTCAGTTCAATAAATTTTCGTTACAAATATCTTTTCAATATTTTGTACTAAAAATTGTGTTATACGACAAAATTAAAGACATTAGATTGCCATTAAAAAATTTTAAATTCAATTGTGTAGAATATTACACAGTTGTATAATTTTTAGTAATTTATATTTGTTAGCAAAAGAATAATTAATAATCCTTTTTTCTGTTTTTTATTTTTAATTTCCATTATTCGTACGAATTCAATACAGAAACTAAGGATAAATTTATTTTCAGTATTAATTTAATAACACAATGCAGTAATCTGATAATTAAGAATAAAATATACAATCCTATACATTCACAATATGAAATTCTACACAGCGCACATAATATTTAATAACAATAAACATTACAAATTCTATAAATTTCATAAATAAAAATTTTGAAGTTTATAAATCTTATAAAAGCTTACGTTGCGGGAATAAAAATGTTCGTAGAAGAAATTCTTATTTATTTCATAAATGTGTAAAAAGGTTCTCGTAACGAAGCCATAAAAATACTTCCAGTTTAATAACACAGTGACATCATGTTTTTTAAACGTATTCGAAGCACAATGTCTAAGAAGTAAAAAAATATATATCTCATCGTTTCATAACATTGCTTTTCACATTGCCTTTAAAAATACATTTGAATATTTTTCAATTTCTAGAAATATTATTTGGAAATTTCTAAATTTCTAGAAATATAACATTTCGAGATTTCTAAATTTCTATTTTTAGAAAATAGTTCATCAGCCGGAGTGAAAGGATTAAATCAATATACCCATCGCACAGCTTCAAAAATCGAGTTTATTCTTGGTAATTGCTGAATAAAATGTTGTAATTTTTTTAGAAGACACATTACTATTCATAAATTAAAATTTTAAAAAATACGTCCATCAAAGTTGTGTTTGACGTGAAAAGTTAATATTTCCGCTCAAAGTATTTGTGGCAAAGACTGCAAAGCCGATGTTCTCCTGTGCTAAGAGGATTAATACAGTATTAGGTCATTTACGTTTCATTAAACCGGTAAAGGTCCAGTTCCTGATCACTTAAAAGTAATTATCGTGGATTTTTTAACTTGCAAATAAAGTATTGTTCTACCTTCAATTTTGTATTTTAAGAAACTACAGTACTAATAATAATTAAATCATAATTTGACTTTTAAAGTAAAAAAAAATGCAAGGAAGCAATATTTGATTATCTAAATCATTCTAAGAGTATTTTTTCAAATAAAAAAAATAAATTTTAACCTACTCTTAATATAATGAGAATTGCAAAATACTAAAAGAGTTAATTAAACAACAAAAAATTGATTGAATGGACATTTTTGAAAAAAAAAATACCATCTTAAAGGATCTTGTTATACAGAAGTTTCATCAGAAACATGAAGTTTCTAATTTTATCAATCCATGCGGCAGGCCAATTAAATTAGCTTCAAGTTTGCCCTGAAAAATTGAGTTTTCTCTACGATCTGTGTCGACGAAAAATTAACCTTTGGAAGCGTACAATTCTACTGAATTGCAAGCTGACATTTCCCTGAATATATAGTATAGTTTCATTTAGCAAACTTTCTGCCGTAAATTTATTACGCGGGACAGAAATATCGAGGTGTTTGCACAATTTTACAAAATTACTTCGACAGGGAGGAAATAAAAGCAGAAATATGAGGTTGTTCTGCACGAAATGATGGATTTTCAAGCATAGAAAGTTTGTTTCGAATCGATGACATAAAAGTATCGCAAAACAGCACTCGAGGTTATAAATTTTCACTGCAGGATCAGATAAGAGTTATAATAAGCAACTTTCATTATTTTCTTCGTGATCTCGACCAATTTCGATTTTTCTAACACAACAGAAACACGTTATCTGGTAGACCAATCGTTCTAACCACTTCAAATATCCCAAGTCATTTAGTGCAATTTTAACGAAGTCAATTTATTTCAAAAGTACTTCGAATGCATTTGAGCCCTGCTGTAAATGTAACAAACTCTTAGATAGTTAATCTTAACTATTACGATCATTTTTCTGAGACGATTAAAAAATAAAATTTTGCTCTCTAACTGTGATAAATTCATCCTTCGAAAAGTTAATACAGTCCACAAGTCACTTTATTATTTATAAGTTGAATAATTTTTTTATTTGGTTATCATTTGTACTCATTTCTTTTGTAATATAATATGTATTTAATATTTAGTAGAAATCTTTTAGAACAATATAACTGTTAATACAACATTTTATTAATCTTTGCAATTTTAAAATAATAACTCTTAATACTTTTAATATTTCTGTACTTGTTACCTTGTGAAGGAAACTTCTAATAAAACTATTTAGTCAAAACATTCCAAAAAATTACACAAACTGATTTCTTCAATGCTTTCAAACTGCTGTTTTTTTAAGAAAAAATCTTAAGCTATAAAACATTTTAAACAGAAAAATCGATGTGTTCTTGTATCCGTGGTTTTCTTGCTTTTATCATTCAGTTCAGTAGGTCCCTTGAAAAACGACAGATAGAGGTTTCACTGTTACACTGTTCGAATACTTTCATAAATCTGTGTAAGCACACGCTACCGTCCCCTTGGTTCGGTCTCACGAGCTCCTCCAGGAACGAGACGGGAAGAATCATGAAAAAAGGAAGAAGAGAAAGAAAGAGCAAAAAGGAGAGGCAGCTGGAGGACTGAAAGGAGAGAGTGATTGCCAGTGGCGATGAATTCAACGAGAACCGAAAACCTCGGGCTAGTGCGTGTCCGCGAACGTGTGAAGGGTTAACAATTTCTCCATATGGTGAATCTTCATCGCCGTTGGCGAGGAATGCGTTCCTCCTCGATCTTCCTGGCTTCCCCTTGCCTAGAAACTCCGTGAACAACCTGACGCATAAGGGTCACGACATGATTCTACCAAGTACGTACTCTGTTTTGATAACAAGTCGGCTGAAATTTGATGAACCGTCCTGGTCCTTTGGAGATTTCAGTTCTGGATGGAACAGAATGTATTTTTTTATAATAGATTGAATCATAAATAAATTCTGCTGAAGATAGAGGTCAGGTCGGTTGTCAGACTTCGACAATGGTATTTTCAGGATGCTGATGTATCAGAATATTATAGATTATTATAGATTAGCTGGATACATCACAATTCGCGTTACGTTTCAAACAATAGCAAACTAGTAATTATTTATGACAATCTGATACGGTGAATAAGATAGGGTAAGTTAGGATACATAAAATAATGACAATAATATAGTTTCAAAGTGAAAATCTTATCACTTCTCATGTAATACTGTTCAAAAGTAGTTACTCATCTATACTTTTTCATATTTAGAAGATGTATCGATTTATTCTGATTTGTTACCTTTAGCTCATTAATTATCCAAAATATACTATTTTCAAAACATTCTATCAGAATAGCTAGCAAGGCAATTAAGTATTTAAAATGTTGCATACACACAACTCTGAGAGTTGATGGATTAAAAATTATTATCCAGATTTTTTTAAGAGACCAATAGAAATTTGTATGAAAATCTGCACAATTCTTTCACGAATTAAACTAAAAAAATAAAAAATAAATAATTATACAATTACAAACACAATGTTACCCAAGTTTTTATGAGAAGTGTTCCATTATTAGATTTTTTTATTTATCGATACATATCATAAAATACTGTTTAAAAGCATAATAAAAAATGACATTTTAAAAGATAATAAAGAATACCAATTGCGGATTAAAATAAGAGAGATTTGATTTAGCAATAAAACCTTGCATTAGACATAATAATTATTTGCGTAATAATTATTAACCAGTAAATTATAAGTTTAATTTTGATAATTGTACGAATGTGACTCGTTGAATTAAGATGTCCCATAAAAACTCGGGGTATCAATTAAGACTACAACTTTATTAGTAACTCAAAATACATGGATACGTCTGAAATCATGTTTTGAAAACGAAATTAAGCCATTTCTTTCTGTGACTCGCGTTTTATGTGATCACGGTTCGAAGAGAAACACGGCACGCATGCAATAAAACTGTAAAACTTGTTCTTTATCGGCAGAATGACTTCTTTCGCGTGCGAATAACGTACAATTGACAAGATTGCCTAAGCAGTTGATTGCCGTACAAAGAATGTACGTATAATCTTAGCGTTACACAAGTTGCACTACTTTTCATGTGAACAGGGCGTACGAAACCGTTCTTCGTAATTTTGCAAGTCGAACAAATCTGTCGTTTTATTATTTACAATATCGTTTACTTTTGATTCAGAAAAAGCATTACGGCCTGCTAGAGATTTCTAACTTTCGTGCGAATTAAACAGCCTCTGAAAGTATAACACACGCCGCTTCAGCCTATAATTTACAGCGAAAACTAGGAAATGATGTACTTTCAAAATTTCACGAATATCTTCTAAATTTTCTTCAGCGTTTTTGTAGCACGTTTCACTTCCTTGTATATAAATCGCGCTTAATAAACTTCATTATTTTTCAAATGGAAAACGAAGGAATTAAGAGAAATCCTTTTACTTCTAAAAACCAGTCACTTTCGAGAACTTTTCCAATATAAAAATTGTTACAACAGAGAGACTGTAAAATTCAACAAAAATATATAAAAAGAACGGTATTCAAATGAACAGAATACATTGCAACCATGACAACGTATTCATAGTCATAAGATGACCCTTATATGCATATTGTTGCTATTCAACCATTCCATTTTGTTTTTCAAATAAAAATAAAAATGTCAAACGGATATTTTAAATTATTTTTCTGGAATTGTGTCATACATAAAATATTTTATTATTAAATGAAATGAAACGAATCTCTTCTTTTACTAATTATTTAATTATACAAAACCATGGCAGTCAACATGTTAATTTTTAAATGTAACCATTCAAATGTGTACTTTACACTATTAGTTTAATATTAGCAATATTCAACATTTATTTGACCTTTTCTTTTATTAATTATTCAAAATTTAAAGCGCCGGTCACCGGTGACCACTAAAGTTATAAATAACGAAACGCGACGTGTGATAGGTTGGTATTATTTGAACTATAAATTCTAATTAATTTTAGCAATAGGGGACCGTAAAAGTTTCGGAGGTCGTTTTTATTGAAATGTTTAAGGGGGCCCACAGGATCCACTTGTCATCGGGCAAGTTGACACCCCGAACGGTCCGCCACTCAAACCATAAGCTTTAAACCGTATTAGCCTTCCGAATCAAGGACTCGATGCATGAAATTTTGCAAAAGATATCACCGGTGTGCTTCCATGGGGCGCGCTGTAACGTGCACTTTCACAATCGCAAATTACCTATGTCAATACTTTTATCCGTCATCGTCAGTGTCAGTCGGCGGAGCTCTTTAGAGGCTGCTTAAACCGACGCGTGTTTCACACGGCGTTCCCTCCACAGGCCTCTCGTAAAGCCTGCAACTACGAGACTGGAGGTGGTTGCGGAGGTGGAGGTGGCGTACACGATTCAAAGAGGGAAAGAGAGGAGGCGAGGTTGTCGGAGATCGAGAGAAGGGAGTGACTGCCACTGGCGATGCATTGAGCAGCCACTAAAACAGTCCTCCGGCACTTGGATCCGTTGTCAGACCGCGTAGCGCGTGGCTGCCGCCTTTTTTTTTCCAACAATCGACAGAGATCGTCGGTGAACAGTTTCGATCCCGTGGGAACCGCGTGGCGCGAACTCGTGATCGGGATTCGAGCGCGGACCGAAGAGTGAACTTGGCGCCAAGGACCTGGATGAATGAAAAACCGTGATCGAATCACCGGAACAATTAACCGAGCGGAGGAACAATGTTATCAAACGATTCAGCAGTAATTGCTAGAGCGACAAGCAATTAGCGTTGGCTGATGCACCGTGGCTGGATTTAATCATTTCTTCCTTTTTTTCCTTCGACGACGACAAGATAGCCGAACGAATGGGCCCGTAAGGCTGCCACGAAGTGGAAAAAAGATCGCGTCTCACGCGACCATAACGAGTCACTTGGCTCGCCGGTAATTACCGCATCGCTAACGGTAATTACTCTCGGTCTGTCCGCCGGTTAATTTGCAAGGTGTAAAGTAACTTGCACTTCGAATGGTCCGTGCACGCTTTCCAATGACTGAACGCAACGCTCTGTATCTGTGGATTATTCATTCGTTCTTTCTGTTATATTCTTTATCACCGCTTTTTATCATCGTTCCTTTAAACGTTATCGAGGAAGGCTATCTCGGTTCGGTGAACGGAAATCGTTTCCTCGAAATCCCGCCGGTTGCACAAAACGGAACGAAATCGTGTTAGAATACATACAGATGGCGAGCCGCGTGATAAGTTTCGCGTAACGATAATATCGAGACCTCCGCCCGTAAAATTCCGCTTCTGGACACCTTTGGGCGACGTCGCGTCGCAGCGAGCGTCACTCCCCGCGAAGAAGACCGTCCGCAGACGGCCGAGAGCGGACTCGCAGAAAAAGGAAGACGCGGGCAAGAAAGTTCCTTCCGTGTTCCCTGGTCCGTTGCGTCTGCCGAAGAAACGCATCAAGGGAGTTAATCGATCGCGAACGATAACGGGATCCCCGATGTATCCCGGTGTACACACGTGTAATCGTGATTCGACGAAACGCGTAACGAGCCACGTAGCCGAGGCTGCGAACGGTAAACCTACCCCCTTGGACCGTAACGTGGTAACGAGCATCGAAGGACGACGTTCTTATTTCGACAAAAAACTGTCCTAACGCGATTCGCTCCTGCGACGAGCTTTCCGCCAAGCTGCGGCGAAGAAACGGTTTGCTGGTAATTGACGAAGCCGCTGGCTTTTAATCAAGCTGAAGATTTCGATTCTGACGTGAAAAGGAAGAAGGATACTTCGACATTTCGCCCTTTCTTGCCGCGAAGAAGAGAGAATTTAATTTGTTGCGGTCGAGCTTCGGGAAACTTGGGCTTCGAAGGATATCGCGAATCAAAAGATTGATCGAAGAGAAGGAAAACAACGAACGGCTCCTCGGCCGACGATGAAGAATTGTTATTCAAATTGTAAAGTTGCGACGAGGTATCGCCGGCGCAATTAAACTGCATTCTTCCGGGGGAAGCAGACTGTGGCCGGGATAATTCTGTTGAACTTTTGAAAAGTTATTCAGGGAGGAAGGATCAGAAGTGTATCCAATGGTTAAGCGAGTTTCGAACGAGATCCTAAGACGGTGGTAAAGAAAATGAGGCCTGCATATATTGACATACATTAGTTCTCTTAAGCCGGAATTAAACTTTACAGAAACGTTTATTGTTAAAAGTTCAGGACTCGTAACGAAGCGTCGCGACAAAAATTTGAATCTTTAGAAATTATTTCGCGAGGAAGCTCGGACTTCGTTCACCAGGATTGGCGACTTCAAGGGAAACTTCTGTGATAAAACATTTGAAAGGAAAGACGGACTTTCTAACAGTACTTGTTTTACCTTCGGAAGAATTAGTGATGTTTAAAAGTGCGAGTGTTCCAAACGTTTAGTGTCTAGTGAATAGTGTGGACGTGCGATTTTTAACTGCAATATCTATTTACGAAAAAGGTAAACAACTTGAAATATAAAATAAAATCCTTCGTCCGTTTAATATTCTCCTCGTAAAATTAAAACGCGAAGCAATTGCGAGTAGTTAATTTAATTATTTAAGTATTTAATTTTATCTAATTTTTTACAATTATTTTCTTACATACCGACGACGTTAAATGTGTAAAATAACATTTTAGTCGATAACAGATAACATATTTTTACGCGAACTACGACTACTCACGATTGTTTTGCTTTTAAGTCGGAAGTTCGTAAAAGTTTTAAGTGAAACTTCGAAAGGTGGAACATTGTTTACACGTGCAAAAAGCAAATCTTTTATCGGCAGAAATAAAATTGCATCGAACGCATCGTACCATAAATTCGTTGTTTCTAGAATAACGGAATCGGAACACGTTCGAGGCTAGCTTTTAATACCTCACTTTCAATTCCGTTGCCCGTGCATCAATATTCGTGACTCAATTAGAATACTTATTAACTGTGCCACTTATGATCTCGTGAAATTTATATTCACGGCGGACACTCGAAACGGGGATAGTTTGATCGAAATATTCCGAGAATTATGCGAGTTTTTAACGTATTGAATGCTAGACTAATTTCGTATAACTTGCTCGCAACGTCGAAATGAAATTTTCGTTATATAATGGAATATTATATAAAACGATCAAATTGAACGTTATTATTCCTTTAAAATATCATACCCTGGATACATTTCAAATAATTTACAGTTTTGTTAAAAATAAAAAATCACAAATACAAATACTGTTTTAAATTAATATTCCATGCGAGCATATTTTTTTAAACATTTTCCGTCAACAAATCAACATTTCGTAAGACATTTCATAAAATATTGATTTTTCTTATTTAATTTTTGTCACTACAAATTTTCAATTTTTTTTTTTAACATGTCAGCTGTCACAGCAAAAATCATAAATAACGGATATATTTGTATTCTCATTTACATGGTTCATTTTATAAAACGAAGAATTTTGATCACTTATTTACATTTTGTAATTAGTAATTACAAAAATACAGATTTTATTAAAACTTTGATGACTACGTCTCTTATATTTGAGCGAGGTATACAATTTCACAAAGAAGCAATTTTATGCAGCTAAACGATAAATAACTTTGTTAGATATTTAAAAATTTATAATGCAGAAAGAGTTAAGCGTCATCAAAATAATATTCCGTATTTATTGGATGAGATCAATTAAATTTTCGTTTTGAAATTTACTTCAATAAGTGCTCTTCTCATTAATAAAATATAATTATATATCGATAATCCAGATACTTTTATATCGAATACACCTCTATTGTATTTTGTAAGAAAGCATCTGTATAAGTTATCGAATTTTTTAACAATGTCACACAGAAGAAAATTTGTTACAATTTATGTTCACCTTCGATAAAAGGAACTGCACGAATTAAACATCGCAGTACTCGAGTATTAAAAACGATCGAATGAACGTTGCATTCGACTGTTCTTCATCAAAGTTTCACGTCACACGATTACGAGCTTCGAAACGACGATATCGCGCGTTGGCGGAAATAGTCTGACTCAGTTCGCCTTTTTCTACCATCCGACAGGAGGCTGATTAAACACCGAGAGGAATCGACGATCGAGCGGGGATTAAGCAAGAGGATTTTGCTCGAGCTAGCCAAACACGAAATCGACGCTGTGTCTTGAAAATACTCTGCCTCGACTCTGCGAAACGTTGGATAATTAACCCTCCGGTTTGTCTTCTAAAATCGTCACGAAGCTTATTTCGCGAAATTGCAGGATTTATAATTAACAATCGTAACCGGACGAATCCAATATTGCAATCAACTTCGAAACGATAACAGTTTATACGTAACAAAGTTTCTATTAACTGGTGGAAACGTCGGGTTGGTAGCTGCTTCGAGGATCAGGATTTGAAATTAATCACGGCAAGCAAACCGTGAACGGAGTATCATCGAGCGGAACCCGCATAGACGTAGAAGAGACGCTTCGCGACGATAAATATTTTCACGGAATCGAATGAAAATCAAGCTGACAAATCGCAGGATCCTTCGTCACGGATTCCCCGATTCGCTGTCGCCTGCACAGGCGTCATCGATAACGCAATTGAAGTATTATCCGGGTGTATACACACGCTCGGGACGTGAATCACGTATACGAGTTTTCGATTCGAGGCTTCGAGGACGTGGTACCGTTTGATTCGTCGTATTAGAGCTAACCGATATATCGGCCGCCTTCCTTTTGCTGCGTTCCTCGCCGTATCAGCTTGAAGATCTCGCGATTCTCACGGACCAACAGCTTCGATTGTCTTTGTGTCTTCTTCGTATGTGGCGTTGCACGCGAGACCAGCAGAGATGCTGAAGATACGCATGCTGGATTACATCGGGGACACTGGGTGAGTGTGTTACGATATTGCACGTTATCAGTGTGTTTCATGCATTCGCGTGGACCGGAGTTTAATCCTTCGAGGGCTCGATCGAGGAATTATTTGAAATGATTGTGCTTTGCGAATTTAAATTTCACTTTTGACATAGAATAAAATGAAGTATTTACTTCCATCGAGAATTTATAAAGGTTTATAAAAATGATTTTGAAAATATTTCCAATGTTTTTTGATTACCTTCTTTAGATTTCTCTTTAAAACTAAATATTTTTAAAATTACTTCGATTTGATTCCTTCTGAGAAATTAGAACAGGTTTTTTTTTTAAATTGCAACTAATTGTTACTGTCTGCTAACGCTTCAAAAAACTCAAATTGTTTGATTCAGTTTAAAAAAGTTGTTCTATTTTAAGGAGTGGTTTTAAGTAGTTAAAATAAATATGAGAAAAATATTAAATATTAAATTTGAGAAAAATATTACATTATTTTTAAATTATATCAATAGTGGAGAAAGTATTAAAATTTAGTTTCCAATAATTTTAACCAAAAACGATAACAAGCTTTTAATCTTGGAGAAGGTCTTAATGAAAATTAGAAATAAATAAAATGATTAAAATAAAAATTGATAATAATTCTCTGTTGATGTAAACGTTAAAAATTCTAGAAACATCTGTTTCTGGTTTGGAAGATTAAAATCAGAAAAAGGGCGTTCCACGAGAAATGTCCTTTTTTCTATTTAATTCTTTTACATCTCAGTGAATTATTGCATGCACAGCATTGGTAATTTAGAGGTATATATATAGTAAGGTTCGTAGATCATAAAATTGCGATAATCGGAAAGGGGGAATATCTCGAGGAACACCCATAATCCGAAGAGATCCTCGATTACAGTATTAAAACCTTCGAGGGCGATTAATTCGCACGTGCATTCAAACGGAATCATCATAGTAACCTATAAATTCGTACACACGTTCGATAAATTCGAATAATCTTCGGATCAAAATTGTGAATAAAAAGGAGCTTCTCGTGGAAAATCTTTTTTCCGAATAATCGACAAATCTTTACTGTCAAATAAATTTCTAATATTTAAATGTAGTCTGATTTAATTTAAAAACATTTCAATTCCTTTTGGAAGATTGTTCGAATAAAAAGTTGTTCAATATTTTTTTTTATTCATAGATATGCCCAATTCTAAGGCAAACATTATTCTATAAAGATATTGAACCAAAGATTAGCTACAAGATTGAATCGTATACCTGAATTTATTTTTAAATTATTTATTGTGTAAAAAATATTTCTGACTAAAAACTTGTTTGGTACCAAGAAAGGCGTGCAAGGTAATAATTGGTTTTTTAACACTTTGTACTTCATCAGAATATCAAGGTAACATTAAATTTTCATATTATAATGTATATCATAAGATATAAGGAGTCAGAAACGTAATTATTAAGTTAAAATTTCAAGGCGATCCCCTTGTTTCGATAAAAAAACCACAGTTTCACAGAATTAATTATTACACTGTAGACCTCACTTGATACATAATAAGTTTTATTTGAAACACTTTCTTACACAATAAGTAAATTTCAAGTAAGTTAAGTGACTCACCTTGTATATTTTTTAACCCTTTGCTCCTAACTCCTAACAGCTTTTATATGATTTATTAGCAACTTCGAGTCATTTTACAGTTATTCCAGATTATTTATGTAAAATATTGAAAATCTTGCTTTGACGTTAAAAAAAAACATGAATACATTTTAAAAAATTAAGAGCAAACGATTAGTATTAGTATAAATCGTATAAATAATACCGAGAAAGTTAGACAGCACTGGAGTTAATGATGGTTATTCTGAGATAACCGTTATAATTATAAGCCAAAATTGATCTAATTTACTATCATTATAACAATGTATTTATATATTTCACTGGGGCAGCTTCCTCATAATTTGTTTCGATACCAATGAATCTTGTCCGAATTGATTACACAATTTCCTCCTCGCGATGCGAGTTCATAAATTAATTCTCATCGCCGAACGGCAAAAAGGCATTTGATAAAGCGCTTCAACGATCCGCTAAAGAAAAGGCTTGTCGGGAAAATGTTCTTCTGCGAGTTCATTCTCGCATCGACGTATCGGGCACCCGAAGAAACGAATACCGAGGGATTAAAAACTCAATTTAGCTCGAGCCATCAGTCACCTTGATTAACGCAAAATAATTGGCTGCACGTGCAAACGAACGTAATTGCGTATGCTGACCAACCTAAAATGAAGAATCTACGCTTCAGCTTGTCATTTCGCGACTAGACTTTGAATGAGTTTCTTCACGCGTTCGCGAACCTACACGAAGGTAGGCATGCCGTCACTGTAAATGCATATGTTAGGTGAACGATACCGTAAAGGAAACGAGAACAGTGGCGTAGTTAAATTTCTTTTGCCAAGTGTTCTTCGCCAATTACGTGGTTCAAAAGTTCCATCAGGTCTAGACAGGATTTTTAGTTCGAAGACATGCGGGGGAAGATTCTGTGGAGCCAATCAATTTTATATATTATTTAAACGATAAAATATGAAATGGACGTTGCTATATTAACAAACATTAAATATTAGCCCATGAAAATGACAATTCTTCTTATACATAATCTGGCAAGGTAAATCACTTCTTTCTTTTTTTGCTTCCTATTAATACACATTTTTTACTGAATGGATTGTTTATTAATACTCTTTTGTCGTTTATGAACTTTATTTAACTTTGTTTTAAAGTTCAGACGATTATTCAGTTTATTGCAACAAGGAGCAATCTTTGAGTCCTGATCTATAAATACACAAACTTGTTCGTTTGAAGCTTCATCGACTGTCAATTGGGGGTGGGGGGATGATGATGACAATCCAGGATTTGTAACATTAAAATAAAATTTGTATTACAACCATGTCGATTTTCTATAAAAGTCCATTATCCAAATTGTTAGGAATGTGATAGAATGTAATGAAGTAGTGGGAAAATAATAAATAAAACTTGTAATGAAATTTTCAGTAGCTTCAACGTGGTAGTTGAAGTATTAAATGAGACAATCAGTCGTAGTCTGAAATAAAATTTCCTAAAAATAAAACGAAATCACCCTTGCAAAATGTCTCGTTATTTTCTATTGTTCCATTTCTGCGGAATCGTTCGTGGCTCGCATTTCGAATTCGTTCCTCGCTTAACTTTCCTCCAATTAAGCAAGACGAGCACAAAAAGATTGTACACTTTGTCACTTCGATTCACGGAGTGCTACTGTTGTTTTTTCTCCTTTCTTTCGCCCCCCTCTTTTTTTCTTCTTTTTTGAAATGGCGTGCTTTCAAGAACGAACCAGGTATTTGCATCTGGAATGAAATTATGATTGGGGGACCCATTTTACTCGTCTCGCGGTCGACCACTAGAAATGCATCGTTCGGAATACTAATGAACACGCTCGAGAACAAGACCGATATTCTTTTCCACTTCGGGATATAGCGACGCCACTCCAACGCACTTAACGTAGATAAAATTTGAGTCGGAATTAGAACGAGCCTAAGACCTCGTTTTCATCAAGGGTTTCTGCTCGCGGGTAGCCTTAAATCTGAAAAGAATTTACGATACCAACACTCCACTCAGCGTATAATTGCCTCATTACCGTTCACGTGTTCGTTAATCGTTTTCGATCCAGCCGCTGTGGCCACTAAATATTTCTGTAGCTTTGTGTATTAAACCGTTTAATCTTTTGACTATGAAAACTGTAAATATTCGATTTGATATCTAACTTAGCTTTAATTTTAACACAAATTTTCTTTGATTTATTGACAAAAAATTAACTTTCAGAAAATTATTATTAATTCAACGTACCATTTGGACTTCTTTAATTCTAAATTCATTTTGTTCCTCGTCCTCTAAATTTTATACTATTTCTTTAGATATTATTTTTCAGAAATATGAAAATATTTCTCTTGGAAGCCTCACAGGGTTTAATTTTAATCGATGAATCGCACATATTTTGTGCAGGTTCAAGAGTTCACATTATTAGGTCATTGGTGGCCCACGGAGTTTACCAAAGGCACATCTTTAATCAAACAAATAAATAGTTTTAAACTAAACTTTAGAATAACACGAATGAAAAGTAGTATAAAAGCATAATAAATATTGTGCAAGAATGTTTTTATACGATTAAGCAGAAGAATTTTGTAATGCTTGCTATAATACTTTATGCACTAAATTTTATTTGCATTATAGAATTTATATATTTAATTGCCATATAATATTTTGTTTGCCTTACCACTATTTTAACACTTTGACTGCCATTTCACCCACATATGGGTGACACTTGAACTTCCATTAAAAAACGTCGCCTATATCATTAAGAATTCTTTCTTTCGTTTAATTAGTTGAAAATATTTCTTTTAGATATCTGAAATGATGAATAATAGAAATAGCAAAATATTGTGGTCAAAAACAAAATTATTACCAAATGACAGTTTTAGTAGCTGCAATGTGGCAGTCAAAGGGTAAAAATATACAGTGTCCAAGATACAGGGGTGTCTCTTAAAAAAATATCTGTTTTGTTTTTAATAACAAATACAATGTTTATAGCCCATTAACAGTAAATGACATTTTGTTATATATCAGATATCAAATAAAATAAACGTTTATTGGATCATTTACAATAAAGAAGTTATATTCACTGATTCTTGCAATCAATTGATTAATGAAATTTTAGTAAACAACTTTTAATGAGTGATATCATGGTAGTCTCACTGTATTATGTATAGGATAAATTTCATAGAGGTGGTATCGTCGTGATACTGCTAATTATAAGCTTGAAAGGGTTAACTCATTAAATGTCGCAGTGAAAAGGACCATTCGTGGTGCGGGGGCTATAATTTCCCAACACTTCGTTATTTTTATTACTATAATTCCAAGCAATTAATGCTAGCATTTTTAATTAATTAAGCAAGTTAAAGAATACTTTATAATACTTAGACTTTCATAATTACGTATAATTATTTAAATTTCAATCATTTAATTTCCAATTTAAACTTTCCACTTGGTATCTTCTAAAATTAATATTACATTAATAAAGCGAGGAAATCATTGTAACGAATTGAAAGAATTGAAATTTTCTTTTTCATTGTTTACAGTTTCTAAAATAAGCTCAAAAAGGTTACAGAAATTTTAATACTACATTGTTATTGTTACTAACTTTTAATGATAATTTCTTAGATTAAAAAACTGATTTGGCTATGAATAATTGCTTAGAGGGAATAAAATACGAGCACCTTATTCCATGTTTGTAATGCCGGTCATCGAATGGCATTCACCGTGTTAAACAGCGAATTCCGTGGACAGTTTCGAAATCAGCGATTGCCCCGTTTCATTGAGCTAATTTCGATGCGTAATTTTTCAATGGAACCCAATGGAACGGTCAAAGCGTGAAGCCGCAGGACGGGAATACGTTTCTAATTTCCTGTTTATTCAGTGCGACCCACGCCGTCAATTTATCCGCGATGGAATAACGGACGGTTCGTGGGTGCAAAACGTTAGCAAATTGATCTAACGAGGTCGCCGATGCTCGGACAGGAAGGCAGAGAGGCGTCACAAGGTTTCACTTGGTGAAACTTTTCTCTGAACAGAAAGAACGGGAGCACTCGGTTCGAACGTGTGCCTCTTCTTTTTTTTTTTTTTTTCAACTACGCCGCCTTGTACAAGACAAGAGTCAAAAGCAGCAATTACACGAATGAAATTATCATTGGAAAGTGTCGATTTCTACGTTTGCGTTTCAGATTCGAGATTATTAATCATAATTGAATGGAATGATTCATATAGCTTGCATTCGATCGAGTTATGAGATAAACAGAATAAATATTTGACTAAAAGAAAAATCAATATGATGAAATTTATCTTTTTACATTAAGGATATATTTTTTAAAACATTAATATTATATATTTTTTCATATCTCGTGTCAATATAATAGTTTCTTTTAGCATTGTACAGATAGTAATTTTTTAAAATAAAATACTTCCAAAAGACAAATTATTTTTCTATTAATGATAAAGAAGAAAAAAAAATGGCACAAAACACTTTAGAAATGTTAAAATATTTGTACGAATTATTTATAAAACTAGAAAAGAATAATTTTTGATAATTGTTAATAATTTAGGGACGGTAGGATTAACACTGGTCCAATCATTGACATTTTTAATTCAATTAATAATCCATACGAACTGTCTTTTTCAACATTATTCTTTTTAAAAATATGTATTCAATTATTTATGGTCTTTATACGAATTATTTCTGTTTTTAGCTGTCAGATGATTTTTGAATCTTTTGAATCATTTAATCATTAAAGTTCTGGTTAAATTAATTTCAGGGCTAAATGGGTTAATCAATGTATATAGAACGATCTAGTAATAATGGGCGAATATTGATTTCATGACGTTTCTTGCGTCGGCACGAAGCGATACTGCGCGAAATTAAAAATATGCTAATTTGTTTTCTCCTACATCGAGATGATGATTTATTGCTTATCAGCACACAGCACGTGTGCTGGCAATCGGGATATTTGTTCTTTTACTCGTTCTCATTCTGTGTTGCTTTCATCGGTCGACGATAAAGTCGTCTCCGAATAGAATTAACTGAAACAATACGTACTTGGTAAACGAATTCAATACCGATTCGACAAACTTTTTTTTCCCATTTCGTTACGGACAAGCAACATTTTTGACAAGCTTTGACATCATTTTTAAGTATAATTGAATCTTGAAAGTATTTGACTTTCATTTCTATAACCTGGTTACTGATAATACAAAAAGGCTATAACCCTTTGAATTTATAATAATTATATCAGATTGTGCAAACTTATTTTCTTTTAATTTACATAATCTTGTACTTTTTCTTCATTCCTTAAAACAAACTCACTATGTTCTCATTACTTAACTCAATACTTGTTCTCATTAACACTTTGACTGCCACATCACCCAAATATGGGTGACACTTGAATTTTTATAGAAATTCGTCGCCTATAGGTATTATTAGGAATATTTGTAATAGACATTTGAAAATCTGGAAAACAGAGATAATGAAATATTATGAAAAAGACAAAATTTGATAAAAATAAAATTTATATTTAATGAAATTTCCAGACCACGTGTTAAAGAAAGTAATTTAATATATAGTACTTATAGAAAATTCGATTTGCTTCCTGGATTTCCTTCTCGCATGGAATTTACGCAAAATTTCTTTCGACATTATTCCGAATGAAGTCTATAATGCATAAGTGGCCGTGAGTGCAGTCAAATGAGAGGCTCGTTTCTTTGATGAAAATTATGTTCAGAAAGTGTTCCTAAACGTTACGTCCGTTCCTTTGTCTTAACGATCTCGGTTACACTTATGATTGTAGGAAGACAATTCACAATGTCCCGAACTTTCACCGACTCACAATGCTACGAAATAACGAAAACATGGCAAAAATTATACAGAACGAATCACCTGACATTAAATCCTAAAGTATCTCCTTTGTCTTTAACGACACGAGAAAATATCCAAGGGAAAGGTTGGAAAAATCTGTATTTTATTCTACAATTTCATTACAATACGTGCCATCGAACGTACTATTCACGAAACTATTTACATTCTGTGTTTCATCTTCTAACTTTCTGCAGAATGACAAGTCATACGTCACGCATCCGCGATGACACACGCAGAGTTGTCAAACCCCGGCTTGTAATCATCAAAAACCCACAAAACCGCGCTGTAAAGCCTATTTTAGTTTCTTTCCTTTGTTGAAAATGCCATGCAACAAAGTGCTCGTTGAACAGTAAAATTTGCTGCTCGTGCTTGTAGTTTATAGAAGAGAGGTTACAAATATGACACCAAAGTTTTACGATATTGATACCTTTTGAGAATTATCTCTACATTTCAAGATTTTTGAAAATTAAAATACATAACATACGCAACTACTGTACGTAACATTATTAACACATGTTAATATCTTGTATTTCCAGCCTCTGCTTTGAAAAATTATTAAATTTTTAAATTTGCATTTAAAAATTTATTTGTTTGAACTTAATGTAAAAAACGACATCACTTTAACACTAGAATTACCGACATTCAGTGTACCCTTATTTCTAAATTGAAAATAGAATAATAAATAAATGAGCTTTACTTAATTTAATAATTAATTAATTTTTGTATACACAGTGTTTATCTTGATAAAAGCTTGGGTTTCAATAAATTTTGTAATGCAAAATAAGAGACCAGCAACAAGTCATTTTGGCCCGCTAGGTAGTTCTGTTGTCAAAGAAAAGTTATTTGCAGTTACAAAATAACTGTTTTCGATATTTTCATTAATAACGAAATCCTTTGTGACCGATGAACGAGCTGGTTAACAGGTTAAAGCGAGCATGTTGTGAAGATAATCGCGAAGCTAAGAAGCGTTGATCTCGTAACAATTAAAAGACAATGAAGAATTGAAATGTACGCGAAACGGTATCATTCAATTCTATTCATTACGATAAAGCTGACAAGCTTTTAATCTGGAACGAAATACGCTGAAAGCGATTAGTTGTTAACACGCGGGGTATTGGAGATAACAGATGTAGTTATGTTTTAATAACGAGACAACATTCGCGTCGCGTAGGTCGATCCCTTACTATATTCGTCGCTCCGAGTCGAGTGAGTCACCTTTGAAATATAATTAACATGTATTCGTGATTATTAATTCGTTCGTTACACATTCAGCCTTATCGTATAACGTATTCAGACTACAACTCGAATTATGTACAGTGGTTTGCATGAATTTTTGGATACAGTATACAGGGAGAGTCAATAAAAACTACCACCTAAAATGTTGAGCTAACCTCTACAGGTGCGTCAGACAAAGATAAATATTTATTGTTGCAATGATAAGACAAACAAAGAAAATTCTAATGTTATATATAATTTATATTTAACAATAGTATAACATACCAATTATAATCGTAATTACACTTAAAGTCCAATTGTAATAAACATAAAAGTCAGGGTTGTAACATTTCAAGGTACGTCACGAGTCTAAATCGTCAAAGTATGGCAAGGGATTAAGAAACTTATAATCGTTTTTATAAAAATTGAAAAACATTCATTCGATTAGACTTTTGAAACACGATAAGTTTTATTTTAATCATTTTTGAACAAATGAGTTATTTCGGGCGGTTTATAGTATACAAAGTGCAATATTTTTTGTCTAAACATAGAAGAATATTTTGAAAAATATCTAAAAATAATAATTTTTTTCAGTGTCTTACAAGCTATTTTTGTACGATTATAAATACAAAATGTATTAAAAAGTAAATTGATTTTTAGAAGTTCAGTTTACTTATAACAGTTTAAACCTTAAAATTGTTTAAAAATCGAGCAGATTAATAAAAAGGAGCATTAATGTAAGTTCTATTAAATTGTATTAAAGGAATTATCCTGAATTAACTTGTGTCATAATTTTAAATAATGTGTTTAGCTAAAAATGAGGAAACGCATGGATTATTGCAAAATTACATAAAAAGAAAATTGCTGTAAAATTCAGATTACTGGTTCGGCACGCTTGTCATTTACTACCTTAAACAATTGTGACAACTGAACACGGATTTCGTAATTAAAGGATAACTTTAATAACAACTTTTTGTTTCATTTGGTATCCGTCTGGTTAATAAGAAAGTCAACCTTTACGGCTTCTCAATTATTTATCCGAATGGCTGATTGCGAATGAATTCACGTAAAATATCGCATGTACTCGGAACCCTTGTTTCTTCCTCCTTTTATTTTGCATGTGTTCAAAATCTGTAGCCTGTAGGCATATGGATACGCTGGTATTTGTGGAAATGACACTTCCCGAGCAAGGTTGTCCGGTTCGTATAAGTACTTTAGGTCCATACTACCTACGTTTCTATGTACGTAGGTGTACAGAATGTTTCAAAATTGATGGACAGGTAAACGCACAAAGCTTTCGCTTCGTTTCTTCAACCCTTTCGCTACCGTGGACGACAATCGCTGTTGCTGAACTCCGGAGCGAGACTTTTTAAGTCCACCTTTATAAAAAGTAATATTTTTTACTCTTTTCGATATCAAAGATTAATTTTCAACGTTCACATATTTTTTATTTGCTCTTCTCTAAAGTTTGAAAAGGGTGACCTAATACATTCTGGTTCTGGACTCCAGATATGTATTTTATGAACTAATATAGCGACTTTTCAGAGGAAGTCTTCAAATGACAATTAAACATGAAAATACACGTCGAAAATTAATTGTAATAAGATTGTTTTATTTTAATAGTGTAATATGAAAAGACATAGCAGCATTTAGTGGCAAAGTTAACTGTAGCAAAAAGATCAACCTTCTGAAGTATGATTTAATAAAAAACATTCATATCGTAGACAATTTAAGTCAGCTTTAATTACTTCACTTTTTTGAGCTTCCAGAAGTTTGAACAAATATTGAGACACTTATTAAAGTATGTATAACATCGTACAATAAAATATAACATTTTAACAATAAAAATAAAAATTTAAAAGAAAATGAAATTTTACTGATAATTTAACAATTGATTTTTTGTTTGATTTTGTGGTAACTTTGGTCCAGAGCAGGAAAATGTTTATTCTCAATTTTGCAGATCAGTAAATTATTAAATTAAATAAATTTTTACGTGAAAATACGTATTAACACTAGTGCTTTCAGTATTGTCCAATTTTTTGATTCAAGGGTTGATAATTATTATAATAAACTTCAGTTTTTAATAAATTTATCATTTATTCGTGATAATTATGCTAAATTATTTTTACACCTCGTCAAATAATTAAATATGACTTTTTGTTTAGAAATGAAAAATGAATGGTACTTTATTTAAAATGAACCATAACAGTATTTACGAAATGACCTAATAGACACAGTTTTGTTATTCCCATAACACTCTGGGGTCAAAATTGCGTCACATACTGTGTCCCACTGCTTACGAAGATAAGTCACTTTTTTTGGAGGCAAAGATAAACCAAATCTTCACGGAAATAGTTTTAAATTTCTGTTCTGTTTTGAGATCATATAAAAAACCATGATGTTATTGAAACTGTAATGGGAACACATGAAAAGTCGTGCGGCACGATTCACTTAACAAAACTGACATAAGAATTAGATAAACCTGGTTGACATCTGTTCGCCTGTCCTAAAAATGATTCTGTTTCCACATTAGAATTTCAATAAAATCAGGGTTTCTGATAAAAGTTCAAGACCGAAACATAAAACTGTTTGTTTGAAGATTTGCTTTATCTTTGCCCGAAAAAAGGATATCTATCTCTCTAAATTTGTTTCGATATGAAATACAGTGACTCAGATGTTCGTTCGCCGCAGAATAATATTTGTTTATGTAGAACAATGTTTTTTAGATTTTATGGTACATGGTACAACCAATTATTAAATTTATGTAAAACAATATTTTATAGATTTTATGGTACGTAATATAAGCAATTAATAATCCTTGGTCCATAGATTACTGAGATAGCAACTAATTTAAATTTAATTTCTTATCTTACTAAATTATTATTTTCCAAAATATTTCAAGATTTGTATATTGAACTTTAATTGTAATATTATTGTATTTTTCCTAAGGTGTAGCAAAACAATATTTATTTATGTAAAATGATATTTTGTCAATTTTATGGCACTTAAATGGACTATTTAAATCTATTTTAAATATAATAACTCAAGTCATTTAGTTCAATTTTAACAAAGTCATTCTGTTTCACGGTATTATTTCTTTTAAAGGATTCCATAAAATCTTTCCATCATTTTTTTAAGTATATAAAAAATTAGTAGTCCATAAAAATTAATACTAAACAAAATTTGTTATGATCTGGCTGAAATGAATTAAAAGATTTTTCTATTCAGTGGTGTATGTTACCACAATGGCTCAAACGAAATGAAAATTCGCGAATAAAAATTTTGATATTGCCATGAAATGAAAAAAAAAAAATAAATAAAAAATGTGGAATTGTATTGATATATCAGAAATATAATGTTAACAATAGGTATATAGCACACCAGACAAAAATGTAAATGGTATGGTCGGCAACTGACTATACCATTTTCTCTCGCTATTTCAATTTCCCCAAACTGATAGCGCATTTGATAAATAAATGAACAAATAAATATCCATTTGCATAAACTTCCGCAGTCTAACGATACCTGTTCGGTTTTCACCGCTGACCACTGTTTCCTTGCTCGATTAAACTTCGATAATTCGCAAACCAGTTCTAATTTTATCGAAATACGTTGGGCAGATCGACGGTTAACGCGACAAATCTGTTCGCATTATCATTTCTATCAGCTTTGCCTGTTATAACGGAACGAAAGCATAATTGTCCCGAGTGCATCGTGCAATTCGATTTCAATTGGACCAATAAATCTGTCAATATTAATGGCGCTCGAAATGTAGCGGCAACGAGGGCTCTTATTCCAGTCAAGGCCGCGCACGGCCTCCATTTTTCGGCCTTCCGCGGACGTATTTCGAAGAAACGTTAATTGGCGTGTAATTTCTTGATTAATTATGCCTGTCCTTGCGGAAGAAATTCAACGGCGAGGAATTGTTCTCTGGTCGGTGGAAATTTCAAATGTAACGTTCCGGTTCTTGCGATATTCTTTCTTTAATTCATCATCTTTGCGTTGCTCGACTTGAAACAGGAAATTCAACGTTTTTAATTTAGAAACGTTGAAATTGAAGCGTACCGTTCTCGGCGCACCCGCGTTTTCTTCGCGTTCTTTTCTTCCCGAGGAAAAAGATCCTCTTCAATAAAGAGTTTCATTGAAATAATCGTACCAGTATTCAAAAAGGAGGCGAATCAAATGAATTTATTTTAATAAAATTTAATATTACTGTTACCGGTACCGTTAATTTGACACTTGCGCGGATGAGCTTGAGCCAGTAGCGATTCAGACCTTGGCGAAGGCACAATGATATTTCGATTAAAGTTCTTAACAAATTTTCGAATAATCGTAAAAAATAATCGCAGAAAATTTGGAAAACAGAAATTAAATTAGGTACAAAATTGCTCCTTTGAAGGGTTAATTCTTTGCAGTTTAAGAATACGACAAGAAAATTACAGGGTGCTTGGTTTTGATCTATAAACGCATTTTACTTGTACACTATATTTTCTGTAAAAAAAATAATTTAGATAAGAGACCACGATAGGTAATACTCTTGAAAATTTGCGACTTTTTTTAATCGATTCTTCCAGAAATGGTTAAATGCTTAAAAAAAAGTTACAAAATTTAATTGGAAAAATCTAAGTTTTATTAGAAACGGTATCAACATGTTTGAAAGTTTCAAGAAACAGTAAAAAACGATGTTGAAGAAATAACTCGAAGCATGATGATGACATGGGGGAGAATATCTAAAAGGTTTGGTTCTTTGTTGAAACAGAGACGCTTAATATACAGGGTGTTTAGTAAGAAAGGTATTTTATGCTGTGAACTTTACAGTTTTTAAATACTTGGTATTAGTTATTTTAATTAACTAATTAAAAATGCTTATATCAATTACTTGGAATTATGTATAATTACTCGAATTTTAATTATTTTTTAACATTAGTTTTAAATTCGAACCTCTAGAATTATTAATCGATAATTTTCAAATGCAATTATCTGCTAATGAATAAAAATTGCCTCAAAACTCGAAAACAATTTTGAAACCAATATTCCTAATTTACTAGCATTTAAGATTGACATATACATTCTTAGAAATTTTGAAAATTAAATCACTAACAATTTTTCAAATCTAACTTCTTCACAGTTTATTTATTTTAACAAAATATTTCGTGTAACTCAATACAAACTTATTTATTCAGTTTATCGAGCAAAGAGTATTTTATAACTTTATACAAATGATTCTTATACCCTTAATTATTAAAAACGTTCTATTTGTTTTGGCAAGTAAGATACGTCATATAATTCATTGTTAGTAGTTTTATTCAAAATTTTTTGATCATTTGAACGAATATTATGAAACAATAAATGTACAATTGTACCTTCAAACTGTGATACAACCTTTTCGAACACCATGTACATATGTGCACACGTGCAAATATGTAAAAGCTCTCCCAGCAAGCACTGTAAAATACGAAAAGTATCACAGCCGTTCCTTTTAGATATTACTATATGAAACAGTTGAAATGTAGCTGAAGAGAACGGTAAGCTAGCATTCACAGAAGGAACGTAAGAAAAGATGATTGGAACAGAGACGTAGGATATGATTCTTTTGATCTTACAAATGGTCATAGAATGATTTCGATTTGGATCGAATATATCGCAATTTGTGATCGTATTGCAAATAATTCTGTGGTTTGGTACAAACAGTATCAGTATTTTTAAAGTAGAGATATCACCACTTAAAGATGTTTCAAATTTCTTTTCGAATACAAAAGTAAAAGAGGATCACAGCTTATGCTATTTGTGCCATTTACAAATATTACAAAATTGTACAATTTTCTCGTTTTAAGTTCCATTATAGTCATTTCTAAATAGAATTAAAAGTTGCAGATGTTTTATATAGAATTCGTAATTGTTTACAAACTGAATGTCGACTTTAATTAACTTTCACAAAAATATACAATCGTCATTGTTTTGCATTAAATCACAAAATTAGGTCCCTTTTTCTATTCAAATTAACTCCAATTAATTAGTGGAACAAATTAATTATATGACAAACTTTATAAAAATTTACAATAAAGGGTTGATTCCTTGAATGGTGGATTTCGAGTGAGAAAAATATATTTCAATTAAAATTAAGTTTCACGCTTATTTAAAATTAAACTTATGCGCTGCCCGAGGGTAAAATGTAACGAAATTGTCTAAAAGTAATAAAAAATCAAGAAAATTAGTAGTATCGCGTTAAAGTGTCGCTTTACAAAGAAACAGGGGTGACATAAAAATTTTTTAACATTTTCTTCACACACGTTTGAAACTGAAATCGTTCGAAAACTTAATAACCGATGATCACACAAGCACGTCCTGCTTTTAAACTCGAAAATTGCTTAATATCGGGTTGTCATAAATTTGAAACATTGTGCATGCCATTATGTAGATGCTTTTACCTCATTTTACAACACGATCGTCCCGGACACAAAATAAATTTTCTCACCCTTTATTTGAAGTGCGTTAACTTCCATATCTGGCGGTAATTTCAGTCTATATGCAACCGCGTGCTTTACAATGTAAAAAAGATGCAAAGTTCTTTCCGAAGCCCGTTACTCGTTTAATTACGTGTGCGTCTCTTCTCTCGTTTGACGTTTGTTAAAAAAAACGACAGGGCCAGGGTACACGCCTCGGGTCAATCAATCTTCAAACGTTGCATCAGTTTTTCATAAAACAGAAACATTAAATACCGTGTATTTGCATAATGAAGCGTCCTTCGGACGTACACTGCTTCACCAAAGTTTCGGGCACTTGTTGCTCCTTGAATAAAACGAGCTATGTAATTAGAGTCGCGCGTGTGATATATTTAAATCCTAGAGTTACAGTATTTTAAGTCTAGATTTCTAAAAAATTACATTTCACATGTTTCTTCTATCAAATTTTTCATTCTTTTGGATAGCAACAGTTATTATGTTCTAATATAATTATAATAACTTAGGGTAGTCACCAATAATGGTATTATGTTTATGTTCATGATATATATTAACCCTTTACAATTAAATTTAAATACGTTTTCCAGTACAATTTTTAAAATTCAATAGCTTTATTTTGAAAGAGAGGAATTACTCTCTTAATTACATTGTAATGAATATTAGTAATACAAATTAGAAAAGGTTGACGATATAAATATTAATTTCTTCTGCATGTTTTACAACAGATGTTCAAATTTTTAGTGAACATTGAAAGGTGTTAATCATTCATATTTATTGATTGTATAGAATGCTAACAGAAATAAAAATAGGAATAAAAAATTGTTATATTATCTAGAAAAGTGGTTCCAAAACTGTTTTTTGAGTTGTGACCTTTTTTTATAGTATTCAAGTAATCTGTGACCTTCTTCCAATATAATATAGGGTAAATTTGAAACGTATTAAAAATAGGTATTTCAGAATACAATATTAATACAATTTTCAAAAAAGACACTGAAAGTTTGTTACATTTTCTTTCTTTTATTTATGAAACGATAGTATATTACATTATTAATTAAATAAATGGTAGAAGTTATTAACAATAAATAATCGTGGAAACCCCTTTAGGGTAACTACCTTCAACAACCATTTAATATTTTTTAACAAAAACATAGTAAATTATCTTCAAGGTATACTCTTCAAAATAATTTTCCATTTGGTAATAAAAATGTAGTAAGCTTTTCTTTAAAAATTTCTAAAGAACCAAGTTTCCTCCTCTTTTTCGAATAGGCGTCCTTTTCTTAAAATATAATACGTGCTCATATGTGAGTTAGAATTGCGTAAGTATTTAATAAATTGATCATACAGGCAATTATCAGCCTATTACAGCAATTTATAATCTATGGTGCACGATGTTACCTTGATACGGCAGCTTCGTACAGGTAAAGCAATTTGAACACCCTTACCAATAACAGATTACAACACACGGCGTGAAATCTTTCTTTCCCCCTATTTTTCATTTTTTATTTACTTCGACGATGAAATTAACGCGTAACTCAACACCTTTGTAGATTATTTACAGCACCGACGTTTGTTTCGTGGAATTTATTAGCCGCGATACACCAGCGCGGAATTGCATCTCGGCAGGATAAAAATCAACAGCTTTATGCGTTCAATATTGTGCTTATTAATAACATCGATGCAATTTTCTCAGCGTGAACCCGGCACACGGTGTAAACATGTACATATGTACACGAACGTTCAAAAGTCTTGGGATACTTATTAAATACATTACATGGTGTAAAGGAAGTCAGATAATCGGTGGTGGTTACGACGGATAGCTTAACCCGTCAGTGCCTAAAATTGTGTATACACAATACTTTTTTGTGTTTTCCACTCATAAATAAATATTTAATTACTTTGTTACTGGATTGAGGATTTTGAATCATTTATAAGATATTAGAGTATACAGAAAATTAAATAAATTTTTTTAATCTATAAAATATGTAAATTTTGTGAATTAAATATTAAAATTATTCATATTTGCATAAAAATCCGTAATGTACTTATTACCTATTCGTATATATTTTAATCTATAGTAAAAAATTACATATTTTCGTTGTTTGGAAATTAAAGAAAAAAAAAATTAAGTATAATGTGTTCTTTTTTTTTAACAATAATTTATAAATTAAAAGTAGAAACTGAAAATATCTAAACTTAGAAAAGCATCTATGAATTTATTTCCAAAGCGTTGTCAAAGATTTACATTGATTATAATTTTTATCACTTACGTTTATTGCGATTGAACGCGAAATAAAATAAAAGGGATCTGTAAAGTTATCATTCAGGAAACTATAGCTCCGCGAATTAATCCGACTTAACAACTTAATTACATTTCCTACAACATCGTATTTTATCGTTCATATTAATGGATGTCAAGAGGCTAAATAATAAATTTCGTTTCGAACCATGAGAAATAAAGTTGTACTATTATCAATGCAAACGCCATTAAACTTTATACCGCGCAGGAATTTATACCCTCGATCGAATTAATTATATTGAGCCATGTTACAAGCTCGATCACGCAACCTGTTATTTCGTTAATATTTCATGTAATACAGTGATTGTTCCGTTTGTATTCCCGATAATTTAGCTGTATTTCAATTTTGCGTCCAGCAAAGTGATGTTTAAAACCGAAAGCGCTGATAGGATATATACCGTCTTTCAAAAATATTGATACAACTGACGTTGCATAAAAAAGAACACGACTGACAATGAGTAATTCTTGGTGATAATTCAGAATACAAGGATAAAAAGAGTTTAAACACTCATGTTTAACACCTTGACTGTCACGCTGCAGTTACTAAAAATTCAATTTGGTAATTTTATTTTTGACAAACTTTATATTCTGTTTGCATAATATTTTGCTATTTCTGTTACGAAAGAATTCCTAATAATATAGGCAACGATTTTTATTGAAAATTCAGGTGTCACCCATATGTGGCAGTCAAAGTGTTGAAATGATCTAAATCATTTTCCAAATTTTACACAATTAACCGTTTGTGAGCTACTTGAGCTTCTCCAAAGTTTGTATTTTTTATCGATGAAAGTTTGAAACATTTACAAGCAATCGTAAACATTTGATCTAAAAATGATTTACAAATAAAATGGTAGCACGATTATCATCCAATTATTCGGATTTCATATGCAAATATCGGCGAGTAAGTACACGTGTAGATCGTTTCATGTCGATTTCCCCTCCTGTTCGTCCCCGAAATACATTCACGCAGGAGGAGGTTCACGGCTGGGAACAAGATTTAACGTCGTCACACCGGTGATATTATCACGGTTAATAGCCTTGTTGCAAATTTTTCTCATGCAATCGTGTGCATACTATTTGGAACAACGCAAGGAGACGCAAGATCTGTTCAACCGTCACTCAGCCGCCATAAAAGGTTCTCCTCCTTCTCGTATATTAAAGAGCACCGAGGAAGCATGCTCCTGTCGCGCAAAAGCGGGTCCCCAACGATATTTTCATGCACGCCCACTTCATTTTTACGCTCTTCTCGTCTTACATCCTCGTGAAAAGAGGCCACTCGTTGAAACGGGCCGGTGTACATGCACGTATACACCACGGCCGTGCGTACGTCAGCTATTCGCTTTAATCTAATACATCTATATACCGGATCCATAGACAGCGACGAAACCGGGAATAAGCTGGTCTCTCCTACCTGCTGAACCTGCCACTCTTTGTCCGCGCGATTCGTGCCCATTTCAAAGGAAGTTGCAACGAAGAAGGGGGCGTACTACATCCGGTAACCAGTTTCGTACTCAATGGAAACACCTTTTCGAAGACCTCGAGCCACGGACGGGACGGTTGCCACCCTTTGATCATTTCACTGTTAGGGGATGATGATTCACCCGTTTAGTTTCAATCGAAAACTATAGAGCTCTGTTGGTATGAATTCACTAGGGAGCAAATTAACACTTCGAGCGCGACCCTGAAGTCATAGAAAGTCCTTCGAAACAGTGCACCCATTTGTGTTATTTAACGTAATTATTTTTCAATAAAAAAAATAGATTTACAATTAGTTAATTAAGATTATTTCTATAAAATAAGTGGCAGATACTTGATACAATTTCTTAATTGTGATAATATACATATATAGGTAAAAAAATGATACATCATTTTATGCAAGTTTGATGTAAATTCGCTACCTGCGCCCTAATTTACTTGAATTTGAAAAATAAAGTTAGAAATCTCTATTTAAAGTTAATGTTACAAGCATAAGTCTCGATTACGAGAGGTAATGTGAGACAAGGTTACCTCGTAAAATAAAATGGAGCCTGTCATTTATTTATTTAATAAGCGGATAATAATCACCTTTTGAGACAAGGTACTATGATCGAAGATAAAACGTACCATGAAGAGCAGACCTCAGTTCCACAAAAAACTGGACTAACTATTCGAAACCGGTTACGAAATTACATAATAGATGAACTCGAGTAAAAAACTATTGACAGGTTCATAGATACGTGTAATTTCGATGAGTTTTAGAAAAATCATAGAATAAATCCTTTATTTTCACACTGTAACATTGTAAGGGATAATAGAGTAATGATGGTCATTATTATTATTGCAAAACTCTACATTCAGGAATGTAATTGTTACTTGTTACCTTTTGTAACGTTTCTCGTTACATCCTTAGTCGTTTCTACACATTGGAGCACAAGTTTTAATTATTTTACATGCAATGGATATTAAAACGCGTTGAATAAACCGTGTGAAAATTAACCCTTTGCCCTTGAGTGGCGCCTCTGAGGAAATATATGGGAATAAAGGAACGAAATCGAAGTATTCGATGGATCATAAGCATTTGCAACCCTTTTCTTCCAAAACAGGGTTTTAAATACCATTTCTACCATGATGTCTTTTGACACCTTTGCGTTTGAATGCAAATAATTGCCAACACTGTCGGGATTTCAAATTATCAGTTAAACATAGATAATTTTTTTATTTTTATTAGAAAGATAAACATTGTAATATTATTAAATTCTCGAAGCTTCATTGGAAAAGAAAACTGGATTTGATATTCAAAGATGCTTCGAGTGCAAAGGGTTAATAACATATGTTTAAAAAAACCGTGTGCAGAGTCCCAAATATATGCAACATTTGTATAAAGGAAATTTTTGCTACTTTTTGGTTGTGAACCACCTTAAACGAGACTATACCGTAGCCAATATCTATCCGCGTCTCTTTTCACAGGTAGCGCAGGTAAAAGGTAGCAATTTACGGTCCCGTTCAAGCGTGGACACACAATCGCGGGCGAAAAAGTCGCGGACGAGAACACGGTTGAACTGTGTCACAATAATTACCGAGTTTGACGCGGCTCGAGTCGCATGCAGTGTCCGGGAAAGTCGTGGAACCAGTTGTGACTGAAAGTAAGAGACCAGATTAGATAGAATTAGATAATTCGTCCCCGTGATTTCGTCACGACGTTTTTACGATTCATTGGCCACTTTCATGGTGTTTCTCCTTTTTGAAAAGCGCTTACACAGCGCGTTGCCTATCGGGTTTCGATTAAACGCGCACGGTAATTTATTCATCGAAGCGAATCGTGTGTTTCCTTCTTATTTCACGTGTCTCGCGGCGAGCGTAATTTATACTCGTAATTAAATGAAAATCATCGTAATTTATGATCTATCGCTGAATGATTTTATTGTTATCGTTGAGGGAAAAATTGATTTTATACAGTGTGATCGGGACTGACGCTGATAAATGTGGCGTGAATGTTTAGAAGGGTTTTGCTTTAAGTAAATCGAAATTTGGAAGTATATGCAATAACAGTATATAAAATAAAGTTTATTTCATTTTATTTTTTAATTTGTTAACCTTCTGATAGCTATTGGCGTCTTTAGATATTTAATTTCTCTGATTATAAGATTTTATCGTATTCAAATTCTTGGTAGAAATTATTAAACGTGTCACTAATAACTTTTTCAATCTTCTAATTATTACTTTCATCTTTTTTTCGCAATAAATAATTTTTATCGCTTTAAATTTATTTACGTTAAATGCTACCACAGCAAAAGGGTTGAATATACATTTTTATCATTTTTGTTTTAATCGACTATTTGTTTAAAATTCATTTCAAATAAAAACAATATCAAGAAGGTTGATAAATATTTTATCCCTCTTGCACTAAGGATATACCTTTTTATTAACCAGGACTGCAAATTCAATTCACATTTAACTCAAATATTAAATAAACTTATTTTGTTAGATCAAAACTAAAATAGAATAATTTTAACGATAACAAATATGTTGATAAATATTATTGCATAGTATTTTGAAGAAAATTAATAAAGTTAAATTCATGTGAGTGTGAGTACATTGAATAATATTTCAGAAATTTATGATTTGCGGTTAAAATGGATAAAGTACGGGCTTGAAAAGGGAAACCAACATAACAAATCAAACGAAACGTTCAGCACACTGATTGAAGATGAAAGAAAAGAATTCTTGAGCATATGAGAATATATTTTATCTTGTACGTTTCAATAGAGTTTCGTAACAAGACGTTTATTGATGTTCAGAAGTTCGTTGGCTCTCTATCAAGATTCTGAGAAATCTACCCGTTTAACTTCAACTTGAAAATTATTACGTACAGAAATATAACATAATTGTTAATGTAATATATAATATACAATAATTGTTAATGTACAATATTTATACACCCCTGTTAGCACTCAAAATTTTAGTTATGATTTAAGCACTATTTCCAAAATTATTTTAACACTAGAATTACCAAACGGGTCAAAATGACTCCTTCCAGATTTTTGATTTTGTACATATTATAATACAAGATTTGTCAAGACACTCTTGCCAAAATGTGAGCTGACTTTATTAACAAAAAGAATTATTCTGCTTTATAATCTATGTTTCACCCCTTATTTATTTAGCTTTCTATTTTATTTTCTATTTGGAAGAAAGTGTGCATTGTAAAGAAATAGCTACAATAAAAACACAAAATTTACTCAATAATAGTTCATTTTACTAATTATGTAACTATATTAACAAAAATTGAAATATAAACATTCGAAATACTGTATCTTAATAAACGTTTCCAGTTTAGATTGGTTTGGTATTAAATATTTTTATTTCATTTCCATTCAAAAATAAAAATTACGAGTTCAGTATTTTTTAAGGAATATTTTCGACTAAATAAATTAAAGAATTCTTAAAAACATGAGTAGCAGTTTTTTATGGAATTGTATAGTTGGTATCAAATTATTGTAATTTTTGGGTGGTTTTATTTGGATTTTGGTATTGTTGATTTTTTGGTGGATGTGTGTATTTTTTTATTTGATATGTATAGGGTATGATGTGGTTATGTTTTGTGTTGTAAGTAGATTATTAGAGGGAGGTTGATTGGAGGGTTTATGGGGATATATTGGGGGTGGTTTAAGGGAGGGGTTTTGTTGGGATTTGTAATAGTGATTGGAGAAGGGGGGGAAAAAAAAAAAAAAAAATTTAATTTGTTTAGAGTTTGGTATGGTTATTGGTGATGTGGTAAAAGAGAGATAGTTGGTTTGTGATTGTGTGTGTGTTGTTGGGAGGGGTGTTGAGGAGGGGGTTTTGGGATTGGATTAGTTATTTGGATGGTGTTGGTGTTTGTGAGGAGTTGGTGTGTGATGGGTGAGAGATTTGTTAGGGGTAGAGTGTAAATGATATGAGTGTTAGAATGAGGGAAGTGGGATGAGAGTTTGATAGGGTGGGGTGTTAGGGGTATGGTTTAGGTGTAGAGGTAAGGGAATATTGGGATAGTTATTTGAAGAGTTATTGTGATTGGAAAGGGGTTAGTTATAGGTAAGTAGTGGGGGATATTTGGTAATTGGGGAGAATAACGTGTGTGATTTTTTTTACCTTTGACATTGGCAGATAGAATGTCGGCTAACTACAGTATGCAATTTAAAAACAAATAATATAATTTGATCCTTCGTAGGCAAACATATCTTTTTTTGTGTTATTTATTTCTTTGCTGGTTTGAGCTTTCAGAAAATCTAAAAGGATGTTTAAATCCAGGTGTCTATTACAATATACGATCGTTTAAATATTCGATGATAAAAGTGAAAATTTAGAGGAGTATTACATTTCAGTTGTGCCATCAATGTCCAAGAAGGGGTAATCTATGAAAGGTGTTTCTTTTTTCATTACAAGTTCAAACAAACAAAAAATTGTAAAAAATTCAATACTTTCTTCAAAATTGAGGCATATCTTTTTTATTTTATCGAGTCACACTCGTGACGCACCCTACGGTTCACGATGTAACCTTTCCCTTTCAAATTTTGATTACAACTCAATGTTAAGTGTAATTGTGTAGTACTAATTTTAAAAGACGAATACTGGTCAAAATATATTTTCTTCGCAACCTTTTAACAAAAACATACATTTGTTTATCACCCATGTGACCAGCGCCGAATCACCTGGAACACACAGAGGCGCCAACCGTCTACAATTGTATCTATAATTAATGCAGTCAAGAGTTTTCAAGCGTGAAGTATAAATAATGTTCCGATTTTTTCGCTTGTTTTAAATATTTAGCTCTAACCGACGCACCCACAGGATAATTCGTAGGTTAACGCTTTGACTGTCATGGTGGTCACTGGTGAAGATAAAATAAACCGTGGATATTGCTAGTATTAGACTAATAGTGCCAGCTAGTAATTTGAATGGTTACATTTGAAAATTAATCGACAGACGCCTTAATAATTGAAATTAAAGTATGTTTTACCACACACTGCTTTTACTGCGGCAATCAACGTGTTAAGAGGTTAATAAAACCCAAGCCGTTTGGTCCAATTTAAAAAGTATTATTCTAGGGGTGACATAAACCTAAAGGGGATTAAATGGTCAATTAATGACCATTTAATTATCATTGTTCCATCTACAAGTGTGATCCAGTTACAAGAAAATGAAAAAATAGGATTACGTCTTTTAATCCTCAGCTCCCGTTAAACGAGATTATCCATTTCACTTTCGACCAATAAATACTGTATTTTAGTACGCGCTACATCAGCCTAAACTAATTAAGATATATATAATCCGCGCACTTTAATAAAGTTCAAAAGTCGGTAATGGTTTATTGCCTTTTTATTCGAGCTACCAATCTTGCCGGTTACAGAGCGAAGTGGTCGCGTTGCTTTCCGAACGAACCAGATATCGTACCCGTGGTACACGGCAAACATCCAACTTCTCATTTGTATCGCGTGGAAGAAAAATCCACCCCTCGGGTGGAAAAGTGAAAGCGATTTGCTCGCCGTGAAACCGGTACAAAAGACGGGGAGATCGGTCGATAAGGTGTTTGCACGCGATATCGCATGACAGTGACAATTGTTGTGCGTAACGAGCCGGCTTGTGTTACGCAAAAACGATCGATGCCAATTGTCCGACGGGATCAATTGGACGAAAATCCAAGGTGTGACCGAGCTTTCACGGTTTTCCCGTAAACTGCCTCGCTGCCAGCCTGATTGATTTACCGTCTGGCCGGGTGCAACAGGTGTTTCTGCGCGGTGGGTCGCCAAGATAGATACGCTATTTCTGGTCACTTCAAGGATCCTTATGATTTCCAACATGTTTATTCCTGAATTTACTAGTAAAATAAAAAGAGGTTATTTATTTAACCTTTCAATTTCTATTAGCACCTGTAGGTTTCATTTATACCAAAGCATGTAAAACAAAGGTAATAGTAGACTTTTATACAAAATTATTAGAACATGTTGGTAGGGACCAAGTTGACTACCTCTGCTCTATGTTAGTAGTTAATTTAGTTTAGATAAGCGTTGATGACTCCAAACCCTGTTTCATCCTCTGTACACAATTGCTCATACGACTCTTGGATCACACACCTGACTCCTTAGTCCTAGAACTCCTATCAGTCCTTCTCCTCATTCCCCCCACCTTCTAACCGTACCTTTAAAAGAACTAGACGTACATTGTTGAGCAGCATTTTATCAGTTAGCATTTTGGACAATAGTAAGGAGTCGTAACGAACCTAGAATTCTAAGTGCTTCTTGACATTATAATAAAGGAATCTAACAAACATACTAAAAAGTAAAAACAAAATAAAGGTAATTAATAGCAAGAAATGATTCAAGCTTTATATGTTTAAGTCTCGTTTGGACCACCCTGTATTAGATTTTTGACGGTCCGCCATGAAAAGGACTAACGTTATCGTTGATTAATCGCGCATTACAGATTTTAATCGTTATCTCGAGCCTGGGTGGATGATAAAAATGTGAGACAGAACGTTGACGTTAACGTTATTCTACAATCCTGATTCGCGTTCCTTTCCATCATATCCCACTTTCTCGAGGCTCCGCCAAGTGTCTTTACACCTCGTTAGTCACTGTCTTGGTGAAAACGGACGTCAGGTCGATTTACGATCCGCCGACAGGAAGAAGGATTTCCATCCTGGATCAAGTATACTCATTCGTTTTATCAACGGCTGCGAGCGAAGGCGGAAAATAATGTGCCGCTCGTGTGGCTCTTCTAATCGTGTCTTATTCTATCTTATACTGGAGGATGATTAAACGTTATCATTGCTTCAGATCAGTGTTTCCCAACCATTTCTGAATTATGTCCCGTTTAAACAATTTTTTACACCCCCTTTAGGATAATATTAGGGGGACCGGAAGGTAATATCGTTTCTGTGCATGTCAATGTTTGTTTGACATTTGTCAAGTCTCTGTGTACTCCAAAATTGTGCTAAAAACATTTCAAGGTTAAAGAGAATTGTATACTTGCATATAATTAACTCTGAAATTTTAGTCGCAATTTTGGGTAAAATGACCAGCCAAATACCAGAAGAGGTACATATCCGGCATTGTATGCTTTTCGAGTTTCACAAATTGCAACCAATTATTACTCCTTAGCTTTCTTACGAAATTATGATACAAATATGAAATATAAAGTATAGGAATAGAACAGCAATATTTATATTTAATTTGTTAAGCTAACATAATATTCTTAGTACTTCTAGAAATAGCTAACATATTTCAAAATGGTACTAAAAATAAAAGTTATTACTTTGCAGAGCTCACTTGTTTTATTTCACTGAAAGCATTGTTATTCTTTCGGATTAATACGTCACGCGAATTTATTTTCGTTCGATACGTTCTTTTTAGGAACGCAATGGATTTACCTGTCCTGCTATTCTCTTCGTGCTGTAGGTTTCCATCTTCGAATGATAAATGTTTATAGAATATTGTTTGCTTACCTAGAGCCATAGAATATACTGACAAAGTTTAACTGTTCAAATCTCGCCATCTTGTATATATTTTTTATAAATACAAATTACTTTTTGCTTTATATTAATTACAAATTCATTATGTTATCTGTTCCTCTATAAAAATAATGAGTTTACTTTACATTTCTATGTATCTTCATCTCTTTCATTGAGAATAGGTGATTAGTATTGCGGTCTCCTTAGTAAAGCAACTAATTGACACCGTTTAATTTTCTGAAATGACAATAACCACTTCCTATTATTATATACTAGCAATTAAATAACAAATGTATCATTCCTTAATTGTTCTCTAAAATATCCATCGCTGCTTTAGATAGTTTAATCGCTCCTTCTAATACCTTTTCATCATTTTTAAAACCTGTAACGACGAAATATTGAGTTTAAACACAAGATAATAAAAAGAATTCTAAATTTGATTAAATTTAATAAAAACAGAAACAACAACCTGAGAATTAGAATAGAATAAACACTGTTATTTATTAAAAGCAAGCGATTTTGTTTTTAAAAGAATGAAGAAAGGTTGTGTTTTATGTGAAGGCAATTTTGAGACAGAAAAATCGTAACCAACATCAAATATATAAAGTCGTTTCCTTTTCCGTTTCCGTCTTGAAAAACGTTACGAGGTGTCCGGAAGATCTTGATGCGCACACCAGTACAGATTTAATTTGCCGTATACCGGAAATCGTATGCCGGAAAGGAGGGCGAACGAAAAGTCTGATTCTGAAGTGTGATTGGAATGGCAATGTCGTTGTAGTCGTCTCGCCATTCAATTTTCTAGTAAAATGCTCAAGATACGTTTTTTAAAATAATACACACTTTGAAGAGATATCATTTTCCTAACATTCTATTTTAGTAATCAAAATAAGAATTATTTAAATCTATGCGCTTTTTCAAACTTTTTTTTTTGTCAAAAATCGTGTTGATTCGTGTTTTATAGAAACCTTCAGTTTCAATTTCGTAAATTTTTGAGCTTCTTCATTGGGAATCAACCCTCCTCACTACAGTAATCTTTTCTACCTTCTCTACTTTTCGCATCCGCCGTAACTGTCAATCCTTAACGACAAACGAAATAAATCAACGTTCGGTGATTTATCGGTCACAGTCGCGTCGTTACGTTGAAAATTCATTTACCAGCCGCGTCTTCCTCGGGTCGCAATAGGAAAATAAATCGCTGCGATTCGCGGTGGCCGAGCAACACGCCCTGCTCCGAAAAATGCCGAGCGTGAAAGTGATTTCACGAAAAAATGAACTCTGACACTCAGCATGGGGCGCGAACGCGCGGGGACGCATTCGAAATAACTTTTTTTTTCCTCCCTTTCCGCTTTGATGATTTCGTGCGGAAGCGGCTGACCCTTCGTCGTCATTAATAACGCAATACGTTCGTCTGTCTGTCGCACGCGCATCACTTTGACGATCGGAGCCTCGTGTTGCCCTCGTCCGTACGTAGCACGCGTGTGTAGATCGGATGAAAGGAACGGAATTAGGTACGTACGTTGGTCGTAGCAGGTTTCTATGGGACACCCTTCGTCTTCGTTCAGCCGCCCGGCCCGGTATTCCCCTATCGTTTTGACCCTATTTCCAAAGCACGCGTTCTGTTTCCCTTTTCGGTTGCGCGTGTCATTTTCCACCGCATAAAAATGCACCCGTTTAGGCCCGTGTGTCGGTGCGCAAATATTAACAGATTTCATAGGACTGTCATTTTCTGCGTCCTTCTTTGTACCGTCAAAGGCCCTTTGCATTCGAAGCATTGTCGAATACAATTAACGCTTCATCTTCTGGAAGCCTGTTAATTGGCCTTTCAACACTATAGGTTTGTGAAGATCCACTATTTTGACCGGTCCCTTACTGTCCTTGGAATTACCTCTTCACGGTCAAGAAATATTAAAATTTACAAGTCCAAAAAACCTAATAAATAAGCAGGCTATGAAAAGACCTAAAAGGAAATCGATAACCGAATTTAAATTAGACAAAAGACGATAGCACCTCATGACCGTAACGACACGTTCCAATCCATACCTGGCAGGACATCTCAGACTTCCCCTACTAGGCGTTACTCTAACATCAGCAAGTTTCAACCCCCCGGCGATTCTAATAACATCATTGGACGAAGACATTTTTCCCACCTTTTTCCTTCTCCTGACGGGACACACCTTCACACACCAAATAAGTATAAGAAAGCCGACATTAGGATATAAAATTTAAAAAAACAATTTTCAATAGTATCACTGCTATACATACTAATATCCTTGTTGGTGACACAAGTGAAATTTGATTCTCCATCAAATTATTGCTTCATTATTAGAATTTTTTAATATTTGACATAAGGACACTTCAACAAGTCTCCCAAATTTTTGTTAGAATTTATGAAAGCTTAAAATACAAGCCATGCACAAAAACGATTCATTAATATTCTCAAAGATTATTTCTCAAAAATGCACCCATCTAACCGTTAAAACCAAATTATACGATCTGGTAACATACGGAATCTTGCAGTGCACAGTACGAGTTATAAACGTTAAGTGAATGATTCAAAATGAAATCCTGCGGCCGGAAAGCATTAACAGTTCAGCAAAAATAAAGGAATTTTTCAATTAATTTCACTGGAATGCTGTAAGCCGTAAACTCGTGAAACGTTGATTGCAGACAGAGGAATGTTGAAAGCTTATAATTTGTCAGTAGACGAAAAAATAATATCTGAATATGACCCATTTCCGAGCAAAAGTGATTTGCATCATAGTTTACTAGTGGCAAGTGATAAATATAAGCAGATTAGAAAATAAGAGTTACACGAATAGCTGTACAAATGGAAAAAATTCACAAAAAAATAGTACTTTATTTTCAATTTAACCCCTTGACTGGTGCGTTTCGACAAGAAATCAAAGAAAGATTTTTATTTAAATCAAGGAGAGAAAAATTGTAAAAGGTTAAAAGGTGTCCTGCTAAAAAGTAAATTTTCTAAAAAAAAAAAGCAAAATATTTTTTACTGCAGTTGGTGATTCACATGAAATCGCATATGCTGAGGCTGTAGATACGAGGAATTCTCTGTAACGTAATTGTTTCGTTCTGTTCGACCACCCTGTATAACGATACAGAAGCGAAGTGAAAATGATGGAGTACACGTTACATTATTATTTCGATTGTTCGTTCGCCACGGTACGTGGCTCTCTTTTCTGATCTGGATTCCATCGGCGAAGCTTTTCGAATTCGAACAGCCGCACAGTGGCTGCTGTCAAAATCCGTCAAGGCCTGTCAAAACGACGACACTACCGTTGAAAGGGGACCGCCACCCCTTCCAGCCGCCCTTTTGTTTTCGCTTTTCTCGGGCGTCGTTCCACTTTTTCGCTTTCTTTCTTCTTTTTTTTTTACTATTATTCCAGTCTTTTTTCCTGCAGCGATCTAGGATGGGGAGCTGGAAACATCCGCATCGACGAAACGTCGTCGCTATTTGTTTTCCTTCCGGTCTTTGCTGCGCTCGCAATCAGCTTGTTCCGAATAGTTTCCATGTAACCAAGTATACAGAATATTAGAATAATCATTGCAACCACGAAATTTTATTTTTCAAATTTATATTATTTATATAATTATTGACTGTCATGTCAAGCAATCTGTATTTTTGCAATTACTGAATTAGAAATAATAAAGTATTAAAATGGAGACAGATTTTTTTCTCAGACATACTTTGGTAATTAGTGGCACATAAAGAAGAAGAAACGAACGTTTTAAATATTACAAGAAGTTCCTATATGAAAATATGCATTTTTTAGATTATTTCGGTAAAAGTTTATTAAATCTTAATAATAATCAAATTGAATAATTGCAAAAGTTTAAAATACTAAGTTTAATAATAGTCAAAATTGTAGGTGCTAACTTTAATAATAGTAAAATTGAATAATTATTAAATCCAGTAATAATAATGACTAATTTTCTAATTTCCTGAATTAATTATTGCTAATTGAGAAATACGTAATTTACTAGTTTATTAAATTACTAAATTATCTAAGTTAGCTAAATTACTTCATCCTAATCTGACCCTAACTCTAATCTTAAAATATAAATTATTAATTTAGTAACTTAATAATTTAGTAACATACGATATACTAGATTAATTATCGTGCCTACGCATAAATGTCCAGCAACTTTCGTGTCTAAGACGAATGTCTACAAGACACCCTTCTGCTACGGCGTTGTTTTCCCCAGGGAAACCCATGATATATACTCGACTCTGCACGTCACTCTCTATTTTCTTCTTCTTTTTAATTGCATACCCGTGTACACGTCACAATTGTATAAAACTCGTTACGTAACGTGTCTTATTGTTCTTCTGTTGAACGGAACCGGCGCATTTTCCGTGGACAGGTTGTTCGAGTGGGTGCATTGTCCTTTCCTCGCGGTCCCTCGTGCACACGAGATAAGGGAATCGCGGGGAAATAACGAATATCATTTTCATATTAATGAGCATTGTGATTCATAATACAGGTTATCGCCTACGGCATCTACGTTATCGCGGGTAACAGCAAGCGTACCTCTGTTCACGCCTCTTCGTTTATCATTGCGCGCCGTCGGTTACTAATCTTGTTGTTTACGAAATCTGCCGCGTGTTCATACAATGCAACCTTTGATTTTTTTTCTCTTTCGTTTTGAAAATAACAACCTATCGCACGCCCTCTTCGAATGATCCACGATCAGAGTATCGCGATATTTTATTGTCGTGTGTGTACAGCTGTGTTCAAAAGTCTTGGCACGCGCACGATTGACAATGAAACTTAACTCTTAATTCATTTATGAATTAATTTCAAGACTGAATGGATGACACGCAGAGCGTTGCCTTTTTGCAGTACATTTTAATTCATAAGCGTCAGAATGTTCACAATGCAAGAACTGCATATTTTTCTTGATTTTGCAAATTAGATGTTAAACTGTGGTGAAACTGCACATCCATATATTACAAAATACGGATAGATTGAGATTTTGCATCTCTTCTTTGAATTATAGGGGTTGTAGCAATCCGCCTTTGAATATATAAGCTTTGGTTACTCACTTGGGATTATTGTAATTTCGAATCATTCCCATATACCAAGGGCACACAAAGACATTAAATACTATAATAAATTAAAATTTCATACCAAACAATTGAAAATAGTCAATATTTACTAATATAAGAACCCATGGGAGTAATTGTGCCAACCTGAGATACAACTAAAAGTTAAATTAAAATCCTGTGTTACTTGAAAAATATAATTTTCTATTGTTTCATTATATTCCTAAATATCACGAAGTAAAAAAGAAGATGAAATATTCGACACGACGAACGATCATATAATGTAAGAGCAATAAAACATTATCGTAACGTGGAAAGCGTTTTATGGAAATCCAAAGGGGGATTAAACGGCACGATATAATTTCTGAACCCCGCATCAAACGTCTTCTGCGAGATTAATTTCCACGAGATAGGGGTTCGGTGCGTTGTGTGAACCACCTTTAAGGCTTTCGCTTGTTTGACGCGTACGTTCGCATAGTTTGCTCGCATTAAGCGAGAGCAAAGCGGTCCGCAGAAACGGGACAGGTTAGGTGAATGGATATGTACGAGTAGGTGAGTAGGTAGGTAGGTAGACAGATAGCTGGGGCAAGCGGCTGTGGTCGTGTAGGTAGGCAAAACCTGTGCACACGTTCGAGCGTACACGTGTTGGGGCGGCACACGAGATGCAACTATCGATTTGAATAATATTATATACATTAGGTTGAAATATAAATTTTCATCGAAAAGGAGAGAATCTTTTTAACCCCTTAGAAAGAAAAAAATAAGAAAAGAAAGGAAAGGAAGCAACTGTGCAGTAAATACTTTCAAAATAAAAGAAAATGATACGAATTCGCACACGAATGTATCCCAATTCAATATACAGGATGTTTCAAGCAAAGGAGGCTATTGCAAGATAATAAAAAAAAAAAATAAATTCTTTTCGTGCACTGGAAAACGAATGAGGGATTTAGGTGGCTTACTTTACCTGAGACACTCTGTATAACACGGTTCAAGAACTTTTTAATTTTATTCTTAATTGTTACAATGGCTGGCACATTAATGACTCAGGATATCATTTTGCACATTCATAAATTATTCAAGCCTCTTTTAATTACTACAATACGTAAAATGCTGGAAACTTTATTATCCTAGCAATGATAATTAATTTATCAAAGTATTATTAAAAATACTTCTTATATTCTGTATTTTTAAAGTATTAGTTTATCGTAAGATTACCTCATATCTCTTTAAATAAATTTTCAAAATATACTATAAAAGTTGAAAAATGTTGTCCTATGTTTTCGACACAAAGAATATCTATGTGTGAACAAAAGAGATTTATTTAGACATATACTTCGAAGAGGGGAGTTATTACATATTTCATATGAAATAAATAATATTCTGTGTGTAACCGTGCCAAGATCAAAAGTCGTCCATCCTCAAAGGGTTAAGTGTCTATTTTTCTGTAAATAATTTAAGATTCTTAATTTAATAATTTCTCTAAATTTACTAGAAGATATTTGCAATGGTCAAGAAAATTACTAGGACGTGTACGTTTGAATTAAATTGCAAGAAGTAATTTGTTTGCCGGGTAAAGTGTCCCGGGCGTTAAAGAGTTAAGAACAGTCATGTAGCCCGATTATCGATGTCGCGTTTCGACGAAAGGGTTAAACACTCGAACGGGTCAATCGACGAATAAGAAACATAACAAAGGCCCACTCGACGATGGCTGCCCTGTATAAACAATATTCTGGTGGTTTAACTGTCAAGTATCGTAGGATCGCTGACTTTCATTCTGCTCGTGCACGTTCGGAACAATAGCAATCGGGGCCGAAGAGTCAGCATTGTGCTCGGTATAGTTTATGAGTGCCGCCCATATGCTCCGGCGTCACCCGGTATGTTATTGTCGGTGTTTTCCACGTTGGGATACTATTCGACGTCAGTAATGAAAGAACTTGTAAATCACAGCCCTGGCATTGGTTCCGAATCCCGGAATCCGTTTTTCTTCCGGTACTTAGCACGAATCGATTTCACTTTGTACTTGTCCCTTCCGCCATGGCTTAACGGAACATTTACAATTAGTCTCTGTTTGTATAACCCTCTAACTCTTCAAAGCAGATCGAATATTGAAAAGAAAATTGTTTAGTAGTGGTTAGCGTTAAAAATATAAATATTCTGAAAATTAAATTAAGTTAGGTATGTAAACGCTAAACAAGACAAACTGACTAGTGTGTCTTAAAGTTAATATATTTGGAAATTTCAAAGTTTCTAAAGATCTTGCATAGAGTTAGGTTATTATAACTTTATATTATAATTTTATATTACTTTTTATGTTATATCTTATAACTCTATATTGTAACTAATTTTTATTTGAAAAGATACATTTCCATCTGGAACGAAAGGGTTGTGCATTGGTAGTTTTAATGTTAATTAAAGTAATCGATGCTCCTTCCTTGTTTTTATAGTTGGATAAAACGGATTATTTCTTATTTCTCTTGTGAAATCACACAATTCGAAGAGATTCGTACTTCTTAACCCTTTTATAGTTTTGCCAATGGACAAGATATTATACAGCGTGTCCCATTAATAACAGTAATATATTATACCATTGTAATTTCCATTTGAAACCTTTGTCCCTGTAATTAATAATAACTAGAAAATCAAGTTGTTAGAATTTATTCATGTAATAAATAAATAAAATTAAAAAGCGTAGATGATCCGCGCTTTCAAAGGGTAATATGAAATTGCGGGGATCGCCGTTATAATATAACATAATGGACCGGATTATTGAAAGCCGCAGGTAAAACGCATTCAAACAATCGGATGCGGAAACAATTCGATTCGACGGCGAATTAGTCCCATTGTCATTTGATAAATTCCGACCAAAACGTCCGGTGGGCTTCGAATCGAAATCGCTCACGAATCGTTGATTGCCAATGACCAAGATCAATTTAACTTTTCCGTTCCTGCAATTTCGCGACGGTTTCCAATGGAACATCGATGCGTAAGTAGTTCCTGGAGCTATTTCTCGTTCCAAAGAAGAGCATTTCTTGCAACTGATGTCCACAGATGTTTGCCAGAAGGCTTAGTATTTTTAGCCGGTAAGTTCCTTTCCTTATTGCACGCCTGTCAAATTCAAGCAACTTCTGCGATACGTATTACCTGCTGAAGCTATCGGGCACTCGGAGTTTTCTACGTGCGTCATTCGGGGATGCAGTCCATCGGACAGAACTGGGTAACACTCGGTTGACAAAACGTCCCATCAATGTTTAAAAATAGGTCATCCCTCGAACATAGCAAAAGGGGAATAAAATATTTGTTTTGAATTGTTTAATCAAAATTCGACAATAATTGGTAACTAAACAGAGTGCAATAAGAAATCGAAAGTGCAAAAGATATCCTTTTTTAATTTTAGTGCAAAATTATGAAAGGTCGTAAAAAATATTAAATAGTAGAGATTCTTTTTTAAAATATTAATTTTTCACCATAAGAAGCAAACATTTTGATCTTTAGTTGCTGTCTATTTAATTTGGTAGATTGATGATGGAAATTTCTTGAAAAGAAGGATATACCGGGGTAGAAAAAAGAAATGATGGAAATTAATTATTATGGGATGACTTGACATTTCGTAGGCAAGCTAAATTTTGTTTTCAAAACATCTTCAAAAATTCAAAGATATTTATTACAGTGTCTACTATAACACCCAGTCGCTTATTAAATATTTAAAATTCATAATAAAAATTTATATTTGAAGGAATGTCAAACTTCGTTTGTGCCATCAACAACCCAAATTGCAAATTGAAGATAAAATTGCACACAATTTTTTATGTCGCAAAAGTTAGGAAATAATTAAAAAGCTGGTCCTATTCTAAGAATCAGTTTATTCAAAACAAAACTGTATATTTTATAAAAATAAATAATACTAACACAATTATAACTAATCATTCATTTACATTTATAATCGAAATGATTAAACAAATGATTAAAGCAATAATAATTATCACAGTTGCCATTTAATTAACGTTCAGACTGTCTCGCTGGTTAAGATATGAAATAAACAATGTTCATTATATATTTATTATATTTCCGTCAAAAATATTCTGGCACGAATTATTTTCATCAGAGAATGAACGAATATATCCTATTAGCTTTATTCAGTCTGCCATCTACGTAATCTTCCAATGCAAATGAACACTTCGACTGCCATATTACCCATATTCGGATGACACTCGAATTTCCATAGAGATCCATTATCCGTATTATTAGGAATTCTTTAATTTGCCTAATTATGAATGACCATGATAGGCACTTGCAATCGTAAATAATGGAAACGATAGAGCACTAAGAAAATAATAAATAAAATTTGTCAAAAATAGAACTGTCGTCCAATGAAATTATCAGTAGCTTCAGTGTGGCAGTCAAAGTGTTAAGCTTCGGTTCGAGGGTGATGATATTCGTTCATTTATTCACGACTTTTTCTGACCGCTCGAATAAACCGACCTTCTCTGCCGATAAAATCGATATGAATTTCAATTACCAGCTCGCGTGTTTCATCCCCTGCAACACTTTCATTCTCTCTGGAATTCGTGACGAGTGTATTCAAGAAACAGGTCGAACAGAAGAGAACGAATCGAGATAGGAAATTGTACATCTGCATTTTGTTTAACGTAGTATTGCATCTTTTTACAATGTTTGCATTTTTATATTAAGAAGGTTTAAGGTACGATAAATAAAAGCAAAATTTCTGATTTTTAAGTATCTCTCAAATATTGTACAAATTCTTATAATTTTTTACTTTAGAATCCTACAACATTGAAGTAACACCTTGACTGCCACGTCACCCATATGTGGGTGACACTTGAATTTCTATTAAAAACCGCCGCCCATATTATTAGTATTTCTTTCATATATTTGATTGAAAATGTTCCCATTAAATATTAGAAATAACAAAATATTGTGTAAATAGAACATAAAATTTCTATCAAATAGAATTTTTAGTAGCTCAAATTGTTAACCATTAATTAAATATTTCTGTCTGATATTGAAAATTTTATTCTGTTTCCACAATATTTCAAGCATCTGATAAAAATATTTTCAACTAAATAAATGAAAGAACTATTGATAATATGGGTGATGGTTTCTTTTATGGAAAATTCAAGTATAACCACCGTATGCGCGTTGCTGGATCAGAAATTGACAGGATCGCGTGTCACAGTGCATATGTCGCGTGGCTCGGCACGGAACCCTCGAAAAATTGTCACCTTTGTTGAAAGGGGTTCGCGAGTGCGTTTTTCCGCTTACGTGGAAGTTTATGGGCCAAGAGTAATGGGGCGTGCCATCGAAGTCATTGAATTTCGTGCTACCGGAAAAATGTGCCCGGCCGCAAACGCATTCTTCCATGACCATCTCGAGGATTTTATTGACGGTGTGCATGCGTTGAAACGCATCGAACCTTGTACCTGCAGAACCCGTCAGCGTTTACGCTAACGCCATTCGCGGCGTTCATTTACATAAATGGAAATCTGTTCGGGTAATTGAACGAGACGCGTGCTTTCCTTCGATTTGCTTCCGTCCAGACCGTATAATTAATATGACCCTGTTTTCCAGCTTGGTCGAGCCTCTTGTCTCGTATAGGCTTGTTCAAAATGAATGTCAGTAGTCTAAATACATATAAAGGTGCAAATAAATATTTTACACTAGACAATTACGTATATTTACGTACATTGTAAGTAAAAGGGTTTTTGTTTTCATTACAATACGTAAAATTATGAATATTTGAAAATAGGACACAGTAAAAATAGGGACAAATATCGAAAAATTGGGACATGTGGTCGCCCTAATTTCTACTGGACCGTACCAATAATAGAACGTAAAATCGACTACTCCGTTTTCCTATTATTCTCATTGGTTTCAAACTGAAAGCATTCTCTATTCAGCCATAGAGCTTTGGGGTAACATGCCTTTCAGTCGTAAGAATTGTTATTTTATTATTAAATTCTTAACACTTTGACTGCCACGCTGCAGCTACTAACAAATTTTGTTGGTAATAATTTTATTTTTGACAAACTTTATATTCTATTTCGACAATATTTTGCTATTTCTATTAATCATAATTTAAAACGTCTAATAGGAGTATTTTTAACCAAATAAACGAAAGAATTCTTAATTATATGGGCGACGATTTTTAATGGAAGCTCAAATGACCGCTCTGACGTGGCGGTCAAGGTGTCAATTAAACTGTTTCTATCTTAATGGTTCGCTATCCAAGGATTAAAGAATTAAATGAAATTTTTGGCGAAATCTGTTGATTTATTTTTGAACGCATTTAATTTAGAATCAGGTTTACGTGAAAAGTTTCTTTAAATAAAATCAATACTCAAGGGATTAATCTTTGATGAGTGGAGCCAGGTCAGTCGTGACCCAGATTTTTGAAACATGTGCAATAACGTTTCAATTTTTTATTGGAAGACCTTCGTACATCTTTCAAATAATATTCTAAAATATAGCGTAAAAGAAAGTCAGAATGAAAGTTAATGTAACTTCTACAAATTTAATTACATTACAGTTTTAAGAGTGAAAGTAATCGACTTGAAAGTATTTTCCATGGAAAGATGTTTTTAAAAAGAAAAATATGTGTTTACTCTGAACTTTCTTGAAAGTGATACTAGCTTCTTCGTGTATGCTCTTTAAAATAATTTTTCATATGAAAGATGCGACAGTATTTATCATTTTCAATCTACTTTCTTGTAACACGATGTAAAAAAATATTATAACACGATTTCCATATAATATGTCCTAATAAGCTTAGAAAATTGATTATTAGTTACTATATATATATTTTGATACAACACGGTACGGATTAATTGTGTTGTAAAAGGGTTGGCTGTGCATCAAATCAGCTCCCACTTTCTTATTGAAACAACCATTAAATCTATACTATATTTTTGCATTAGTCAATGAATGTGTTATTCTAAACAGAATGCATAATAAATTCATGATCTTTGTTTCTAGAATCTTTCGTATTTGCTTAAAACTTTCTGTTATCGTTATATAAATAACGATGTTAGATTTGCTGGTCCAGAAGGACAATATTTATTCAAAGTTAAGATAAGGATTTTGTGCAAAGATAAATCCAGTTCAGTTTGAGTTCATGTCTTGTTTTAGTAAAATCGCTGCATTAATAAAAAAAAGTTCAGTGACAGAAAATAGTCAGTTTTGATTTTAAAATTAACGAAAGAATCTGTAAACTTGTCAGGCAGTTTGTATTGGAATTTTGTATTAATGTTTTTATTAATATTTTACTATGGATTTTACATTACAAATTTTTGCTTTTCTTTATTATCTATTGATTTTCAATAAATATTCACAATATTAATATATTTAATAATATAAATGAATATTTCTTTACTTTATTACCCTGCTTTGTAATCAAAATTATTATTTTGGAAATAATTATATCAGATCTCTGAAGATTAATGGTACAATATAATTTAACATTTAAAAAACAACAAGAAACAAAACTATTTAATTTAGAAACTAGTCTCGAAGCTTATTACATGAAATGCATTTATTATCCATAAGATAAATATTTATTTTTACAAAAGTAACTCAGAATTGTAAGTATTTGACAGGGTGAAATGTTTTTAAGAGGCAAGGAAAGAAATGGTACATCGTTTCAATAAATAATTTTTCAATACTGTACGAAAGTAATTTCATAGTTTCAGAAATAAAAATCGACTAAAAGACGGAATATAGCAGATGGAGCAGCTCTAATCGATGGAATAAATTACCATCGGAATAGCAGTTAAACGCTCGGAACGCCATCCGCGTAGATTGAAATCAATATTAATTAACGAGAGGTAATTAACACCGAGTTATGCATTCGCTTGAATATTCCATGATTTCAGTATTCCCTACATTTCGTCGCCGTAAAGATCGTTTATCGGAAAACGAGAAAAAAATGTTATCCGTAATAAGAAAATTGAACAGAAATTCTAGTTAGAATTAGCAGAACACGTCATTAAGGATAGCGAGGGATTGAGGATTGTTCGTAGGTGGTCAAAAGTCCACTCGAGTTGCATAATCAACGATTACCACCTACGGTACGGTAAAGCCTGATGCCAACAGCCGCGAAAACTTATGGGCGGACGTATTTAACACATAACGGCACACGGTGTGTGCCCGTGACACGGGGTTGACCTATAGAAACCATCGAAAGGTGGTGAGGGAAATGGAAAAGCACGAATACGAAGATAAAACGACTAATAAGTTGTTGCATGGGATAAACGCACCATGAATGAACACTTAAGCGAATCTGCAGCTGTTAAACACGAATTTGGAACAATAATAACGTTAATAAATATTCGATAAGTAAAAATTAGATTTTTTTAAGGTGGGAATTTCAATTTGAGAGACTAAAATAATAGAAATAGATAACTGTTTGAATACTAATTCAAGAATCGTGAAAAACTAGTATCTAATCGTTTACTTACTTTATTGGCCTATTTACTCGTTTTAATATGCAGTGTTTCTACTTAAAAGTCTTTAGAAAATGGTACACCCTATTCCAGTATCTCCCAACGTGGGGCCCACGCCCCACAGGGGGGCAATCCGATTGTTAAGGGGGACATAAAATCTCTTTGCAGCAAGCATCAAGCGCAAGGGTCTCACTAAATTTAAATATTAAATATTTACTGATAATTAAAACGATATCGAATTAAAACGAGTTTCAGTTCTCCATTATATGTTTTGAAAATTTATTTATTACATAAACTTATCATTTAATTGATTAACCTTAAGTTCAATTATTTTGATTTGAAATTGTTAATATTTAAGTAGATTAATAAAAGTATTAATTTATGCAGTCAAAGATGTAAAATTTGCTGTAGAATATTATTTTAGTTAAAAAATTTGTATTCAATTTATGAATACAAAAATAATAAAAGTAATAAAATACATACGTACAGTATATAAAAAACATATTTCTGTACTTTGAATTATTCATTTTTGATAGCTATCTGAATTCTTTTACGTGTCAACTTAAATAAATGAACAAAATTCAAGTTTAGTAATTAGCTCATTATTACCTATTTTCAGAATTTATTCTTCAATTAGAGTTTAATAATAAAACTTATATATATTTTTGAATATTAAAAATTATGTATATGTTGGGGAGACATAAGAATTTTAGAAAGGTTTAGGTGAGGCCTAACGTTAGGAGAAAAAAGATTGGGAAACACTGCTCTATTCTGTGTATTATTATATGTATGTATATTATTATACGTATAATTTTCTTCGTTTTACGTACGAACATTTTAGAACGTGATCACCTTATTGCATGAACAGCTATTCCTTGACATAAATTCGTACGGCGGTAACGGTTTCGGATATCGTAATTAGCTGGATGAAAATCGGCACGATCGTTTAATAACGTACGAAACCGCATCGACTTTAATTAAAGATATAAGGTAACCATCGCCGGTAAAACCGTCAATAATAATTAAGATAGCTACGGACACCGCGTAGATGTGATCGTCGATGGAGCTGGAGGGCGATCGCGATGAATAAGGAGGAAAAATGAGAAGAAAAATGAGAGGAAAAATGAAGAAATGTGAAAGATCGAACGATGAGGGCGGAAACGGGACGATAAACGGGAGACGGAAAGGAAAAGGACAACAGTGGAAGGAAGGAAAGATACGAAACGCACAGAAGCGGGACAGTGTAACAGAAAGAGAGAAGCACAGAGAGGGGGAAAGATATTTTCTCCCCGGGGGCCCACTCGTCGATTTTCTTCTCTCCCCCCTCGTCCCCATCCGTGGTGGTTTGCCCCCTCCGGAGCAGTTGTGCCACCAGGAGCGGGGCCTTACGAGCGCGTGACGCATGCCTGCTCGTTTCATACTCGCTTCGACGGGCTACGCGTACGCACGCGCGTTTCTCAGGCCCATTCAAGCCTACGTGCGGGAATCCTTCACCCTCACCTGCGTGCTTCACGGGAATTCGCTTTTTCCACCGTTTCTTCAGCTTCTCCGACTCGTAACCCCGAAGACATTGCCGAGGGTAGCCAGCGTAAACACCGCGTGACATTTTCATCGAACGCTTCCGTACCGTGTTTTGTGCACATTTCTCCGGCGCCTACTGTTTATAATTTTCTGGCGAAATCCCGGTGACGTCAAGTCCCGGGACACGATATCGTGGAAGTGTTTACACGCGTACATCGGCTTCGCGGTATCTCGAGGCGCGTTTCGAGAGCCCTTGTTGACTTTTGCCATTGGACATCCCGAAGACTCCCCTCTATCCGCCGGCTCGTCGTCCGCGCGATCGGCGCGGCTCATACGAAGCGGCGCAAGCCTCGCGATCGCTTCGCTCTTGTTTTCGCGTCGATTTTATTCGCGTCGTTGCGTGCCAGTGAATTTATCCAGTGAATGAAAATAAACATTTGTGCTCGTCAAAGTTCTGTGGTGATCCGTGTCTCTGTATCAGATTTCTCGGAAGCTGTACTTCGAGTGTGTCCTTCGGTTTCATTCGCAAATTAGAACGCGAACAAAGCGTTCCGCTCGCGATAAACGGCGTGAGACGTTATCAGTGTCATCAGTTGTTCCTCGACGAACACGTGGACTCGAAAATATTCATCGAACGCACTCGTAGAAAACGATAGTGTAACATCGGTTCGAAAATCGGAAAATTTTCCCAGCGAGTTACGATAGAATACGCGTTTGAAGTTCGATTTACATCGGTCGCTGTCCAGACTGCTCTTTTTATCCTGTGACTTCCTACCACTTGCACTTATCTAACTGGAGCAATTCGGCTTTGATGTGGAAGCAAGAAGGCCACTCGTGAGAGGGTGCCATTAGTCAAGAACTAGAAATCGATGCTGAGAATGGTACGAGAGCAGAAACGTGTCACGAGTGTTCATTGACGAGAACACTTTTGGTCGACGACCGCACTTGCTTATCGTGATACTCGTCGAGAAGAAGACAGACAAGAGAGAAGGAGGTTGAGGAGGAGGAGGAGGAAGAGGTGTATTTATCGAGAAGAATCGTGGGTGGAGACCGAGCGGAGCTGTTTTCTCCTCGATAAGACCCGGCAAGAGTTACTAGGAAAAATCACCGACGAAATAATTACCGTGCAGAAAGGGTGGAAGACGATTAATCGTTGTTTCGATTATTCCCGGGTACAACGTGCTCTGGTGTTGATTTTCGAGGCGAAAGCGCGTAGGAGTGCGGTGCTCGTGGTACGCGTGGGCTGTGCTCAATGATCTTAGCGTTTGTCGTCGATTTTGTCGCCGATCGACCCGAGTCGAATCCGTCTGGATGCCAGTTTTGGAAGGCGGTATAGCTAAAAAGCGAAGCGTCGACAGGGCTGCTCGCAAGATGCGGATGAGACTTTGCACCGGCTCCAAAGAGTCCTACACCCTGCTCTCCAAGAAACGGTAATTAGTTCAATTTCTTTCAAACCGAATATTATTCGCTAGAATACTGTTGCTTGTATTTATTATTTTTATTAACTTTGCCTTTTGCGAGAAAGTCGGACCCCCTTAGCTTTCGAGATACTCACTGAAGAAAAAAGCTCATCCGTTGTTCCCATAAATATTTTACGGCGACCTTTATAACGGGTGAATTGTTTGAATGGTATTTGATAAGAGTAAACTAGAAATATGTAAAGGATAGTTAAGGAATTGATACTGAAATCAGTTAAGCTTGAGTTTTAAATTCACCTACTACAGGAAACTGAGCTAATCGTTGAAATTAGTTACGAAGTACGATTTCTCAGTTCATCCGGTATGTAGACCCTTTGTCTGTAGCCGTGACGTGTGTACAAAAATAATGAATGAACGAAAGTCGAATGCTGATGTACACACTGCCACGAACAAGAGAGTAGGCAGAATTCTTTATAACAGTACGAAAATTAACCCTTTAATCTGTGATTTTTCTAAGGGGTGCGTCAGTTAGAGCTATTATCATCACTTTAATGTAATCGCGGTATCCTGTCGAATCATTTTTTTTAGTGTATCTGAAGTAATTTTTTCCAACTTTCTTCTAACTGTTCCCATAAATGTTTTATTTCGGCGTTGGGCACGCTTTTTTTACTATTTCTCTGTTGGATTCAGGTCGGGTGATTGCGGAGGCTATACCATCATTTTCAATTTACTATTGTTTTCTAAGTCCTTTAAATATTCACAAACAAACCAGATTGTCGTATTCATGTTTTAATTTTCTCACACTTGACAAATCTTGACTATATAAATTGCGATTAGAATTAAATTTAAAATTGAAGTTCATCTCATTTGTAACACGGGGTGCGCCACGCGTGTGACACGATATTGTAAGGCAAGGGGTTAGGAGAGCCCGATCTTTTTGCAAGAGGAACATCTTGCTGCAAATACCGTATTTTATAATATATTTAAAAATCACCCAAATCTGCAATGGAATAGTTAATCTACAAATGCACCCCAATTTCGATTGCCAAACTCCACTTACGTTTTTCAAAGTGCCTCACTGAAAACGTTAATAAACGACCATTGCAAAAAGTTGACTCAAATTAGAGAGGTTCTGTCATAGTTATGATAATTTTAACGTGTTGAAAACTTTTGAACACGTTCGTGGAATATTAGCCTTATTAAAAGGTCGCGGCGAGATGTCCTCCAGGTATCGTTTCAGTTTACCTGCTTCGAGTTCGTAACGAAAGTTCAGACCATTGTAGAAGTATTCTTCTTCGACGTTCTGTATCGTTAAGAGTTTAGACGTGACTATGTTGCATCGTGGACGGGAGCGTATCGGGTCAGCGCCGTCAACTTTGATACGGAACCAGGTAACGAGCCGTAATCTCGCGGTAATTTACGAAATGACAGTCTATAAATATTTCGTTGGTAAATTATGATTACGGGTTCGATCGACTGGCTCGTTTCTTTATCTCGACGCTCGACTATCTTCCTTCGGCGTAATCACGAGTTTTGTGTAAACGCGAGTTCGCTGAATTCCAGATAAACGGTATACTCAACGGCGATTCAGAAAATCGGAATGCACCGTGTAACGCGATACACTCGGATGCACCGGAAATCTGCTCTTTTCTTTGCTTCTAATTAATCTTCTTCGTGAATTTTGTAAGCATTTGCGATCGTTCCTTTGAACGCCTAAGAACATTTGTTTTTCGTTTTATTTAATGAAAAAAATATTACAGTACTCAACGTATACAGTTGAGAAGAGCTGTTTTAACGCATTATCTATCCCTGTAGGAAAAAAAAAAAGTTAGCACTGTTACTTTATAACTTAATAATAAATATTAAGAAAAGGAACGCTTACTTTCAATTTCTTCTTAATTTTAATTAGTACTGTCATTAGCGCTGGGCAAACAGAATACTTGATCCAGGCTCTACAGAAGGAGTTACGTACTTTACATATACTTATTCTTACCATGAGGGGTCATTTGACCCCTTTCTATTTTTAGAAAGAAATTCTGAATTTATTAAAGGAAATAATTCGCAACATAACTTCTCATTTCTAATAAAATAATCAATTAATTACAATTTTTACATATGATTGGTTTCTCCTTCAATTTTTTTGCAAATTATGCAAGTTTTAGTGAGACATTTTCTTCGTGATAGGAAAATATTGCTTGGGCTGCTTGATGTTCCTTGTTGTAGGTTTTCCTTTTCTTCTTCAAGAAATTCACACATTTAGAGAAAGTCAGATGAGCGAAAGAAATAAGGAGTGTACAATTTTAAAGTAAATTTTATAGGAGTCATTTGACTCCACTTGGGGTACATTTAGTATTAAAATTATCAAATTATCACAGTCGAGGTGTCAAATTGTCTTCGTAGTATTTGAAATAGCGAATTCACAATTCGTGTTTTATTCGAATATCGAATGAGAAATAAATATTATCAATATAAATTATAAGAAAGTTTCATCGTCTTCTTATTTGAGTAAATATCCAAATGATTAAGACGCCTGCTTGATAAAATAAAAATATTTTGTTCGGCTTTTTTCACCGATTAAGATATCCATCTTATACCACATTATTATGGAAATTGTATATTGCACTGAGAATAACTGGAAGCTAATTTATCGAAGGCCAGTTTTATTTTAAATGCTTCCCACAATGTCCGAGCAACGTGTTTTAATAAGAGCACCAAGGCACGAAGAACACTCTCTCTGACCTTCATTCTTAAGTTTCGAGCGTAATTTTTCAAAATCAAGTAATCGAAACCATTTTCAATGTTCCCTAATTCTTTAATCCGTTATATTCGCTAGGTCGATCGAATTGATATTTAAACCACTGTAAGGAAGATGTACGGCTCATTTCCATTTAAACGAATCGCTCAAGAAGTCTCATTTTCACTTGGCCCAGATTTTGCACGGAAACACCTCATGGCCGTCGAGCGGAATCGCTTTACCCCGATAATATGAAAATTAGATAGTTGGGTACATGTTTCACTTGATATTCAAATGCTCGCGAACGTGCTTATGGGAATTTGTAAGTTGAAATTCGAGTTGAAACAAATGTACCTACATTTGCAGCACGAATCGAACAGGGTTTTTAACACTTCAGGGCAAGAATATTAATGTATCGTCAGGTGAATTTATAACGGGGTAAAGTAAGATCGAGGAAAATAAAAATAAAATAGCTGTGTACATGGTTAAACAATTAATCTTTAACCCATAACTTATATATTGGTGATCTGGTTACATTACTATTTATTCTAAAAATAAATACTTATTACTGTACTTAAAAATTAATTAAGATACATTTTAATATATTTATTTCCAATAGATTTCACGATACCAGTAGGGTCAAATTTTTTACATCTGTAGGTTTCCTAGGGGTGCACGTATATTTAACCCTTTGCACCCGAGTGGCGCCTTTAGGACGACATGCGTGATTATTTAGAATATTTTCGAAGTTATTTATATCAGAAAGTAGCAAATTAATGACAGAAATAAAAGTAAATAGATCGTAATTATTTGTAATTTTTTTCTGTTAAAATAAGGGTTCTGAATGTTGGAAGCTTTATTGCAAAAATGCTTCGAGTGCAAAGGGTTAAGTTTTCTTTTTATGTAAGAAACGTTTCGACAAATACATAAATGTATAAAATAGTACTGCTTATATATTAACAGGACATCGAGGGTCAGTTATGACAATTAAAAGTTCAAAGGAAAGTCTTCCATTTCGAAAATTTGTGTAGAATCACTGGATACTCTTTTAATACCCTTCTTTGTATGCTTTTCCATAAATTATTTACTTTCGTTGGCATTTTGCTATAAGTTTTGTTTTTAACAAATAAATGGTTCTACTTTTTTAATAATTATGATACAAATAATCAATTTTCAACGTCCACGATTTTTTAAATATTTCGAGTACAAAGAAGCTAAATTTCCCAGCACCCCGTTTCGATCCTCCACCCTGTACACCGCGAAACGTTGCTACCGAAATACAGGAACTTTGAAATATTGCAACGGCAATCGAGAGCGAAATTATGGTAATTTGAGACGCGGGATTTCCTGCCTACCGTTGCTGTAAATATTCATCCGTACCGAGCCTCAACTATTTACATAGACGCGGAGAGAGAATTGAGAATTCCACGCGGTTCTTCGTGAAAGTTTTTTCGTATCCGATTACGACTGAATACGATAACCGCCTTGATGACTCGGAAATCCCTTTCATGGTTTCGCGACGGCGAAAAATATTACGCGTACGGCGAATGAATCGACGCGGTACGAAGCAAACGACAGTGGAAATTGTCGTGCAATTAATTACAGGTATCATAGCGAATATTGCGAGGAAATTTTCATCCGTCACAACATTTCAGCCAGTGGTTTTCAACTCGTGAACCGCGACTTTTAAAATTGCTCGAAATGATTTGAACTTCTTCGAGAAGCTAGAAAAATTAATTTAATAGAAACTGTTCTGAATGTTGTTTTCAATCAATCAGAAGAAAAAATGATGCTCGTGACGCATCTTACAGTTCAGATGTGACCTTTCCCCTTCAAATTTTGATTACAACTCAGTTTTAAGTTTAACTGTAATTATAATTAGTGTAGACAAGACTTATCAAGTATGGAGTATAAATAATATTTCGATTTTCTTCCCTTGTTTTAACATCGTGACAATAAATACTTAGCTCTAACTAACGCACCCATTGGATAAATCATAGGTTATTCATTATTTTTTTTTAGTACTAACTTGTGGGTCACTAAGTCAGTGGGAACACTTGGAGATGTGGAGGGGAGGATGATTAAAAACTGAACTCTAAACAATTTACGGACATTTTTTATTGTCTGTTCTCTCTTTTATGATATAAAAAATAAGTTTATAAAAATCAACCCGTGGGTTATTTAAAAAGCCTGCGTGGGCCAGTGTCTTATCCGCAAGTCATACGTTCGCCATTATTTGGTTAGGGGGTTAAAATAGTTAAAGTTATATTATAAAATATCAGTATTTAATGACTTTAAATTTACCTTAAATTAGACGGACTCAAAATGACCTACTTCAGGTTCATTATTTTGTATTACTAACAAATTGCAAATTTATGAAATCGCTTTTCTGTGTTCTAGTTCATGTTACGTCCTCTATTTACTTTATTTACTATTTTATTCTCAATTTAATAGATAATTGGTAGTTCAGTATTAATCATATGTGTTCAAGTTTCAAATTTCATCTCTAACAAGGTGAAATGGCTCACACCAGTCACCTTTGACCTCCTTCGATTGAAATGCAAGTATAATACTCGGGTTTAAATTTGTATCCAGTTAATTTCAATTTATAATGTATGTCGTTCAAGGAAAATTAGCTGTTGAAGAGGATGCGTTTTAATGGGATCCTTGTGTTGTGTTGATTACCTAGTAAGGTGGATTATCCGAGGAAGGAATTACTCAATAGCTTTCATCCTTGTTAAACATATGGAAAGTTTACGATTAACATAATGAGACGAATAATTATGTTTATAATGCTTTCGTTATCATAAATAGGCTCACCAATTCGTTCCAAACGCAACCGTTTGCGTTCTTTTATCGGATTAAAGGTCTAAGCAAGCTCAATGTCTTGTTGCTCATAAATATTTTATTACCGGGCTGTTTGCACATTGATGAGACAAAATATAACAGTCGTTCGAACTGACGGTGTTTAATACATGTAGGTCTGGTTGACTTTTCTATAAGCTGATTTATTCTGCCATTTTCTGGTATGAAAAACTGGGGTACACTTCTGCGCCCTGGGGATTAGCGTTGACCTCCAGAAAGATAAATGTGCGAACTATGATAATGGGATCCGACTTAATCCCTTGACATAATATTTTATCACAATGTGTATCGAATAACAGAAGCTGTATTTTTGTACTGAAAATAAGAAAAAAGCTTAGTATCTCTTCTTGTTGTATTCAGAATGTGAAATCATGCTGACCTTTCCAATACTTAATACTTGCTTCCAAATACCTGTCATAAAATCGATCAAAATCGATCAAAGAGTTGCAAATATTTATAATCTCTTTACTTTTATTTCTTTCGTTAATTTGCCACGTTCTAATATAAATAAAACTTAAATTTCACATTTAAAAATATTCTAGTTAATAGCATATGGTGTCCCGGAGGCACCACTCCAGTGCAAAGGATTAAGTTCACAAATTTTGTCCTGTATTAATCGTCTCCATCCGTAATCATTTGGAGAATACAGCTTGTCTCAGTCGCGCGGGACACCCTATACATCAGGCGCGCGGCTAAAAGCACCTAACCCTTCATCGTACAAAGTAGGTATTTTGTTCGATTCATCGAACCACGATAACTGGCTCGATGACTTGAGGTTTCTTTTGATCGATGTACAAGAAGGAACGCTTCCACGGCGCAAATTAACCGACGCGTTGCAACGTCATGAAAATTATGACATCGGAGATCGCGTGCGCAACCCCAAGAATTATCGCCATTAATAATGATTTAGTTGAAAGGAATAGGAAAAGGGGTGTGCGCAGGTATAAAAGGCAAACAGCATTCGTTCACCTTCGGCCCCCCCACCCTCCTCCTCCTCGTTTCTTCTGTAACGCGCGTGTATTTACTCATTGAAAAGCATAGTTAAGCCGAATAGCGTTAAGCCGAGCCTATAAATTTCGAACCCTTTGCGTTCCTTGCCGTGGTGCCGCGAGTGCCCTTTGAAGTTTCGCTTAACACGAGTTACTTGATCTCTACATATGTGCATACTGTTACAATCGTATCACGGGGACGTGTACGCTCGATTCTGAAAAATTATTTATTACAGTTCGCGGTGAGCGAACAGCTTGTACGATTTCTTTGACGCTTTATCGATCGTGGTTTGATCCTTTCGAAGGCAACTGCGCTATCCTCTTTAAAGCGCCCTACTCGCTATTTTTTCATTTATCAAAATATCATGAAATGTAGCATTGTAGGGAACTAAAGATAGTTTAATGTATTTTTTTCTAATTGCTATAAGTTACGAAAGTTTTCAAATTAGTTAGTAGAATTCATTTAAGGAGGGTAGTGTGAAAGGTATTAAAGGAGTTAAGAATTATTAGTTTAAAGTTGTGTAGGGCCACAGTGGCTTCAATATTAACCATTTGCACTCGAAGCATTTTTGGATATGATTAAGTCTAGATTTCTTAAGTTCCACATTCTGAAATATTTTAGTTAATTGTACATAGCGCTCCAAAGGCGCCATTCGAGTGCAAAGGGTTAAGGGTTAAATTGAAATTTTAATTTTACGTTATTTAATCCGTATAAAATAAGGGAAAATACTTTAATAACATAAAATGGAATGAATGAACACTGTCAAACATTTATCAAATTATTCATCAAACGCAATTAATTACTGATGTATCTTCTTGTTTTTGGTGTTTTATCGGTTCACTTTTAACCTTTATAATCGTTCCCAAATGTTTTATCGCAGGCTAAATTAAATTATTCTCTGCAAACAAATATCTTTCTCTGTTTTTACTATTATACGTTTCATAAACTTTAGCCATCTAATAACTCTGATGGTGGATTTAATCAACAGAGAATTTGCTTCTTAATGTCAATATTTTTTCTTTATGACACCAAAGGATTGCAAGATCTTTTTAAAACAATAAAATAATTTTTTAAAGCTTTAGTAGTTTTAAAAGAACAATAATTTAACTAATATCGAAGAAGATTCTAAAAGTTCTACGTATTGTTTCTATAAAAATTGAATTATACTTGAGAATGGTTCAGAATAATAATTATATAACTACCAAAACAAGCTTTTGTAAAATTTAGAATTGCTTTGAATATGATATAGTTTTGTTTTTAATAAAATTGCAAATATAAATTTTTATTCTGCCCTGTTTAGTTAAAATGTCCTAGCTGTTATTTCTTGGAATGTTTTCCCATTTTGTAGAACATTGAAATATTTTTATCTCTCAAGCAAAGTTAGAGTACTCTACCTAAAGATTTAGAAATAATTTAGTTTAATTTTGAATTTCATCCTCTAAATTATAAGTTATTAAATATGTTATTAAATACCATTGATTAATTTTCCTAACTAACATTTTGAAATATCTCAGGAAAATGAAAAATCATTCTAAGAAGCAAACAAAATAAATAAATAAGATTAATTGTAAATTCTTACAAAGTACGTATTAAATTATAATTTTGTCCAAATAGTCAAATCTTATATTTCGTAATATCGTAAAATATAAAAAGAAATGTTGGAGTAAGATTCGCACTTGGTAAATTTTTAAGAGATTTTTCTCCGCGTTTCTTGCACAACTCCAAGCATAATATACAACTTATCCAAAGAAACCCGGTAAAGCCATAGAAAGTTGTGCATATTGTGAAAACTAGTATTCTGTATCAAAGTACTGGATAAAGATCAATGGATATGCTTCTGGGATCAGATAAAGGATATTTCCCAAGATATTCCACGGACGTATGCGAACGATAATAGATGATTTATACCCCTCACACTTATAAAATCTTCGATATTTTGCATATTTGAGATCAGTTGAGAGAATATCTGCACGCGAATCTGGTAGTGAAATCGCCAAAGCTGAACCGTGTGTGCAGGCTGGCTCAAAAATGAAGTGCATTGCAAAGGTTTTCGATTCTTTACGTTCAAACTAGCCAAAGCTCTAATAGCAAAAGATTTTATAATTTATTTTAAGGAAATTGTCATTTTTTACAATGTATTAGGTTAAAATCTAAACCTTTTCAGATGTTATATTTCGAATTTATTCAAAATTTATAAATTAATAGTCCATATATTAACCCCCTTATATAAGGTTTAAATGTCCAGTGTTTTTCGTCAAACTTTGCCAGCATGTTCTATATATAAAAATATGAAAAATTGTTATATAAACATAGATCCTTAAGTACTTTATTAAAAAGCTATAACTAAAATACGAAATAAAAGTTGACTGCTTTCTTGTTTGATACCTTAGAGAAGCAGATTGTCGTTTTGTCATTTAATTTCTTCTCAAAATCTGGTCCACTATTGTTAAAATTAGAACTACCAAATGGGTCAAAATGACATGCTCCAAATTTTGTATTCTATACTATTATACAAAATTTTTCAAGACGCTTTCGTCACAATTTAAAGTGATTGTTATTAATATAAGGCATCATTCTGTGTTCTATTTTATGTTGTATTCCTTATTTATTTCGGTAGTTCTAGTGTTAATCCATAACTTACAGGTACAGAAAATTGTAATATGCTCTTATTTGCACAAATTGAGAATTACTTTACCTACTATAGATCAATTGCCCTGAGCAACATTTTGAAAATGAAAAATCATTGTATGAAGCAGTCAGAGTACATAAATTAAATTACTTTGAAATTCTTATAAAGTACGTGTTACATTATAATTTTGCCCAAATGATCAAACCTTATATTTCGTAATATCCTAAAATATAAAAAAAATGTTATAGAAACCATTCGATCAACCAATGACATCAGTCCATTATAAATTTATATTTCTCTTAGGGTTTGTAATAAAGTAGTACATTTTTTTCTTTTTATATAAAATATGTTGGCAAAATTTTGGGTAAAAAACTGGGTCACTCGACTGCGTCAGAGTATAATCTTTAGTAACTCTTCGGTACAAGACAATACGATTCTTGTATCACCATTTTCCCTAGGGAGACCCACGGTACATTTTTTCCTGAGACGTATAGAGAAAAGTAAGGGAAGAACAAGTGACCGTATGTTCATGATATCTTCAGCTTCTTCGATTCATGCGCCTTCCTGTATGGTCAGACCGTACCAGCTGCAGCTGCCAGAATTCCGTTTCTGGGTCTGTCCTTCCTTTTTTCCATCTCACACGACGTCTGTCTCGTATATCCGCCCATTCCACAAGGATGAATCGAACCTCTGTGAATCGTATTCCATTCAGCGGATTTTCGATCGGTGGCGAGATCGCGAAAAGGAAACTGTGTCATTAACCCTCGTAAGACTATGAAACCGTTTATGGGTTACCACGAAATGCTCATTAAGGAACATAATATGCTTCCGTTAAAAAAATGATAAGACCCTTGACAGTTCGTTGATCTTAACCCATTACCCGTCGCAATTCAAAAATACAAACAGAATATTCAGACTAACCGACTGGAACTATTTTTAATTATCAAAATTATGTTTGCAATGATTTAAAACAAAATAGCGGGAATTTTTAATACTTTCAATCTTGTTGTTTTAACCACTGTATTTTATTTAGAAGTTGCAATTATGTGTCCCAAAAATGGGACATTGGCAGATCAAGTGTTAAATTATTAACAAGTGACATAATTGAAATTAATATGACTTTTTAATTTGAATGGACACACCCCTGTTGATTATTGAAAGCCATAAAATTTGAGTTCAACCTATATGTATAATGTAAATCATTAATAACAAGTGTAAATTCATGACTTTAACACACTTCAATTTTTAAGTTAAAATTGTTCAGTTTATTTCCATTTATCATGTTACATACATACTAATCTCGGTTTGAAAATAGGCAATTTTATGGGGTACGCTATAAAACACTGACACATAATTCACTCGGCAATTTTCTTTTCGGTGTAAAAAGAAATTGCAAGTTCGCTTAATCCCAATCGTATAAAACGTGCGGTCGTCAAAATGTTAATCCAGCAATCCATTTGCTGGTACCCGGTGGATTCTTATTTCTAGTAAACTTTATGGCGGATTTCAGTTTCTTTAAGAGTAATTGCATCGCTTAATCTAGCTTTGGAATTCAGTATTAATTGTGTCGCCCAGGATAATAGCGGTGTAACTCTAGTTTTATTAAAAATAAAAAGCACACCACGTACACAGTCGAGCGATCAGTGACGAAACAAATTATTTTGAACGTGTGGGTATCCTTTAACGCCAAACCATTTTTCCTGAAAGAAATAATGACTTGTAAATAATTGAAACAAAAATTTTATAAACATTGCTCCATTTTTTAGAATCTTCAAGAAATTTGACACCCTAAATTATTTATTATTCGTCTAGGATTAATATAATTGAAGATACATCATCATTATTCTGAATGACACAATTAAATGACCTTTGTATTATTTTTACGAAATGAATTTTGATACAGTATCATCGTCAATAGATGTTACTATTGAAGCGCATGAACAATGTACATTAATACTTAATCCTAGGACAGTAATATAATTTTTCTTTAATTTATTATTTAATATGTCGTGCGCAATACAAATTAATTTCAAGCTAAATTTATTTAAATAAGTAATAAGTAATATTACTTAATATTATAATTCTAGGATTGAATTGCAAAAATCCATATATGCACTTACAATTTAAATTACACAGGATATTTAAATCATTATCAGACTCAGGTTTGATTAAATTTTAAATAAAAGGATACGGTTCAATTTGATGGATTTTTTAAATATTGAAATTGTTTTTACGTGAGCAGAAAATTACTGAACTATTCTGTTTTCAATTTTTGTTAAACTTTTGCACCTTTAACGTTCAAAACGCAAATGAAGTTGAATAATTGCATTAATTAAAGGGTTGTAATTTTCTTTCTTAGAGAAATTCTTTAGAAGATAATTAAGAATACACGTTTAAATCTCGACTGCTTTATAAAAAGATATATAGCAGAAGAAGATTAAATAGGAACACTTCTTGTTCATTATTATAAGAAATGAATTTGATGTACTTTGCAAAGAATTTTAATTGAACCAATTCCCGTGAGAAGCGGTACATTCGGTTGATTAGTTATTAAAAGTAAACGCTGAAGGTATATTGAAAAACTTTTTATTATTAATTATTGTTGGGAACAAGAAAATTTTAGTATTTTATAGTTCATTGATTAGTGTACCCTTACTTTTAAATCGAAAATAAAATAGAAATCAAACTAAATCAAAGACGAACATAATTACATTTACATTTCAACACAAGCGGTTTAATAAATTTCATAATTGAAAATAAGGAATCCCAAGCAAGTTATTTTTACCATTTTGATAAGTTCTGGTGTTTTTTATATTTAATACTAGAAGTACCGATCTTCGGTGTACCCTTATTTCTAAATTGGAAATAGAATGAAGAACAAAATTAACAAGGGATGAAACGTAAATTATTATATAGAATAAGTGTTTATTATATTTCGACGAAAACGTTTCAATAAATTTTGAAATCAGTGTTAATTTTAATTGAAATATTATTGTATCTTTTTAAAGATCTGGGTCACGATCGACTGTCATTCGAGGGTTAAACACAGCCGCGAAAAATATCTGAGAATTAATTTCATTAATTTAATAGATTACATGGAACGTCCCTGAAAAATCGACCTTGAGGAATTCGTAGAATATTGTAAAACAATGAAAGAACGAAATGAAACGAAAAATAATGGCAATTGTTTGAAATTTCTTTGAACGTCCGATCCGAAGGGAGGATAGGGATATAATTGAATTCCTTGTCCATCACATTATCACATTTATTTATTTCAATGCGGCGGCCTTGTCAGCGGCGAACTAAATGATTTATTACCAAGATCGACGTTCCACGGGTTGCATCAATTCCCAGGGCATCGTCGAGCTTGAAACTGAACTTTTCTCAGAGATAGACGTAAACCTGGATAACAGATACGATACACCAGTTTTTTTTTTTCTCCACCCTTCCGTTACTTTATAAATTGCTTATTTCTTGTCGAATGTAAGACACGAACCTTCCCCTCTTTTATTTATTCCTAAAGAACATCCTTTCTTTAACCATGGACATCTGTTGTTATCACAATAGTTCATTTAAAATTGTATACATGTACTTTATTTTTATTATAGGGTAAGCTATTTTAATTTTGACACTGCATTTTGACACTGCATTTTGACACTGAGAATATTTATATTTTTTAATAGAAATTATCTATTTTGTCCTTTTATTGTATTAATTATTAAGTTTGTTATAACTTGACACTAGAACTACCGAGGTTCAGTGTACCCTTATTTCTAAATTGGAAATAGAATAAAAAATAAAATTAAGAAGGGATCAAATGTAAATTATTATATAGAATAAGTATTTAATTTGATAAAATTTTAACAAAACGTTTCAACAAATTTTGTAATGTAAAATAAGAAACCTGCAGCAAGTCATTTTGACCTACTTGGTAGTTCTAGTGTTAACACTTTGACAGCTTCATATTTTATGAAATTAATAGTTCTTATGTTTGGTATTGAACAATAAATTACCAAGAAAATTATACTTGAAAGCTTCAAATTAGTGCTTACAACAAAAAAGTAAAGAACTCTGATCGTGAAAGTGTTAACCCAAGTTTAATATAGTGTGCAGTAACTTTTCTATTACTATAACTAGTGCTGGTAATTTACTTTTCCTTAGGGAAGTTTAAAGTGCTCAAATAGCGCTGATCGAACAAATTGCAATTAATTACCAACATTCATTTTGTATCTACATATTATTCTTAATTGAATTATAATTGTTTAATTATGTCACATGTTATTTGGAATATGGTAGTAGTTACTGTAATACTTTTTGCGATATTCCCTTTAAAATCCCGTCGAATGCTTAAACAACACGTTTTCATGCTTGTTGCAAACAGTGATAAGAAACGAGTCTCAAACGCGGCCGCTTCTTATCTATGCTGAATTCGTATCAACGTTAGCCTTCCTTTCTTGTCGCTCAAGACCATTCAGCAAACATTTGAAATTCAAAATTTTACCTTGCAAACACCCCGCGACGGAATCAGAGCGTAACGTGGAAAAATCTGCGTACAAACGTCAGTGTCCATACAATAACATAATTTTGATAATTTAATCTTCGGTTTATTTGACATAATTTCGTTATTATAGATTTAGTAAATGATTATTATGCCCCATGGTGTATTGCTATCGTTAATACGAATGTACCTAATTTTTTACAAATTCAACTGATAAAGTATGATTGTTAAGAAATTAAAAAATTCTTAACCAATTATTTCTTAAACAGACACAAGGAAGTGGTATGATAGTGAGTAAATGGCAAAATAGTTTCTAACATCAGTTGAATACTGATGTGAATAATCACTATACGTAAATAATTGTATTAGTGTTGCCACATTCGCTCTTTTGCAAAGTTTCTGAAAAAGTACGTTTAATTAGTAATCACAAAATTTGTAAAGATAATTTTGCAGAAATCAACAAATAACCCATGGCACTTTAATATAATTTTACACCAATTTTGATAAGATTCTGGGATACAGTGTTTCTGTTTCGGGAAAAAAAGGAAATGAAACCACTCTTCTAAACATGTCACTGCATTAAAATACATAACATTTTATTAATAACTTCTTGACTTTTCCTGAGAACTAAGAACTTTGTATATATTTAATATTATAAATATTTTTAATTGTTCATTTATATATTAACTTTCCAATGAACTAGAATAATTAAATTTGAATTCCCGTATTTTCAGTACAAGACGTCTATAAATTTCTAAAAATATCATAAAAGAAATGACAGGATTTTTTTTTTTTAGATGCTTTGATGAAAAAATCTTAAAAAGGGTTTCAAAATTTTTGAGATTTTGTTTTACATTATTTTTTTATTCAAGCAATCTGTGAACATTTAGGGGAAGGAAGCTGGGACTAATTTTGATAGGTGTCACCCAACGCTCTTATATACTAATCATTTAATGAAACTTTGCTAACATTTTTATTGCAATGAAAAGTTTTCTTTTTAACTGACACGATCGTCAGTGATCATTTCTACAGTCCATAGTAATGAAAGGATTAAAATGTGTGCGACAATTAACAACCCGCAATCTTAATAACGAAATCCGGAAGAACTCCGGATTACTGGCCTATTTTATATTTATTAATTCGAGGCATGCGTGTAAGGCGCCTCGTTCTTAACTTTATTGCATCGCAACGATATTCTTATCACTCGGAGGTTTTCGTGGAAACGAGGAATAATAGAATAGAATGGTCCATTGTGTAATAGCCGCGATGATTCCTCTTGTGTGATTCGCAGAACTGCGAAACCGTCGAAGAACACACGATTTACAACCGGCAATATTGTGCAGTGATACAGTGTAATAAAACCTTTTGTGGAAAATGAAAATAGAAGCCATTATGTAAAATGTTACTGTTTTTTCAAGGAATTATTTTGTGAGATCACCTGGTGTTATCAATCATAATATTAATTTCGAAATTTTGTTTCATTTTACGTATCGTATGTCATAATAATGCAACCTTTTATCAACTTTTTTATATAATTAGCTTGAAACATGGAAAGTTACTGTCATCAATTAATTATTCACAAAAATAATATTTATATTATTTTCAAAATTCTGAAATATGTGTAGTTACATACATTAGTGCACTTCCTATTAAAATGAAATGAAATAAACAAAAATTTGACAAAATAACTATCGAAATTATAGTGAAAATTTTAATTTTATAAAATGATAACAAAAATTGAGAAGATGTTGACGTAAATTTGATATGGACAATAGAGATATATGTATTTAACTCATTATTGAGAAATCTTATTAGAAATTGAGTAATACTTTAATTAATATAAAACATAGTTTATAAAACAAATTTTTTGGTTCATTATTATTTAATTATAAGTGTCATCTAGAAGTGACCTCTCCAAATAAGAATACCTGTTTTAACTCTTTAACTATCACATTGTTTATCTGTGTGTAACACTTGATTGTATACAAAAATTTGTCACTTTCACTATTAAGAATTCTTCCACTTACACGATACTCAAAGTTATAAATAATATGAATAAGGAGCTATTATGAAACTATCGGATAAAAATTGAAAATAAAGCTATTACCTACAAAGATTTCTAATAACTTTAGCTCTGTTTTGAAGAAACAAAGCTTCTCCTATTTGAAAATATTTTTACCATAATTCATTCTATACAAATTTCTTCGTTTTGTAGCAGTTCCTTCAAAGATGAAAAATATTTATTCGTAACGTTATTTTTTTTCGATGCACAGTTACAGAGATAAGAAGCGAATGCTTTCTCGCTGGACGTTCTTTTCAGCATTTTATCCTTTCTTAAAAATTCTTTTGAAGCTTCGACAACAGTTGTGAAGCACGTGCGCTCAGAGCTTGCTTTTTCTTCCCTTTTGTCGAGAAAATCTAAATTTATTGTCCTATTATACCGTAAGTCAATTGTTCTACAGGTACCAGTTAAAAACCCAGGGTGACCAAATTGTCAGGTTTGGAAGGGCCTAGAAAAACGAAGATAATGTGTAAAATGATATTTATTTGCCTTTAGTTATTCAATGAAATCAATAAATGAAAAAAGTAATTCTCATATATTTTGATCATTACGCCTGTATTAACCTGTAATACCCTGTTATTCACATAATCTTGAGTACTAAATATTCGAGGTAAGCAAGTTATTTAGTTCCTCTGTACCTAGCCCTGGAATGACACCCTAGAGATACTAGCGACCTCACAAAGTTTTAATCTTATCACTGAACGGAGCTATTATTTAGCATACATTACAAAATAGCTTAACAATTTCTATTCCTTTCCTTTCAACAAAAATTACACCGTACAAGTTGTCCCTTAAGATTCTCAAAAAGAAAAAAAAGACATTCTTAGAATATTAAGATATTATTTTGGATCGTCCACGACCCCACGGATGTTCCTGTCGTCGAAAAAATAGAGGATCGTCGTTCCAGTATTTAAATCACAGCGAGGATCCAATCGCGAATGTCCGACCGGTGCAAAGAACAAACGTTGGTAAAATAAAAAAAACGCAAACATTAAAGTGTCACAGAGCAGGAGGGAGCGCATGTACGAAGGACATTAAATTCCGCTCGTTCCGCCCACGTGGTTCGAAATCATGCTTGTCCCCGTAAATGTGGCCCACCACTAAATCATCCTTCGGCCAAACGTGTCCGTATGCCGATCGACCCTTCATTCGAAAATCCGGATCACAAGGGAGGATTACCACGGGCTTAAGTTGCCTGTCTGGGGTGACGAAGCCCCGGCGTTACGAGCAGACGTGTCACTTTTATGAAGCCGGCTGTGCAACGTCGAATTCACCACGGCATACCCCAATATATGCACTTCACTCCTCATGCTCGTAGATCCTACGACCTGGAAGCTTGAATTACGTACTTACTCGATACGTTTAGCCCCTGGCGCGTACAGGATGTTCCTAAAGATAGATGCCTCTCCTTCCGTCCGAAATGAGAAAAATCCTGGCAGAATCTTATGAAATTTTCATATGGCTAAATTTATTTTATATTATTATAAATGAAATATTAAATATAATTTATTATATATAATTAATTAAAATAGCAAAATATTTTGGAAACAGAATATAAAGTTTGCCAAAAATAAAATTATTATCAAATTAAATTTGTAATGTGGCAAATTCAGCGTGGCAGTCAAAGTGTTAATTACCACCATCTGAATGTATCAGATTTCTATGGATCGAAACGGGGTTACGATACTCAGAAGTGTCGTTATTAATAGTTTTTAGAAGAGTGAAAAATTTCCTTCTGTTTATTTCGCCACATCATAGCAGATGAGACACACCGGAAGGAGTGACACGATGCAACAAGAATGTGAAACTTGGAAATTGAACGAAATTAAGCTAGGTCAAAGATCCAAAGAGATGGGTTATCCGTTGATCACGGGGAAAAGAAGGTTTTTCAAAGTATTGAGTCACCACTTGCCGGATCAGACGGAACGTATCTTGCTATTAAGAGCAGCAAGAAATTAATTAAGCATCTGCTTCCTCTCCCGTTAGGTTAACGTTATCTCGGCTGCGCTGATAAGCTTTAAAATTCTATGTTCCTGTATCGTGACAATATCGTTTTGTATCTTGATTTATTTGAAAATGCAATAACTCTCGAAGGACATAAAATTTGCATGCATGATGAATATATGATTAAACATGTCTCGGTAATAACAATTTTTATGTCCATAACATATTTGCAATAAATGTTATCTCTCTAAATTATACCAATTCAAAATATATAACCATTCATTATACAGCATAAACGTCGTTTTACAATTATTAGATAATTATTATAATTCAAGTTTTGACTTGCAATCGATACGAAGCAGGGTTTTCAAATTCGTATAATTTGGCATTTTTATTCAGATTAATTTGAAACTTTTAATAAGTAATTTCATATATTTCTTTTTATGGCGAAAAAAATTCACTAAGGGAATTACGTTTACGAGCTAAATTATAAGTTCTTATATCGAAACTATTAGACGGTTCAATGTACAGAAATAAATGAAAAATGTAAGATCATGTGATGCTGTGCTTAAGAAATAGCCAAAGTTTAAGAATTGAAAATTAAAAAGATTTCTAGGTATACATTATATTTTGCATTAGTTTTTAAAATTGATTAAAATTGATTTTTTTAAAGTTTAAAAAGAACAAATAACCTTTGCACCAAATTAATTAGAAATACAATGATTTTTTTGCAGACATAGAAATTAAATATGCAGTTATTTTGAATCAACGTCGTGAAAGTGAAATATAGTGACGAAATTATCTTCAACTGTAATTTTCGTTGAATTCATAACAATATAAGACATTTTTATCGTGCTTTTCGAAAGTGAAATACGATGCCAGGAATGACTTAGCAAATTTTACAATTGCCGCAGCTTTTGTACGACTCTATTTTTCATGCTTCCGTAGCAAATGCACGTGCAGGGTCAATGCATACAAGATTCATGGTAGACTAACTGGAATTAAGTAGCGAAATTAATTATGCGTATGAAGGTGCGGTATAATTAATATGCATGTTATTCAAGCGCTATTCATCTCGAGACTTTGGCTGAAACATGGCTAGGTCTTGTTGGAACACGTATTTTTTTCAGCATCCACTATGTTTCAGGCTCTTTTGTTACTGGAAAATGAATCCAATATAAAGTAATAAAAATATCAAGAAAAATAAGTTCTTGTTTGCAATAACTAGTAATAAAAGAACACAAGTAAGCCATTTTATATAATTTCAATTAAATTTGTTTAACAGATTACTGTAAATTTACTTTCTAAAATGCATCCTCCAGCTTTTTAAAGACACTCTTTGTTGCAAAAGTAGGCTAAGCCTAATGCAAAGGGTTAATTTTGCAAGAACAATTGAAGTATAAAATAATAGCTCAAAATTATCATAATTTATACATAACAATAATTGTTTTATACGGTAATATCGTACGTTTTGAGATCATTACCCATCTAAAACCAACGATCGTGATCCAAACACAATGGAACAGCTCCGAATAGCAAACGATTGTTCAAAACGTTCAAATTACTGCAAACCATGTGCAAAATTAAAATCCCCGTTTTGTAGTCGGTATCGTGCATGACCGGTGATTAATCGAAAGGGTTACGAATACTTTGGCGACTCGGTGTATATCGAAACACGTAATTCCGACTGTGGTAGTGCAAAGGCGTTTAGTTGGCTTCGCTTCTGGACAGGAAACGAGCAATTAAGCGGCCAGAGCGAGCTTATCTCGCGCGAGAGGAGTATGCGAGGCAGCTTGGGGTCCGATGCTGTCAGAGGGTATCCGATAGAGGGACCGAGAGGGACAAGGTAGACAACGTACGGTAAGAAAAAGATGAAGAGGAGAAGAAGGTCGTAAACTCGTCCACGAATCGGCACGAGACCAGGGTGATACGCTGTGTAAAACGATCATGATTGGAATGCCATGAAGGCCTATATGCCTACGGAGTCGGGCCACACCGCAATAAAATCGGTGATTTAGCTCGAGCCGTGTGCCGGGAGAGATCGGATAATCGAGGACGTGTAAAATTGATTTACCACGCAGATTCGCCGGACGAGATAACAGATTTTCTTGTCACGGTTTTGAATTTCCGAGGCTAGATTGTTTATTGCACGTATCGCGAGAATTTTCACTCTACTTACTCCTTTTTTTCTCTCTCTCTCTCTTCTTTTCGTTGATTGTCCGTTGTTAAATCTGCCCGCGCATTGTTCGCGGGATACAGTGCATAATATCGGATATCTGGAAAAGTTTTAACCCGTTTTCAATATTTTGGTACAACTATTTTAACCTTTTGCGGACGTACATACATTTTTCATGTTTCGTGAGTTGAATCGTTTTTCATTTTTTTTTTATTGTTTCAAGCTTTCAAAATATCTGCAGAAATTCTCCACGTTTAATTATTGAACTCAGAACACCAGTTAAAAGTTCATTTTTTTATGGAATAATATCTGCCCGAGAGAATTATTTCACAGATTTTAACGTATTCCTAATTAATTAGTTAATTAATCCTTAATTAACTAACATGTGATATCTGGAATAAAATTATAATAAATTGTAATGACACAATAATTCATGTATCATAATTATAAACATGTAAATTTAATTAAAATATTAACTAAATTAAAATCAGTTAAAATGTTAATTACATTTGTAAAATAATTTGCTCAAAACAGCAAAGGTGTATAGAATTTCTCTGGTAAAATGTTAAATTTAAATTACAAGGTGTACAGCGTGCACCTTTGTCACGTTTCACGGTGCAAAATTGCAGAGAAATGCTTGAAATACAACATAAAAAATATTCTTTTAAAATATATTTAAAATTGTAAAACTGCGCTGCCCAAAAGAAAAAAAGACAAGCTTTAACGTGAATATAATGCTTTTGATATTATTCAAATGTATTCAGGTTTAAAACAAACCATTTTCGCTTCAGTTTCATTGAACGTATTCAAATGTCAAGAATTCGTTTAATTTTTAGCCGAGCACTTTATCAAACGAACCTCATTCAAGGAAATTAATAACTAAATTGTAGGAATGAAATGACGTTTCCGTGTTAATGTGCCGTGTCAAGCGGCTCGTTAACGGAGCCATGTAATTTTATCATCGCTTAAACTGTTGAGTTTGTCAATGCAGGGAAATTGTGCGAAATTCGGTACGCGAAGCGGAACTAATAACCAACAGCTGGTTGATAAAACCGTCTAATCCCATGGAATTACAAGGGAAATCTATTCCATGAGATTCCGTATATGTGCGACCAAAACCAAAGTAAACAAATTGGATTACACGGATCGATTACATTCGATGCGAACCATTTGAACAGACCCTGAATAAATTGAACAGAATTAATCTGTAAAGTGATCGCATTATCCTGCGAGAAACGTTTACATAAAACGATTATTTTTTTTTCTTGTTTCTGATTTTTGTATATATTTGCACTTTCTGTTAGTGTTTTACGATATTATATAAACAGTTGGTCGGAAATGTTTGATTTTATGTAACACTGTCGAAGTTTATCTTATGAAATTTAGATTTAAATTTTTCTTTTCATTTTTTAATCAATAATGCTTTATTATTTTAATTAGTTCATTCAGATATATGGCGGATTTTTTATTTTTTAATATGAATGATCTTCCTTTTCATGAATAACTATGCTCTACTGCAAGTTTTAATAACCACCTCATTGTTAAACATTTTACTAATTACCATAATTACTAAACTTTATGGATAATGTAAAAGTGATTCCATGGAGAACTGATTTCACCAAATATAAATAAGTATTTTTCAAAATAGTGAACATAAATTATTTTAATAAAGATAATGAAATTTAGATTATTTTAGATTTGTATATTTTCATATAAATCTGATTTCTGTAAAAGAATGAAAGAAATAAATTGTCTGTTTAACAGTTTGCCTGTCACGGTGAAGGTATCATTAAACAGAACTTGTATTTCTAAGAATTCCGATGTTTTATTTCTATAATATTTTGTTAATTCTGTTATCCATAATTTCAAGTACCATTTGGGGACGTTGCACATTAAACCAAAACCTTCTATTTCTTCTTTTTTCATAAAATTATATACAAACTTAAAAACAATGGCTTAATATAAATATTTCCAATTACATGTGTAAAGAACATTTTTAATGCTGGATTTCTATGAAAATCCAAGTGTCAAAATATTAAAATCCCACTAATCACGTACTTTAGTTTACGTAATTAAGAAACGTCTGACCGCACTTATTTTTCTGCTCTAGCGAAAAATAACAAAAGCAGAGTCGTGATAGTTTGGCTGTCAGGTACGGCCGTAATACCACCATTGACACCTCTATACGCTTGAAAGTCGCAAACGTAATCATGCCAACGTGCCAAACGCTAGGCGCACGCTTTATTAAATCAATCCGATTATAGCCAGGCTGGGGAGTCATGTTTGCACAAAACAGACGTTATCGAGCACGTAATCTCGGTGAATAGAGTCGTACACCGTAACCACAATTCCGTCACATGCGGAAGCGCGGGCATAATGCCGACAAGGGGAGACGACGGATGATCGTGTGCCCCCCCTTTACCCCTACCCCCTTCTTCACTGGCCGCAGACGCTTCCACAATAGTGTAATCGGGAGGGTGTGCGGGACAGTGGGCACTTTGTGAGTCACGCGTCATCCACCGCCGACCCACCCTTCTCGAGATCATCATCGACGACCCCTATGGCGAGCCTTCGCTACTTTTTACTATCTTGACGGCTATCAAACAATTTTTTTTTTCCTCCCTCTTTCGTTCGTCCAGTTTTTCGTAACCGAACGATTGTTATTCAAATTCGAGTCACCGCGGGATGCTGCTAACTTGTATCGTACAGCGGTATGATTTTTTTCTCGTTTTTATCTCGTTTGCGTATCGTTTCGGAGGGATTGTGCTGCAACCACGCGGTTAGAAGTAACTTTTTAACGCATTTGTGTCGGGTATTGTCGTGAAAACGGACGAAACGATTGTTGTATGTTTGAGATTATTTTTGTTAATGAAGTTGAAAATAGGAAGAAAATTATTATAAATTATGTGGAGCTGATTAAGACTTTGGATAGACGGGTAGCTTCCCCTTAAAACCTTTTCGCTGAGAACAATTACAGAGCCCTCTAATGTAAATTTGTTATTCAAGTTAAAAAAGAATTAATCGGTTACAGTCGCTGTTACCGACAGAAAGGTTAAGGGATGAAACCACCCTCCAAAATTTGAAACAGCTTCTAAACAGTTAACTCGAATACAGTTCGGCAAAAGAAAATAAAAGATAATTGTCAAACGTATCAACAAACGATGGGCATTAATGTTATTAACTAGTGGGTAATTTACGAATATTTTATTTAATTAACGCTCAATTGAATTCTCATTGCATAATAGGCATGCAACGTGTCACGCGGGATTTATATTATGCAAAACGTTTCTGATTTATTTACGTTATTGCGTTTTCATACGTGAAATATGAGTTCCATTTGCCCAGCGAACAGTAGAAACTGGTCATTGGACCCATTGTACTCGCACGAGTAATGATAATCGACGGGGTGTACAGTACGGTGAGCACTTTGTGAGTCATGCATCATCATCCGCTGCAACAACCCCAAGGATCATCATTGTCGGCGATTCACTCAACGCGATTCAATCGTTTTTTTTCCTTTTCCCTCACTTTTCGTTGGATGCATTCGTAATCGATTGACCAACGACTCTATCAGAAGCTCAATTATTATATACAGCTTTCGTTTGGGGGAAATTTTTCAAGTAGAAGATTCAAATTTAATAAATAATTTTAAAAAAGGAGAAAAATAGAGGTACCTATGTTAATGTTTTTTGTAAAATAAGAATTATTGTTTACCTTTTATAAATATTTAATTGTAATTCTATTATAATAAGCTGTTCATTTTATTTGAGTATTTAATCGGTTCTGATATTTACAAACGATTATAAATGATATTTAATGATAATTTTGACAAATAAAAAATTATATTACTTGTTTGGCTCCAATAATTTAATATAAACTCTACATTAAATTTTAGATCTTTTTAGTGAATACTGTTTCTAAATTTTCTATTACAAACACATGTGCACATAGATAGTAAGGTAAATTAGTATTTACGTTTTCATATTTTTGAATACTAGTAAGAGTAAAATAAGTTTTAGAAAAATTTATATTTCTTATTTTTGTAATATTTATATTTTATCCTTCTTGATAAACGTTTGAAAATATTTCAATAAAATTATGTTTACTATAAAATAACTTACTTGGTTGACATTTTAATTTTTGTTTAAATGGTATAAAATATTTGAAATTTTATATATTCCATAATATCTTGAAAAATAATAAAATAGTAAGGGGGATATTTTAACTAAAGAGGGCAGTATTAAGTAAATTAATAATTTCAAGTTTTAGTTTTTCAAGTCATTTTACTCCAACCCCTAAAAAGAAAAGCCTGAGTCTTTAAAATTATATTATTAAAAACTTGCAACAGTTTTGTTCACAAAATTCGATTTTACAATAATAAGCAAAGAAGATGTGGTCAATTAAAGATAATTCGAGTTAGAACGGGTTAAATTGACTTGTCATTGATTTCATTAGACAAATTCACATTAATTACCGATCCTTTAGCTGATGCAATAATACCCAACAATAAAGTGTCACACGTCCGTTACAAAATTCTCCCACGAAAGAAACTATGACGAGGTTGCGTTTATGGTAACTCGGTCACTTTCTAATTGGGTTTATCCTGTCAAACTTTACCACGACGTAATTAAAGGCCCAATGAAATTCGGTCTTCTGGAGGTAGCGCTCGAAGCGTAATTTTACCTCGATCTTATGCCGACCACACGCGCTCGCTCGTTTCGTTCCAGTACATTTATCTTACGGGATTAACACGAAAATATCTGTTCATATTTCACGAAGATTTCGTTTCGCGAAACGTTAAACGGAAAAAGAAGAAAAGAAACAGGCAGCACGCGCGACGAGAGCGGGGCCGCGGAGGAAACTTGGTCCGGTCAACAAGGGGGTCGGAGTCGAAAATTATTGCCGATATTAAATTGTTGGTGTACGTTACATGGAAATAACAGAGTACAGCGGATATTGATACCCGCTGTTTATTGTGAGCAAGGGTTACGATGAGGCAGCGGTGCGTTACCGATGCTTTCGCTCGATAATATCGAAAGCCACGCGTAGAATTAATCTTCCTCCGGCAATCGTAAAGAAAACCGGGAAACGCTCGTCCCGTGGGTTACGCGGCGATGCGTAGCAGATGTTTGACGCTGTACACGCGTTATTTAGCCTTTTCGACGAGGAACTTTTTGCTTTTCATTAAGTGGTTTCAACACTTTGACGGCCAGTGTCAAGTGTTCGGAATTTTAACGCCTATCCCGTTCGAGTTCGAACGGCTTACATATGTATACATCCTGGAGAAATAAACCTTCATGCATAAACAATAACTTAAGCCATGAATATTCTACTAATATTTTAAGTAGACCGCGGATTTTTATGCAAATGTTATGTTTTGATATTAATTATAACTTTGATTGCAGCGAAGTCTTAACATAAATATACACAATTTCGCTAGATTTTAACACTTGGTTAACTCAAAGACAACTTAACACGTTGACTGCCATCAAATTTTATATAATTAAATAATTAATAAAAGGAAAGATAAAATAAACCGAGGATATTGTTAGTATTAGACTAATAGAGCAAACTAGTAATTTGAATAGTTACATTTGAAAATTAATCGACAGAATTTTCACTGTGGCAGCCAATGTGTTAACCACAACAATTAATTAAATTTAAATTGCAAAGTATAAAATGTCTAACCAATATTTCAGTCATACCCCTAGTAACAACACATAATGAATAAATGGTGTCAATTATAAAATTCGAGTATGAATAAAGTCTTCTTTTTCACTAAATAATTTTTTTAGCATGTACGGTTTCGTTAATTTATTCATAGAAACATTGACAAAAAAAGGCAACTACTCATGAAATTTTCTAACAAATGAATTGTTAAATTGTAATTCCCGAAGAGAGTCTTCATCCCCAAAACGTTCATCTTCCAAAGATTACCAATTATGTCAGTTTAGAGCTTCGCAAGCAATCGATTTCGTGAAATACGACGTATTCTGGGCGCAACAGTAGATTGCGCAATATCAATTATCCCAAAGTTGACGCAGGTTAATAAACACCCTCGGTAAATTCACGTTGAGGATGCGTCCGGGACAAGACGTTCGTTAATTAACACCGTTGGGGTATTAGCATCCTAAATTTAGTTGTCGGGCTACCAAGTTGTCCGAACTGTCGCGTGCGTACCGAGTTGTGTATTTATTAAACACCATTCGGTAAACTGATATTATAATCTAGCATATGGGGATAACGAGGTGCAAATAACTGCGGATTACACACGTAGCGGCCGTTAATAACAGCAACGGCCGGCCTCTGTCGTGCGTTCGAGGCGACAGAGAATTTTAACGTGTCAATCGGACACACCCCGTGAAACGTCCCCGGGTAATAAGGCGAATTAGCATGAACGGCGGCAGTCAGTAACATAAACGAACTTAACGCAACGTAGCAACTAATGAATTACGTGCTGAATCATTCCATTGCATGAAATTAGTGGGAAATGATGGCTCATGGCGGTACGGTAACGAACATCGTAGGTTTTCAGAAAATGGCTCTGTAGGAAGAGGAAAACACATTGCACTCAATATTCAAAAATTACGCATTAAATGTAGGTTGGGTCTGGATTAGTAACAGTTCGTTTTTGAAAGATTTACTCCAAATTAAAAAAAAAAAAAAAGTGGATTAGTAATAGTTTCAGTAAGGGCATGAATTTTTCCAAAAATAATAAAATATTTTAAGATATATGATTTAATATATATATTTCATTTTCTTTTTAATTCGGACAATAAATATTGATTACAATTTGAATTGAAAACATTTACGAATTCGAACTTTCATTAATTGTCTAGGAGAACGACGTTGATTGTAGGATGACCTAGTAATAAAAGAAAAATGTCAGGTAGTCTTGATTCATCGTTCGATCTCTTCAAGGCCGTGTTGATCACCCATTGGCCTTACAAGCCGTGCAGGTAATTACCAGTGGAACACGAAGTAACGTGATACTGGACTGACTGTCGTTACAAGAAATTCCAGCCTGTGTAATAATGTATTCTAGGTTGAATCATAGTCTCAACATATGGACGTTCCGGTATGGCGTTTCGTTGCATGTTCTGCGATCGAGAAGCGTATTAAAAGTGATCGCAGGAATCGCGTGTGTCGTGGTTGGTGGAACTGAAGGCCCTCGAAAGCACGTGGGTCAGTAATAGCCTGTGCATCCAATACCCATGCATACACGGCACGAGCGTATCTTGATTGCACATATAGATACCATTGTCCATATGGATGGGACAGTTTCTTATTTATTGAAAACGTCTAATTGTTAGCTCTCGAGCCTGGATCAGTCGTGACACAAATTTCAGAAAAATGTTATAATATTATATTGCACAACTTTTAATCCATATTATTGCTAAGGTGACACTATTTTTTAGTATAAACATGTTTCTATTGAAAATCATACAGCACCTTAGTATGAAGTAAAAATTATTTCCATTGACTTTTTTCCATCTATTCCCATTTATCGAAAGTGATAATAAAACATATAAAAAGATAATTGACAATGTGTGTCGAGCACTGATCGAATGGTACCAAATAAGAAGGTTCCATATCTTAAGAATATAGTGATTATAATTCAGATAATTATACAAAATAGTATTGTAACGCTACTCTTAGAATCGAATCTAATTAAACGCTTAATTTACGAGTATATTTTAATTTGAACACCCATTAAAATTAAATTTAAAAAATTTATCAAACTTGATTCAAAAAAGTATTTTATCTTTGCAAGATATTATAAATTTTGCTTCAAACAATAAATTAATTAATTCAAATCAGTATATCAATAAAACAAGTATACTGATAAGAAAATAATTGAAATATTTTATTTTATTTCTACAATTTTTAATATACATCTGTATTATCATACGTTTTCATGATTTCACAATTATTTCCCGAGTTTGCTTGTCCTAAGACTTTTGAAGGGTAGTGTACGTAATCCACACCGTGTGCCATCAGCATCGTTGTCATCTCCTTTGAAACCTTGCCCAATAAGATTTCGATCCGTACTGTCCCTCTGCATTGCATACAGATGCAATGTTATTTCTCGTGTTTACAATGTCTATTATAATGAGCCAAGATTATACATTCGCGCATCCTCGCCACCTGGAATCGTTTCTGTCCCCGTCATTAATTTTTAATTAGGATTGCACCATGGTAATTTGAACCCTTATCTTTGAAGCATTTGTTTTCGAGCCATTGCACTGAATTCGTTTCAATTATCCGGAGGAATATTTTAGCAGCGAAACATGGACTTCATTCTCAATTACCATATCTTTACGCTATTTTTTATATTATGTACAATTCTATATTTTTATGTTGTACATAGTTTAAATGATTTAGTTTTTATATAGTTTAGCTTAAATTATTTTATGTATTTTATGCATTTGTTGGAGTATAATAATACTATACCGAATAACAGGAAAATTGTATCTTATAAAATTAAGTTTTATTTCATTGATTTCGTATAAAAGATATCGAGAACTGAGTAAACTGAAGCTCATAATAATACGAATGATACAAAGTTTCAAACTTTTATGGAATCCGAGATCTGGAGATCGTAGCCATGCGGTTTTCGCAATAGCATTTATTGTACCGACGTAACACGTATAAAACTAGTTTCTGAACAGGTATTTTAAAAGTCCAGAATATTATCTGAAATATACAGAAATTTTATTAACATTTTATGACTGAACGTATATAATGCATGCATGATACAGCTATTCAAGTGTAAATATCTGAAATCACGATTGAAATGTTAACGCTTTGACGATTTCATACATTCATTTAATAACTTTATTAATGCTTTTAATACAAATTCAAGAGTTAAAAGTATTGATAAAATCTTTATGTGGTTTAAATGTGGTTATAAAATTTTATATGGCTCAGATTTTAAACTTGAAAATTAATATACCATGGATACTATTTTTCGATACTTTTATTTCGAAATTAGCTAATTGCTAGCAACGTGATATTTATCTTTATGATCCTTTTTCGATTAGATCAATTGTTTTAACATATCTTAGAGTGGTAAAATAATAATTGAAGGTGAACATAAATTATTTTTATTCATTAAAGATACATAATTTTTAATACAGAAGAATAACTTTAAAAATAGTTGGAATGCTGCAAACTCGTAATATTTACCCCTTTCGTTTAAAAAAATGCTTAAAAAATAGTTCAGAATTCTGAAAAAGTGTAATAGCTGCTAATACCATTTGCCATTAATTATTATTTCTTAAATGCAATTTAATTACCTACCAATTCAATTGCCAAATTACCTATTCATCAACCCTAACATATTATTTATATTTTCCGTATAAAATGCAGTGCAATTCAAGAATACCGTAATCCAATTACTTCGTAATTGTCTACAATTCACGAAACAATCCAATAATAACTTCGTCAAATTTTGCCCGCACTTTGGGAACCACTGAATTAATGGTCCCGCGCGATAATGTCAGGTCGTCTTTAAGTCGAACAAGCGTAAACGTGTCTCGATAAAGTGTCTCGACAAGGAGCCGTATTGAAGATTCGATAGTCTCTCGAGCGGTGAATTTCGAGAGTGCCATCGAGAGGCGTGAATGCTCTCTTTGTCAAGATGCAAATGTCAACGGGACGCACACCGGCGGTGTTGCATTATGTTCGATACACAATGCCGAAATACTCATAATAATGGTAATGAAGGAAGAAATATGGGCTATGCAAATGCGCGAGGACGAGACCCCGAGAGACAGGACACGGTGTATAGGACGTTGGTAGGATACAGAGGGGGAGAGAGGGAGAAAGAGATATAACGAAGGCAACGTCGAATTTATGTTTTTTCCTGCTCGTGTGGCGTAGATTAAAGGCACGAGGCTGAGCATACAGGCGACATATGCTCGGTGCAGGGTTGCGCATATATCACGTCGTTGTCAACCCCTCGAGCGGTCGAACCCCCGAAATTACGAGGGCCACTGTTTATTATTTCTGTCTTCCTTTCCGTGGTACCCTCTGTCCAAACATAAGGCGCGCGACGCTCGATCTGCCCTGCCGCAGCGAACGATGTTTTCGCGGCTCCCTGTTAATTCCTGTTTAATCGTTACAAGATAAACAGATCTGCTCGTGTCAAAACGGGGCAATATCTTTTTTCCTGACATCCTTTTTTTTTTTCTCCTTCTTTTCACCGTGTCATGTATAGCTGTTCAAAGGATTTAATTTCTTTGCCGAGGTGTTTCTCGCTGAGGATAAATACTTGAGCGCACACAGGCCTCCCTAGGGAAAATAAGGATAAGGATAATTTGTATCCTTATTTCTTTCCTATAAATATTTATTATTTATTTATTTATTACGTATTACTACCATCTATTTTGAGTAGAAATATCATAGCTATAATTTTCTCAGGGCCACTAAATATATAATTTAAATAGGATAAAAGAAATTATTACTCAAATTTTTGGATGTGTTATACTTCCGTTGATACCATTTGAGTTGTGCCAATTTTTTTCGAAAATAACTTGTAGCATCAAAAGCATAAGTCGCTAATTATTCAATTATTTTATTTTCAAATATTCTCTAAGCTCGATATGGGCCGCTACAAAAACTTCTATAACACAAAAAATTCCTAAAAATATTCCTTTCTTTTGATATACAAATAACTGTCACGTCTGAACTTCCATTTCAAAAGTTTCTATGATATTTTATTCTGATTGAAAATATATTTTTTTAATACCTATCACATGAATTTATAAAACTCTTTGCGAAAAATTTCTGTTCAGTTACTATCCTTTTACGATCGATTCGGTATTTTTGATAAATTATTTTAGTACACACTCGACTCACCTTTATGGTTGATTTTCTTGAAAATCAAGTTTTACGAGACAAAGTTTCATTCAGTATTTTCCGTTCTTTGTTGCGCGAAGAAGTTAAACATTTTTCTACCTCGTATCATGGTTTCCGATACACCCTGTATATCCGTACATCTAAATTCAAAGGAAGATCGAGGAGCAAAGGACTCAGAATGTTCCAATATACTTGCCTGTTTATTCGAAGGCTTTACTCGTACCAACAAACGCAAAAGCGAATATTAGCCTATGTACTGGGCGTGTTTCCACGAGACCTTCTCGATGTTGGCTACGTGGGCGTTGTTGGGACATTGAACAGAGCTTATGATGCAGACAAAACCCTCGCTATTTTTCAATCATACGCTTAGAATGATTGTTACCGATGACTTGCTTCCTACACGGGGACAGGTACGAGGATCTTTCAATAAAGAAAGTGACAAACGGCTATTATTTTAATACAAACTGTTCGTCGAGTCTAATAGTTTATCTATTTTTTCGGCATAGTTCCTTGCCACAACTTCAATGAAGTTAATTATTTTAAATGCAATTTTACAAAATGCAAATCGCCAGTAATTAATATAATAGTGTTAGATAATAATTTTCTAGATATGAATAAAAGGTGAAAAGAGGAATAATAAAAGAATCACCAACAACTGTGGGGGGTGTCTTACCCTATCCGCATAATCGACAAACCGTATTTTTAACCCATAATTAGTGACAGAGACTTTAAAAAGTTTGCAAATAATGACAAAAATAACGATAATTAAAGGATGCTGGACTTTTATTTTAAAAGTAAGAAACATATAGAAATCGGTACTCGAACGAACGCCACGATCAACTACTGACAGAAGGACGGTCATCTAAGAGAGGATGATCACGGGGCTTACCGAAGGGAGACCCCTGGCCCGCAGAAACAGTGCTGCTAATATCGGCACACTCGCGTCCCATAAATCACAATGGGTAACGCCCGTCTGCATGATGCATCGCCCTATCGATTCCTCGATTTTCCATGCATCGTAATGAAGCTGTTGCAATCGTGGCGGGGTAGCAGGGAGCGAGCGTTGTATACGTAGTTTACGAAGGTGCAGCCTGTTTCGGTGATTGATCAACGCCGATAGCTTTCGTAGGAAGCAAATATTTGCACGTGGAATCGGACTTGGCTGAACATCGATCCCGCGATATACGCGCAGTTTATCCGAGTTCCGATGTAATTTTGTTATCTTTATTTTTGTACGAATGCGTTGTTCGGCGACGAGCATCATATTTATGATAGTATCTGCAGAGGTTTTCGCTAACTCCCGACGCACGGAGGGGAGGTAGGATTGCTTTATACCTACCATGTTACTAAATGTATAAACATTTATTAAAGTGCTCCTTTCAAGGATTATTTCGTTCAAAATAGTTTTGTTATTAAAAAATAGACAGTGGTATTAATCTTTTTTCTACAATAAGAAAATAAAGGAGGATAAACAGTTTATCCGGTTCCTGGTCTTGGATTAAATTTCTTATTAATAATAAAATTAATGAAGGAGGTAATAATCAAAATCTAATTGCCATATCTGTAACTCCTAATATTAATGGAATTAATCAATTTCCAAATCCACCAATTAAAAAAGGTATAACAAAAGAAATCATTAATAAAGCGTGAGCTATAACTGACATAAAAATAAGAATGTGAAAAAGACAAATTTTTATCTTCTCGAATCCTGAATGAACCTTTTGTTCCTTTACCTTTTAGTAACCGCTATCGCTTTGATCTGAATTCTTTGAGCCAATTTCGACGAAAGAAGATTAAAGAACGTAAAAGAGGGAGACTGGCGTTAATTAATGGGATCCCAAAGTGAAAATTATAAAATAAAGTAAGCGCATTGAGAAGGGACACGAATGGGGGTGTACGCACCTGCGGTTTCACTTTGTGCATCGAAACTTTGTACTCTCGATCCGCTCGCGTTACACAAAGTCCAAACTCTCTAATAATTTCACAGTAGCCCGAAATGTCTGCCTCTTAATCGATGCTCTCGTCTAACATCAAAGCGTTTGATGACGTTAAATATCGACCTGTATGCACGTACAGCCACTAGAGTCATAATAAAATCATCAAGGATCGAACTGACTATACGTAGCTACCCGAAGGCTGCTAACAGAATATCCGCAATTTGATCGGGCAAAAACGTAATGTCGCTAGTTTCGATAAGAAACATTAACAATCCATTAACACATTGACTGTCAGACTGAAGGTGCTGGAAATTTCATAATTTAATTGGTACTTTTATTTCGAATGAATATCATTTATCACTTTTATGTTACGGTAAATGTGACAATAAATGGCTATTTTAAGTCGCATGGATGTAGCCTGAACGAAATTTGAATAAGGGATTGACATGTCTTGTCAAATGAAAGACCTAAGTAGAGAAAATAATTGTATTATTAGAACTCATACAAAACTAAACCCATATTCTAGAGAAAAAATGAAATATCGCCGACCATATCGCCTTACTTCCCGTAATTGCCTATCGATACTGACGGCTATGATCGATTTCCTATCACCACCAAACTAATTAAATGTACTTACATGTAACAATGCATTAATGTTAATATTCTAAGCTCGTTTAGAAATTAATAGCTTTAATAGATGTAAGACAAAATGTACCTTGCACTTTTCCAGAGATTCAAAACTTTGCACAGATAGAAAAAAATAATAATTTGAAAACGTTTTATATCCTTGCGTTTGCAAAAATATGAGAAACTCAATTGTTCAGAAGCGCATCTTCTGATCATCCGTATTCAAAACGGAAACAACATACGAAATTGAAGTTACTCAAAAGTCTGATCAGAATAGTTGAAATGTTGCAGTGGATTCGAACGATGTACAACTGGCGAACGCGGAGTAGAAAAGGGGTCGGTAAAGGATCGTGAAAAATGAGGCGAACGATGTAAGAGAGAGGATAGGTGGTTAGGAAGCTTTGTAATCCATCATCGAGCAAACTCGCCGCGCCGGCAGAGTAGCTACGTCTGATATGCATTAACATATTCATGCGTGACATTGCGGAGTTGCGTGTTCCCTGGACACGCATCTGTCTCTTCGTCAATCTTGTCGTTGACTGTTTCGGTCTTACGTGTTTTTAATGAAAGGTGTTTTATTGTCAAAGTAACGGGACATTAAATAAACATCAGATAGAATTAAAGAGTTAACTTCCGGAATAGAGATCTTAACATTTTCAAGCTCAGTGGGATCACGATGGTACCACCTTAATAAAAATTATTGCAAACAATTGATTATAAATATTATATTTTATCGTAAATGGCCAAATGAATAAACGGATTAAATTTGTTAAATATCTGTTTAAATAAACGAAATTTTATGTCATGCAAGGGAGGTTTTACTGTATTTTCGTTGATTTCAAACATGATATAATACAATAAGAACATAGACATTGACAAAAGTGCAATAACGAATGAATTGTACGGGCAAGATTAGTTTCGAACTGACGAGCACGAATTGTAATAGTGCCGTGAAGAGAAGTACAGATTGGCATTGCAATTTATCACTCTTAGGATGAAAGGGTCACTAACACCATTGATGATTTTGAACAGGAAGCCGCTGCTGACGACCAGTGCTGAGCGCCTAAGAAATTTGCATATTAAAAGGATTTAAATGGCCTCGTAGCCTTATTTGAACTTTAATCATTTTTTTTTTTTAAACAGTATTTAATATTTTTGTTTTTAGCATATAAAAGACTTGTTTACAATTGCAAATGGATACAGAAGTAGGTTATCACGGATTTTTCATTTTTGTCGCAAACGAAATCTCAGAATCTCAAATTTCAAATCTTCTGAAGTGTACACATTTTGTATTTTTTGTTTAAATAAAAAGAAATATGATTTTAAAAGATTTTGTATTCAAAACCATAAGGTCTCATATTAATACTAATTCTTGATTAACATTTTCTTCATTTTTTAAATAAACGATGTTTGATATTAGAAAATCAAACATTTCATGTGTCACTATTTAATAGAGTCTTTCGTAGATTCATTTATTTAATTTAATTATCAATATTTAATTAGCAATAAATGATAATAAAATAAAATAATAAGAAATATATAATACAAGTTAATATTACTCTTCGTGCAATAGAGAAATAACTTTCCTCCAAAGATTTTATTTTTATTATTAACGATATTAAACATTTTATGCAATAGATGATTACATAACGTAACAGGCACTTTAATAAGTATCCTAGAATTATTTTAGATTTGTCAAAAGTACGTAAACCGATAAGAATACTAAAAGGGTTAATTTTCTCCTTATTAACTCTTTACGATTAAATTCAATGTTACTTTTGCGAATGAAAAGTTTTAAAAAAAACTGAACTCGATTTTACCTGTTTCATTAATTTACTACATTTTAATGCAAATAAAGTTAGTAAATTATATATATATATATATATCACCGCAATGGCGCCAACGGAGTGTAACGAACTAAACTAAACAAAACGAAACCCGATATTCGGTACACTTACTCTGTAGATCTTTTATCGCAAAACCAATATTGTGTTCCGAGCATGTATTCAAAGACCGGTCATTTTTCAATCGGAATTCGAAACCTTCGAACCGTTTTCGTGCGCCATTGACAAGCACAGAGCTAGGGACTTTTCTCGAAACTGATAAACTTGTTGCGTCCAGTAAATCTGTACGGTCCGCGCGATAACTTTCACCAGATAAAATTCTTCTGCGATCGATTTATAGAATCGTAACGAGGCAACGCGTAAGTAAGCACCATACACGGTTTCGTGCCGCTCCAATTGTTCTTAGAACCCGTTCGAAAATGAGAAATCTATTAGGAAGCTCAGCCTGGCGTGCGTTCATGCTCTTTCAGCTCGTCCTGGCCACCCGACTGATATGGTCGTCCGTTTGTTCACGAGCACTTATTAAATTAACTCGTTTAATTGGACTCGGTCTTTTATTTCACCATGCGACCGCACGTGCACCACCCGTGGAAACCCGATTCCTATGAGAACCAGCGTCGTTCTGCCTCGTACAGCCTCCCCATCTTTCTGTCCGCCTCGGATGTGGTCGAAACTGAAATGTTTTCAGCTTCCGGACGTGTGCATCGTAACCGTTTCAATAATTACAACCCTTCGATTTGTGAGGTCACACGTATATCGAAGCTCTCTAATTGTCATATTCTATATTACAACAACAAATGAACAGGTTTTATACGATCGATTGAAAGCCTAACTAATAAGGTTATGAATAATTAATATTTAAGTTGAGGTTTTCAAAAATTGTATTCATTTTATTTGTACCGTGCGTGTATTGTTGGTAGCGTATAATAATAGCTAATCAACTGAGAGTCAATATTAGGTACGTCGTTAAATATTCAGGAATTAGTATTCACCAATTAGAAGTGTATCATTACATAGTCAGCAGCGGGGTTAATATTACAAGATATTAACATTTTCAAATTAAACATAGAATCATTTATTATTCGTGTCATGAAATATAATATCGAATAAAATGATTCGAAATATCCTGAATCTTTTTAACGCAAATTGTATCATTACCTGAAAATAATTGTAGTAAATGATTGAATAAAAAAGGTAATGAAACGCCTATATCCTAGTTTCACAGTTAATTATAATTTATGTAATTTGGTACAGAATGAAATTCAGTTCATAATTTCCAATTCCATTTTTATCATTACAGTTCATAAAATCTACTAAAAGTGTTGTAACAATAAAAATCAGCTGTTGAATAATCAGGCCAACAAGCCTAACATCCTTTCGACGAGGCAACATAAAAAGTTACTTAGTTTAAAGAATTTTTAAATTTCACGCACCAGTGTACATCAGAGGCACAAACGGCGCGCCTTAATCGAGGAGAGAATTCTCCCGAGATAAGATACAAAATTTAGTCCAGGGTAATTCAATTTACAACCGCACTAACATGCCACAAAATACCATAGTACCTAGGCACGCCGGTCTTTTACGGTAGCCGACGAAAAGGAATGCGCGATTATCGATAGACAGCACGATAACGGCCAAGTTCCTCGAGATTGCAGCCCATTTGGAAATTAACAAATTGCCTTCTGTCGAACAAAACGTATCAATTCTTCGTGTTCTTTGTGTCCAGAGATCTGAACATTGTGTTAAACTGTTGTATATCATATCACGGATTTGCAACAGCCTGGATGTAACCTTTTGTATCAAATTTGCATGTTTCCGCTCGGCAATGCAGTTGATTTTTCAGGGAAATATAACTACATATTTATTTTTATTTTTCTAAGTATCCTTGCAAATATAATTTAAATGGAAATCATTGTTCCCAATACTATATTATCTTATCTGTGATGGTATGTTGCTCACTATTTTGTAATTAAATATTCTCGAGTTGTTGGTAAATAATCTGAAAAAATGTTTCGAAGTCCAAAGGGTTAATGTTTCGGTACTAGGAATTTTTATAATTTATGTAAAAATACTGCAACAGTGAACATTGTAAATAGTAATAAGAATTAAACAGCAATAAACAAAAAAAAGTATTATTGCAGGATTAGTTTTTAATATTCAAGGCATGACATTTAATGATAAAGAATATTAATGAACAGTTTATATTGTAAAAATTTTAAACAATTTTAAGTTTATATTTTAACTAAATAGTCTGAAAAAAATTTCCGAGTGCAAAGGGTTAAAATATGAAATACGAATCCTTGAAATTTTCAATTAATTCTTTATATTGCAATGGATAAAAAATGAAATGATTATCCCAAATGTAGAATATTTAAAAAATAATATTTATCGTTTAGAGTGTGAATTTTTTGTTCAAATCGATGTTTAGAATCGAAACAAAACCGAGACGAACCGCTTTCGCTTATTTTTGTAGAATCAATATTGCAATCGGTGCAGTTACGACCATTTCCTATTCAATCGAAGTGCAGGTTTCATTCCAATTGTGGTTTTAAATTGAATTCACTTACGATTCAATGGATGAAAAGTCTGACCCTCGGGAATAGTACCATTCACAGGTGTTGTCTCCTTTACGAGACCGATGTAACTTGTCCTCTCGACGGTTTCTTTCACATTTTAAATTTAAATAACTACCTTACTTTTAAGCGGTCTTGTGCAACGCGCTCGTTTTCAGCATGTCAATGAAGCCGCGAACATTAATTTGAAGCTGACAGTAGGGTACACATAGAATCATTGATATTGTAATTTATCAATTCTAAAACAAAGATCATTAATATCGTTGACCATTTTTAACTAGATGACAGCGCCGATGATTAACGAAGGTTGGAGCTGTTTTTTCGGGCGCTATTTACTTTCTTGATTTGGTAATCATATTTACGAATATTAAAATTCATTCATTCTTTTCGCTAATATTCAATTTTTTGTATATGTTGCGATAATTGGTTCTTTTTTCAATTAATTCGTACATTTTTATTAAATGTAAATTACATGACCTAGTTAGAGGAATGTAATAATTAAAAAGTAATTACTTTTTATTAATATATATGGCACTCAAAAGAATGGCGAAGTATTTCAAATTTTATTAAAAACAAAACTGTATCACGTGCATATTGGAGATAATTTTAAATTTCACCCCTTTCTTTCGTTTTTTTTTTTTTTTAATGAATAATGTCAGTTCCATCCTTGTTTGCACGAGATATTATTTATTGACAGTACTGGCTTCTCCAATTTTCATGAAAATTATTAATAAAAGCTACATTTACTTTGATATTCGGTTAACACCTTTACTGCCACGTCACCCATATGTGGGTGACACCTGAATTTCCATAAAAAGTTGACACTCGTGTTGTTAAAAATTCTTTTATTTATTTAGTTGAAAATATTCCTCTATACTATAAATGATAAAAATAACGAAGTATTGTTGAAATAGAATATAAAACTTGTTAAAAGTACAATTACTATCAAATGAAACTTTTAAGAGCTCCAACGTGGCAGTCAAAGTGTTAATTGATCCACTCCTGTCTTTTACTATCTACTTTACAACCCCATTTTCGCCCAGTATACTACACATTAGACGCTAATTAATTGTTTGTTCCTTGATATAATCGTAGAAGAAATTAAATGTTTTCTGAAATAAGAAATATTAAATACCAAGGATAAAACACTGATTACGATGAATATAACATGGAATAATTATAAAACCCAAAATTATAAAAGTCATAAATGTATTACGCCTTATATAGACGTATTTAGTAATATATAAATAAATCTTTTATTTAAGACTTATAAATTTGTATTATTATTAACTCATTTAATAATTTCTTTTATCCAACAGAGTTAATTATCAATTTGAAATATGCTCGCAAAAGGACTTGATTTTTAACCCTTTCAGCGTTCACTAAACTGAGAGGGATATAAAATTTGTTCAGCTTTTATTTTATTAATATTCAACTTCTCTATTATTTAAATTGCTAATGTTTATTATAAATAATATGAAAATATTCTACAATTTATTCAATATCTTACAAAGTTTCTGCTTCTCCACATTTTACCCATACATCATACAGATCAAGTGCTGAAAGGGTTGAACCAGTGTTTCCCAACCTTATTTGTGCTACGCCCCACCTAAGCTTTTCTAAAATTCTTATGCTCCCCCTCCCCAAGATATGCATAATTTTTAATATTCAAAAATTGAAATGTTCACTAAAGAAACTTTAATGATAGGTTTTAGAAGGAAAATTATTGAGCAAACACAGTAATGGAGAACTAGTACAAAATAATTTTAATCAAACATTTTTTTATATTATTTTAATTATTAGTAAATATTTATTACTTAAATTTAGTGAGATCCTTGCGCTTGATGCTTGCTCCAAAGAGATTCTATGTCAAGTTTTAATTTAGTTAACTTCAGTCTCAAGTCTTCCCGTTTTATTATATCCAGTCGATTTCTTTTTTTAGCAAATGAAAAAGAAAATGCATTTTTTGGAAGTTCTAAACGGATTTACCCTCTTAACGATCGAATTGCCCCTCCGTGGGGCGTGAGCCGCACGTTGGGAAACACTGGGTTAAACAGTTCCTTTTTTCCTTTCGGTTTACTCGAATCGCTGAAAACTCGAGCCACTTCCTTATTGCCGCAGCCCCCTCAATCGCTCGCAATCTACGTACACAATGTATGAATAATCGAGCACGGCGCATCGACGATCCCGAGGAATCGGTCGAATCGATCAACTCGTAACGTAACTGTACCCCGTGTCGCGTTTTGATTAGTTTCACTATCCGTCTAACGACTGTTATTACCGATGCTCGTTCCTGATCGATGTCGCTCGCAACGAGTCCGTCGAGCTGCATCGAGAACACGCTCGTTGCTGCTTCATCGGCCCCGCTTAACTGGTACATCGTGATTCCAAACTAATTGCCGACAGCTTTTCTGCATCGATAGGATGCAAGCATTATGCACCGATGCATATCGTGCGCTCGTTATGAGCCGGATAATTCCAGAAATTAAGTCATCAACGTGTACAACAATGAAATGTTTCCATCTTTTAAGAAGCTCGATATTTTTACGGATCAACAAGCACCGAATAGACATTTTTCACTCGATTAAGTACACTTATTATGTTATTCTTCTTTAGCGTTTTCATCCTGTCCGCTTTTATGCCCGTGGAGCAGAGTTACGATAACGATTTAATGATAACAGTGCTCGTGAGAAGTTTCATTGAAGACAGATAATCGCTCGTGGGGAATCGTTTCCGATATTTCGCAAGTATTACAGTTTGCTTTGGTGATGCAAACTCGATACCGACCCCGGCTAATCTCGTGCCAATTTCCTTGAGTGCTCATAATGTTCTGTAAACTGCGGATCTTATCGTTATACGACATGGATCCTATAATTGTAATTATTCGAAATACTAATGAATTAGGGTCCAATCGTACATGGTTTAAAAATAAAGTTACGAGATCCTGTGAAATACATTTAAACGAATGTTAATAAAATGTAAGTGGAAATCGTAATTATTGCGGAAATTATGACAATTTATGTGTGGCGAGAATTTTATTAGCGCCGAGGAACTGAAGGGTTTGAAAGATTAATGTTAAGGTTGCGTGAGGGGGTTGATTTCGGTGTTCAACGAAGCGAAATGGGTTATTATCGACAGATACGACGATAAATGCCAGTCGCAGAAAGATTGCGGTTTGTTTTAGAAGCTCGCCAATTTACCTTGTCGAGACAGACCGGCTGGTTGTCCGCTTTCTCGCTCGTTCGACCTTCTTTCGCAATGTTTAACCGCTGGCTACATCGTGTTCCCGTTGTTATTGAATCTCTAAATCCCCCGTGGATATCTAACCTAATCTGCGCTGACTGTCGCACAGTTTTCTTCTTTACGTATATGCAGTTAGCGCAAATGAAACAATTGAATATAAATTTGCACCAGTAAGCCTTGTTTAATTTAGCTTGCAGGTATACAGAAACCACCATTTTTGGGTAGATGGGATAATGCCTTTGTTATTTGCCATTTTAAGCTGTTTAATCTTCGTTAATTTGGTGTTTAGCTAAAGAAAAGCTGGTTGCTTAGTGGCTTCCCTAGGGGAAATAGCAGCGTAGATCAAGATGGCTACTGATTCTGTACTTAATAATTATTAAGAGTTTGTATTCAGAGATGATAATTACTCTAATCCAGACCGAACCTAAGTAAAAATCGTGGTAACCTTCTATTTAATTATGGCAAAAGTGGAAATATCTTTTTCTAAGGAGCTATTTTTCCTAGGCTAGTATATTGTATTCGATACAATAATAATTAATCGGATGTTTAAGCGACTATTACAATAATGTACAGTAGCTAGGTATCAGGAAAACATGATGTGCCAGGAGGTATTCTTCGCGACACTTTTTGGAATCTTCGTGACAACAAATTCCAGGAATTACCGAAATTGTATTTCAGCATCCTGCTTGTTCGAAAATAAGGTTTTGTATTAGGAGAACATGATGTGCCAGGAGGTATTCTTCGCGACACTTTTTGGAATCTTCGTGACAACAAATTCCAGGAATTACCGAAATTGTATTTCAGCATCCTGCTTGTTCGAAAATAAGGTTTTGTATTAGGAGAACATGATATGCAAATCTTCGTGCCATTTCTTGGAATTTTCGTGACGTTATTATTCCAGGAATTACCGAAAGCGTGTTAAGTGCATTAAATCTTCTCTATTTAGCACCACCTCGAGAACAGCAATTACAGAATAGGTAGAAGAAGCGCTCAAGTGTTCTAAGGAAATTGTTCAACACACACCGACAAAAACATAAAATAAGACTATACAGGTGAGAACATAACGAGCGAGGATAGAAACTGTCAATTACGGAGTGATCATATGATTGCCAAGTAGAGATGATTTACCGTAATTTGAAAATGTCGTACGTGTTCACATGGTTTATAACAATAAATTATCGAGCAACCTTTGCTATTTGAGACACAAAAATAGACGACATTTTGTGTGCACCGATCTAGCAAAAGCGGTTGATATGCAACAAGTAAAGATACACTGGAATTAAAGTAGAAGGAAAATAGAAAACAAGTTATGGATAATAGAACAGAAAATAAGCAGATAGGATTACTCGGGTCTTAATTCGACTCGACCTTATGTCGTAATCGAAACGACGAGGAAATGAGAAGCAATTACGAGACACGTCGGCACGAAGCTCCTTTGGAGTCAGATTATTTAAATTACTGTCACACAACGCTCCTTTCTCTGCGATTGAAAGGAACGGCTCTTCCTTTTATCTCTCGCGGTGGTATTATGAAACAACGAGGACGCGAAGGATCGATCGATCGATCGATCGATCGATCAACGGAATACGAATCCGTCGATTGTACTTGAACGGTCGAACGGTTGGATGAATTGCATGAATCCGTCGTACACCATCATGATTATTCTTCCTACCCGTTTTTTTTTCTTATATCTTTTTTTATCGTCCGAATGAGGTGACGAATAACCACTTCAAACGATAAAATCGAAACATTCCTTTGATTCCTTGCCGTTATAATTATTTCTCAAACGATAAAATGTGAGGATTAATTAATTTCATACCAAACACAGATATGGATCTGGGTCTCCAAGTTAGAATGCTTCAAGTCCAATTTATATGTTGCCTGCATTAAATTTTTCATTCTTTTCGATAGTAAACATTGTTTTATATTTCATTTTAGGTTGTTTAGTCTTTGTGATTTTGGGGTTGAACGAAAAACGGTCCACGATGTAAAAAGGGTTAAGAACCACTGGCGTAGACTTCTGGACGATCGATATTATAGACATTGCTGACCTCGGCTGGAAAAGTTAAACGGCAAGATGCTATCGTGATCATTGGTCGAAAAGTTGGCAGCTGCTGCCAGATGCGCGTTTGTTTCAGACGATCGAATCTTCATGGGGGAGGATCGAACTAGGTGATCTTCACGACCTTCTCGGGAACGTTAAGAAAAGTCTGACAATTCCATAACTCGGCTTCCATCTGCTCCTCGAGACTTCGCCTCAGCTTGTTTTCGCTCCAAATCATTCAATACGTTACGATAGAAGATGATGGATAGCGTTAAAAATAGAGTAGAGTTCGGTTAAAGAAATTTCAGGATGAACTTCCATAAAACTGTTAATGTTCAGAATAATATTTAAATCAGAGAATTTGTTAAAAGAAGCAAAACATGACTTTTCAGTCTAATAACATTATATGACACTATTTCTTTTAAGTCTATCAATAATTAAAAATTCACAAAAATTAACCCTTTCGAAGCATTTTTGGACACAATTAAACCTAGAAGCTTCCAAAATTCAAAAGCCTTATTTAGATGTTTATTTAATTTTATTTCTTTTATTAATTTGCTTTGAAAATATCCTACTTAATCGCGCATGTCGCCCTAGAGGCGCCACTCGAGCGCAAATTAATTATGAACGAATGACCACTACAGAATTTTAACTTACATTTATTTCTATTTTTTATACTAAAATTTGTAATCGAAACATCAACAATTGTTTCCTAACCTATATATTATTGCTACAATTTACTGTAGTTATTACGATACGAATCTTATCGCAACAGCACTTGTATGGTTTCAACTGAATAGATAAATCTGTAACGTCGTAGTATTTAGAACTGTATACTGATCAATATGTTTAATATTTCCAGGAGGCAGCAACTCGAACAATCCGTGTACTGCGAGTCTGAATCCCGACGTGCCGCACTGGAAGATGAGAGGCAGGATGTTCAAGGCAACAACCAAGAGAAGATAAAGGTAAGAAACTATAAATGTACATATTGCATACTCGATGGAACTCGTTAACCTACAATTCAGCCGTTTATTGTAAAAGTGGGGCAATTGTACAAAAAAAAAGAAAAAAAGATTGTATTTGATCCGTTCTCGATATTACACTGGTATTTGGTCCATGCTTGTAATTGCCTGCAATATTTTAGCTTTCTAGAAATGTTTTTAGTTTTTTATATCGATTGCAAAGGTTTCATTGCGATATTACTTAACCAACGTAATTAGACCTGTAAAATGATCTGAAAGCAAAGTTAGTATTTGAATGTGGCATGTGTTTTGGTTTATGAGTTTAAAAGGATTAGTTTATACCTTCTTTATTTATAAATATTGTTTTTTCAATTATTTCAATATCCATTTCTTATATGTAACTATAATTATACATTTTATGCACTTTAAAGCAGATGAAAATCAAATTTTGTTACAAAATCTGAAAATAGTACAGGTAACCCTCCTGTTACACGGTAGGTAGGTTCCTAGAAGATATTGTGTTGTGTGAGACCCAGAACTAGTACAAAAATAAAATAAAATATTATTTTCATTTGATATAACCTTAATTTATTCAATTTCTTCCGGGATTTCTATCGGAATAGAGTTATAAATGAGTGATTTATAATTTATTTATATATTTTCATGTAAAGGTACTATAGTATACCTATTAGTATACTAATAGGTATACTATAGTATTAGTTATCACTAAAGAATAATGAACTCATTATTTTTTTCCGCTGTTATTTTACGGTAATTTAGTTTTGAAATATATTAAACAAAATAAAACACAAGCTTTCTGCAATTAATCCTACCGCGTTAAAGCGAAACCGTGTTATAGGATGCCATATTGTAGGAGAGCTACCGACATGTGTGGCCCTAAGTTAAATCACTTTATTGTCTGCTATTTTATAATATATAAAAGGAGTCAGTATATGACAGAGGAATTTCCAATTAACTACTGATAGTAAAAATTACAATTATCCACGAATGTAATATTTTTTCCATTTTAAATATAGTTGGGTAACTACACCTGCAATTTTCATTTGAATTTAAATTAAAAAGAAAATTATTTTCTTTTTCTGCCTTTTCGTTTTGTGAAATTAATCGATTTAGCAATTCAGTGGCTCTTACTTAATCCACAACACGAATAACCTTTTCCTTAAAAAAATATTTATTATAATTATATTTTGATGATTTATGGATTTTTGTATGAAATACAATATTTTATTATGTAAGAAAAGCATTATATTATATTTTATATTTTTGTTTTTGGAGGGTCAGACAGGTTCACATCTGTGTCTGCTTCGATCGCCGAACTTTTGCACTTATCATAAATTTTATTACCGTATTCTTACGTTATACAACATTTACGTGCATTGTTATTATAGTTTCGTAATTGGCGGATTCATTCATGTGCAGCGTGTTGTAGCTCAATTTCACAATTATAACGGGAACTATAATCAGTGGCCACTTATTGTAGAGTTACGTCGCTTGACATTTCGCCTGCACCTCGGTAAAGGTTAATAATTAAAACCGAACTTTGTAACACTAATAGTTAATAACTGATCTGTTCGATTTTTGAATTGTTTCCAAAATTTAACCCCTTCTCCCGTTGTGGATCATATACTACCCTCTTTAACTCGGTTGTCCTAATTGACACTTTGAAAGATTCGTGGAAAATAAAAGTTTGCTATTTAAAGCAGTTAAGATAAATAAGTTTAAATGATATAAAATATTTCAAATTTCATTAATTCTTTTAAAGATATAGAATAGAATTTTTTTTATGAATTTCACGATTTTTTTGCTTGATTCGTGTTTGAATTTTTATAGTGAAATTAAATTTCTTTAACACTAGAACTAGAACTTATTTTATATTACAAAATTAATTAAGACGCTTTTGTCGAAATGTAAGTCAATTTTTATTTAGACAAAAAAGTTATTCTATATTAATTTATGTTTCATTCCTTTATTTATTGTATTTTCAATTTAAAAATAAGTGTACACTGAACGTGGATAGTTCTAGTGTTCATAATTAATCTTGACACCATCGAGTAATGAAATTATTGTTGGCCATGGAGTAATAAATAATTTATTTAAAAAATTAATGTAATTAATTGTATACTCAGAAGTAAATTGTTGCAGCAATGTAATTCAGTTTAATTTAATTCATTACTGTAATGCTTTTTAATTAGACTGCTATCTTTTCATGAAAGTAAATACTTTCCAAAAAAGATATTCATTAACTGTTTTTTATTTATATTGCTTACAGTTGCTTACATGTAACATTTTATTGTATTTTTCTTAATTACAAACTTTTATTTGTTTATTACCTACTTATAACAAATCAGTACTTAAGACATTAATTATATCTATAGTATTAGTAAATATTTATTTTAGTTACTTATTTCCACGTTTGTTAATATTTAAATTTCTAATGTAAATAATAATTACTGCAATGAACATTTTTGTTTCAAAGAGAGTTTAATTAAACCTTTTAGTTAAACTGTAATTAATTTTATCATTCAATAAATAAGAATTTTAAGAACATTAACAATTCCTGTAACATTTTTCCCATAAATTGTATTCTTATTTAAGCTTAAAATATTTTTCCAAAAAGGAAAGGTGTTAACGTTTTATTTACAAGTCCTTATTCATAAAATTAGATATTTTATCAAATTAGATGCCCAATAAAAGGCAAAATGAATAGGTACGTTACTGTTCTCAGAATGTAGGTATATCATAATTACCGTACACCAGTTGCCAAACGATAAAACGTTAATTAAACCTTTTACAAATTACCTAACCGCACGAGCAAATAAGAATAATGCTGTTGCCGTGTTTTAACTTTGCAGTATTGGAAATTGGACGATTAATTGGAAAGCCACTAGAAAGCAATCAAATGTTTCTTTGTTGTTCACTGATGAACTAACATATATTGCACCCATGCAAAGGGGGTAAAAAAATCAAAGGAATAAAATTGTGCAGAAGAAAGGATGAAAAATTGCATATTTATTTGAATATTAATTAGTAGGTCGAAACAAATTTGTAACAAGAATGTACATTTTTATCGAACTGTAAAATGAATAGTTTAAATCTTTTTCCATTTTCGTCTTTTATATTAATATTTTATATTAATTTAATGTACATCAGCGGATTTAGTTTATATATTAATTATTTTTAATGAATATAATAATATTCAGGCACAAAGGGAATATATTCAATACATATTACACCCACTTTACAATAATTTGTACAATAATCTTATTATTTACCAAAATTATTTGTTATGTTCAATATTATTAATAAATTTGTAATCGATGACGTCCTGGACTAAATTTTCCGTTCAAACACGTTTCAAAATTATTAAGTTTTGCATCTCCTTATTGTTAACCAAAATTTGTTATTATTTTCAATATTAAGTAATAATAATTAAGTAATAATTCCAATAATTTTCAATTACTAAGTTTTGAATTATGATTAATATCTGGTAGAGTGAATGGAGGTAAAATAGAAAATTACAATGTAAAAACTTCGTATCGATAATTAGAAAATTAATTTGAACAGCGTTTGCGCGCAATTTATAATATCGAGGTATGCCTCGTCGAAAATATCATAAGAACATTATTAATAGATAATACTATTTCTCGTTGCAGAGTACCACGCAAGATTTATTCGAGTTGCTGGAAAGGGTGCAGAGTTCGCGTCTCGATGATCAACGATGCGTTCTACCACCGTATTTTTCTCAGGTAGGAAACACATTACGGTATACGCCGTTCCATCTTCTATTTCGTTGAATCGAATTCGTGTTTCTGGGAAAGTTTCAAAGGCACGGGAGAATTGAAGTTAACGGAATACCGGCACCCGTATACTTCTTCGGACCTCTTTCATTTACCCCCTTGTATCTTTGTATTTATTGCGATCACCAATTTACGAGCTCGTCAGATCATTATCAAAATTAATCACAATTTACTTGGCTATTTATTTTTACGATGTATAATCTGTCCTCAAGGTTTTATTAGTTTGCCCACTTGAAATGCTGTCGATGCATCTTTAACTCTTTTGATGTCGCATTATTTTTAATTGATTTATACCGTTTTCATTTTTAATTTAAAAGAGAGTCTAGATTGAACGTCGGGAGTTCTAGTGTTAACATTATACAAGTCAAAATGACTGGTCCCGTATACCTAGTGCCAAGGAAATTCTACATTTTTTCCTCGCTGTGCTTCTTCGTAATTTACACGTATCGTAATAAACAAATTATAGATTAGTATGGTTTGGTATCTATTTGTGACACGGGAAGATATCTCATCGTCTGTTTTCCCAAATACAGAAAATTCAGATTATAAACTGAATTAAACAGTAACAATTTAACACTGACTGCCGCAGTGAAAACAGGAATAGTGTACGCTGCAAGACTTAAATTTCAATTATTGAGAGTTCTATTGATTAATTTTCAAACGTAACCAGTCAGATTGCTACTCTGCACTATTAATATAATAGTGACAATATCCACAGTGTATCTTATCTGTTCTTTGATTAAACGTTCGATCACGGAAAATTCAAGACGCCGGTCGCCGGTGACCACAATGGCAGTCGACGTGTTGATAGAAAAGAAAACAATCTTCCATAGCAAAATCCGATATTAGTCTCCGTCCAAGTGGTTGCATTCAGAAGCGTGTTCGATTAAGGCGTTCGCTTGTCCACGTGCAATCGTAGCCTGAAACTGTCCGCCTTGAATGACTCGAAGATAAATGGACATCATCATCCACGGTTCTAGTAGCAAAAACCTTTAGGACGAATCGTTTCGACACGCGCTGCTTGAATTTCAATCAGGATCATAAGCCGTCCTTCTATCTGTGTACAAAATGTTCGGCTCGCCGATTCCGAGGGGTAGAATCTTGCCAGTCACGTGCTAAACTGTTTTTGTCAAGGCAAGTCGAGGCAAGAAACGATCGCAGAATTCGTTTATCGTCTGATCACCTTTCCTTGGTGGTAATCGATTCGCGTTCGACGATCGGCGACATTGTCGCTCGAAAACGATACTGCAAATTTGATCGTCTGACTGTTCGTGACTTTGCGGATATGAAAATCGTCTCTGAATGAATCCCCCGGGATACGGATGAGTTGTGCATTATGGAAACGTAGCATTGAATTGTAGATATGGTTTGCGGTAACGAGAATAAAAATAGAGTAGCCGAATGGTATTAATTCTAATAGTTAATTATAATAGGGTATTTTACCCGCGATTTTTAATTAAATTCTAGCCCCCTACCAAAAGCGGTCCATCAATATTGGTATATGCAATACGATCCCCAGGATATGAACTTATTTTTTCTTTTCTGGCTAAAACGAACGATCTTGAGTGCGTCTGATTATTTTTTGCCATTTCTTCATGTGGTATCCAAATGTATACGTAATCATATGCATAACACGTGCTGTAACGATTCGTGAGAACCTTAAATTCGCAGGACCCTCTTTTGGTCCACTAAATTTAGGCGGAATACCTCGAAAAAAGGGTTGCACCCAATCTATTGTTTTACTTGTTTTGATTCATAAGAAACATTAAAAAGAATGAGTAACGAAACTATGGATTTTAAACAAATGAAAGTTTATTATCTTTCTATGTGAATATCTCCAAAATTGTAATAATTAGCCTAATACCGTAAATAAAATGATTATAACTTAATGTTTAACGAAGATAGCATCGGAGGTATGATTGTTTAAATCAAATGTTAGAAATTTAAAGACAATATTCAAGGTTTAATTAGAAACTTTTGGCATTTGAAATCCCAATAAAATACACATCAAACTGTCAAAGAACATTTAATAAAAGAACACCGTGTACAGATGCACTTTTATCTCATTAATATTTGACAATACTAGCATGCCTTGAAACGTTAATTATCTCTCATATTTGTTTTTCATAAACATTGGCTTATTTTCCTTATTTGTGGTAATTCTATTAAAATTAAAATTCTTTTAATAACATGTGGTGTTACACGTTCATAAATAACGTCGAGATTTAATTAGGGAAAGTGTAAGCGAGTTTATTAAATGCAAATGTATGCTAATTTATATAATTAAATGGAGTTCAATGCTCCCGAAATTTATGTACTGGCAAAGAAAACGTTGTATTGTTATAAAATAATTAATATAGCACTGTTCAAGTATTATTTTTAATATTTTTCTAATTTTATGTTGGCGCTCCCACAAAATCGTCCAAGTGGCGCCATCTATCAGCGAGCGGCGAAACTAACACAGCCGAAAATTATGTTTTTCCGTAAAATAAGCCACCTTTTGAAATTTTGACACGTGCATTGTGTTCTACGATTATGATTTTATAAGATAAGATTGATTAATGATCTCAAAAGGGGTTAATTATTAAGATTGAACAAACATGTTACCGACGGGCATGTAGCGATTTCACTACGATTCAATAGGGCTCTGACTTATCGACGCGAGTTCGAAATTATTCCTGGTTCTGCGTAGACTAAGGATACGGACACAGGGGACTTGAATAAGAATATAAAAGTTCAGCACATTACTATCTAACTATTTATTTACAATAAAACTATACGGCCAATGCTCGAACTTACAACTTTTTTTCTACACAACGGTTAACATCAGAGTCACCTTTTCTTGTTCTAGTGTGGGTGGCGAAAAACCGATGAAAAAGGTGTCGCCACTATTTTTCTTGTATTTTCCTGCTTCCGGTGGAAAATTTTTCCGCGAAGCTATCGCGTTTTCCTGCTACGCGCGCCGAAGTAGAGGTCGCTACAGGCATCGAAATGCTACAGCCTTCTAGCGACAGCACGCTCAAACTAATCGGAACTAAACTTCATATAAACTTCATATATAGTTCTTACAATAATCGAATTTCCTCACGTTTAAAAACATGTGAAACGTCTTTAATTAATAATACGAAGTAAATGAAGCCCTGGATGCATGTAACCAGTTAGAATAATACGAACTAAAAATAATAAATGTTACAAGCCCTAAAATGAAATCATTAACAAGAGCTCTGAAACCGAACAAATAAGCCTGAATAATAAATTGAATCAGGAGAAGTAAAGCAAAATTAGTTCAGTGCAGATTTATACAAATTTATATAATTAAACATAGTTCTATGGTCACCTATTTTAAACAACAGCATAAGGAAACATTATATTATTATAAAATAATCAATTTATACCTATACAAGCTTTATTTTTAATTGTTTTTTCAAATTTATATAGGGCGCCCCCAAACATAGTACAAGTGGCGCCTTTTATTAGCGATGTCGGTAATATACCATTGAATTTATTATTAAGACTTATTTAACAAATTCTTGCTTTTTACAATTAATTACAGATCCTGGAAAACAGTATGCATGACTTTAAACTTATGCTATGTGACTACTCGCAAGAAATCAGATTACATTTGTTTGTGCTAGTAATTTTTATTAATGATTATATTTGGAGACCTGTAATACATTATTTTCTACTTAGTAAGTTTAGTAAGTTTAGTAAGTCTTGATACGTAAAGAAATTCAGTTATTACGGTAAACGTATTTAAATTTAGTTCCATTAGTTCGGGTGCACCACCGCTAGATCGTTATAGTGTTTCGATGTTTTGCAATTTTGAAAATTAACCCTTTTACGAATAATTCACCAGGTCAGCTTCATAGATTTTTGAACGTAGAACACGATGCACTTGTTGGAAATGTTGAAAAGTGGCTTATTTTTCGAAAAAACGCGATTTTTTGTTCCATTAGTTTTACCTCGAACCGCTACATGGCGCCACTTGCATAGTTGTCAGGGGCGCTACATATATAATTACAAAAATAATTAAAATTAGTGCTTGTACATTGTTTTTAATTTATCAAATTATTTCGTACTTATTTAATTTCCTATATAAATGTTTTAGAAGTTAAATGGTTGTTTTATTTTGATTAATAACAGTCGTAGAATGTTACCAAGACACAGGGTAGAATATGGAGGTTCTTTTATAATATAAGTTACTTTTTTTACATAAATTTGCAATTAATAACGCACGATAGAAATTATAAAACAATTATCTTATTCGTATGAAATTAAACAGTTTTTATATTATTTTAATCAATGACGTACATATGCCGTTTATTTTACATCAAAGAATTTAATTAATTCAGGTTGAAAAATTGTTCCAATTTGCAAAATATAGATAATAAAAATTGGCATGGCAATGATCGTAACAAATATGTTACTGGATAGTATTTATATTACACGAAGAAAATTTTCTTATAACACTTTACGCAACGCGTTGTACCAGAATCCACTGTCTTGTTAATTTACAAGCAGGTGTATATTAAATGTAAATCTGCTTATTAACAGCTAAACGTACAGTTACTTGATTTAAATAACTGGATCCAGTATTATTTAAACTTTATATGTTAAAAGAAGGACTGAACGTGGGAAAGAAATGTATACAACACTTTATTATTATATTCTTTTAATGCATAAAATATTTGTTTTTATTCAATATTTATTGAGTACAGCTGTCGAAGAAATAAAAACTACGGCAAAATCATCGAGTATGTTTATAATTCTGTATAAAATAATGGTGGGTTTATTATCAACAAATTATTAACAACTTTTAACATGTTGAATATCAAAAACAAATTGATTTTTGTCCATTAAACTGTAGTGTATGCTGTAGGCAAATAAGAAATATGTAAAACGGAAAAAATAACTTATTCTGATAATTTCTACCTCCATATAGCAACTAACCATATAGCAAATATTACAATTGTAATTACCGAGTATCAAACCATTATGTATATAATTTTGTCTATCTAGAATCTATACATCGTAATATTATTTAAAAGAAGCAGAATAATAAATCATGCAAGAATTTTGTTTCGAAATTTTGAAAACTTTACGGTCGTTTAATGTTTCCGCGTTAAAACGCGGTGCAAACGTAATTAACGGTCGAGTTATTTTTCCTTTATCGCCGGCTGGAAAGCTGGAAATGCGGGTCATTGTTATTGGTGCAACAAGATGCGTACACGATTCTCAGGATGTTAGGGGGAAGGAGCGGGCTTCCGGCCGTGCAGGTACGCGCACCGGAAGTTTCGGTTGAACCGCCACTACCGGCCGTCATGGTGTGACTTTAACCGAATGGCCGGGAAGATATTTTCTGATTTCTGTCTGTTCGCGACCCGTGAAGATCGTAGATTCGAGTTTGGCGACGTTCACGCAGCACAACAGGTTATTGTATCCGCCTGTTTCACGTGGGAACGACCCCGAAACTGGCGCGAAACTCGAGCCGAACTTGACATCGTTACGCTCCGGCCACTTTACGAAATTGCTGTTATCGTTACCGATGAAAACCGAGGAAACGAACCAGTTATTCCTTCATTTCATTACTTGTTACGTTCAATTGTCAAACATACTTTTGACTATGGAATTTCAGAAGATTAATACAAAATCTGTTCGTTGTTTCCTGTTTAGTTTTATGCAATCTTTTATTATATCGGTGTTTGCCTATGTTCTCTTCGAAGACTAGAATTTTAACAATTCATATTTTAGAGAAATTTATGGGTAGTTTGTGTCGAGTAAACTCATAAAGTTACATATTTTTAACGATTTTTTAGTGAAAAAGAAGACTTGCTGTTATCGTTACCGAGGAAACGAAGCAGTTATTCCTTCATTTTATTACTTATTACGTTCAATTGTCAAACATACGTTTGACTATGGAATTTTAGAAGAATGGCACAAGATTGTTTTTATGCAATCTTTTATTATATCAGTGTTTGAATATATTTTTTGTCAACGTATTCCCTGAAGAGTGTTCTCTTCGAAGACTAGAATTTTAATCATTCATATTTTAGAAAAATTCATGGGTGGTTTGTAAAGTTACATATTTTCAATAATTGTTCAGTGAAAAAAAAGACTTTTTTATTGTTCGTGTATTGATGCGTGAAGTGTAGCTGGAATATTGATTGTATTTTGAATATTTTTATAAAAATAGAGAAAAAAATAACGCTCCAGTCAAAAAAATAATAGATTCAATAGAAGTGGCGTTTTATACACAGCAAAACCTCTATATCTCTCTACCAACATATTCGTCAAATCCAACGTTGGTTGTCAAATAAAGTTTGAATATTTATAAAAAAAATTCAATAATCGTCACTGAAGGTTTCAATAAGTGGCGTCTGAACACTGAAGTAGTTAATAAAAATCTAAACTCATTTAATGATAATGTTAACATTAGAACTACCGACGTTTAATGTACAATTTTTGTCAAATAGAAAATAAAACAGTAAATGAAATAAATAAGGATTAGATTCTTTATTTTAATAAAAATTAGCTCACATTTTGGCAAAGGCGTGCTGATATTCTTGTAATATAAAATAAAAGAAACTGGAACGAGTCATTTGAATCCCTTTGGTAGTTCTAGTATTAACATAAATATGTTATAAACAGTAGAGTTTCGTATTATAAATTGTCTATACTGTATTACAACGAAAAATGTGTTTTTCTGGTTATTTTTATGATTTTCAGAATTCATTGAACATTAATCGTTTTACTTTGAACTCCCTGAGTCTCCCTGTATGTATATTTAACGCTGCTTGTTAAAAAGATACGAAGAAAGATCATCGATTAAACATAAGAACCGTAGTAAAAAAAACAGAGGTCATGATACGGTTTTTACCAATTAAATATATAACTGTATTTTAACATAAAACTGTATTTTTGAACCTTTCTATAAGGGTATACAACTTTCTTGTAGGTTTTTATCCAAATTTTTATTTAACAAGCCAAATAATTTATGTATTATAAAACGTAAAACAATTATACTATGAGTGATCAAATAATATATTGTGTTAAAAAAAATGTAAAAGACAAGTAAGATTAAAATCTATTAAAATCTTACAATATTATTGAGTATAAATTATTAATATAAAGATTAAATAAGTGATAAAATAAATAAATAACCAAATCAAAGAAAACTGAACATTTTTAAAAAGTGTTTATCATATATTTGCAAATCACTAATATATTAATTAATTAATATATTAAATAATTTAATATTATTGTTTTATGGCCCATAAAACAAGAAAATAGATACCATGTTACAGTGAATTAGTTATTTATGATGCGAGATTAAAATCAGATTAAAAAGTTAGATTTCGGGACTTAATTATAGTGAGTCCATTGTTGCGATGTTTGTTAGTACTGGATCGAAAACTATTTCACAGTTTTATCGTACACATTGTTTGAAGTTTATCGTTGAAACGGCAGGAAATCAGAAATAAATCTGACGAACGCGATGTGTACAAGATAGTTCTTCTAATTGAGGTCATTCAGTTTCTCTTTTAGTACTAAAAGCGAGACGTGTGAATGAGTACTGTCACAAAGAAGATAACAGTACTGTTTCGCATGAGCCTTACCTAAATTACTCAATTTCGTGATTGCTATGTCAACGGCAAAACATGAAGTGCTTTTTAATGTTCCCCAAAGAATAGTATTTCGAACGCTACCGCAGCACATTTTACTTTTGAGACCAATTTTAGAATGCTTGTAACCCTTTCAGCCTTAGTGATACCACCAAAAATTATGATGAAGATTACATGAACTATTGGATAACATTTTTTCATTATAAATGGCCAAAGATTATGTTGAAACACTTTGTGATATAGTGAAATCATCTTTTATTTACTTTTTTTACAAAAAATGAAAAAAGTTTTTAATTTATTAAGTTAACTTTGTTATCAAAATCACTAAAATAGAAAAATAGAGAAATATGTTATAAGGGTTAAGTAGATGTGTATTTTAAATATACTTTTCTAAATTTGAGTTTCAATTTTTATAAAATTTAAGGTTCCTCTTCTTTGACTAATATTGATTTTTAAAAGTATTGGAAAATTAATTTCTATAAAAATAGAATTTATGGAAAAATTATCAAATCCTTAGTTATTTAAATACGAATGAAAAGTTATAACATAAAAATAAATATGATTTAATTTTAACTTTATTAGCAAGTAAAAATAGAAGTTTCTTGCTCTATTTTAGGAAAATGGTGATGAATAGATAAGAAAAATATATTTGAGGCATTAGAAATCACCTGTGAATTCTTTTTCTTGAAGAATAGAACAATAAAGTCATAAAAAGTATACAAAATTTCCTGAACGACAGAACGAATACCAGAAGGTATAATTGACGTAAATTTAAGACCCCTTTAGGGTAGTAATAAATCAAATCTTTAGAAAATTGGTTTCAGTTTCGGTTCTATTTTTAGCATATTTCATTCCTTTTTCATTTCTGATACATTTACAATTTCAATAAAACCATGAATTAAAGATTTAATGTATCTCCCCAAAGAATGTTATTTATTTTCTTAAATTCATTTGGACATGTCATTCGAATAAAAACAATTATCGTTTTAACGAGTTATCTCGCTTCGCCCGTTTAATGCAATAGATTATCAGATTAAACTTTAATTCTCTGCACTTGAAGACATTTTTACTGGAAGAAAGTAGAAATTTCTGGCTTAAAATGGTCTTAGATACAATGCTGAATTATGAAGCACTACAAAGCCGTATTAACAGTATTTCAAACCCTGGGCGAAGCAATGCCATGGGGCCCTTGTCCACCTATAGAAATACAAATTCAAACGGTAGTTTACGTCCCATGGAACCCTTGACAATTATCAATATTATAAATAATAGATTCAAAATTGTTTATGTAATAGTTATTATTGTATCTGTGTTACATCAACCGGTGAGTGACAGTGGATTAAATTAATAAACTAATGAAATTAATGAAATATTTCTTTGACATTGAATAATTTTAGGTAGTAAATCTAAGTAATTAGGTAGTAAATATATATGTATTAATTATCAATAATATCTGTAATTAATTATCTATATGTGATTCCTTGAAGGTGTAAATAACCGAAATTTTCGAAACCTGACATTTGGAAAAAATTGTATTAATTGTAAATATTAGTTGGTTTGCAAAATTGAATGATAAAGATGTTTAATTATACTCCATTAAAAATCTCATAGAGAAATTATTTAATCCATGGAAAATAGCTGCGACCAAAGGTTTGCTTTAAAAACCGATATTTCGTACGAACCAATTCGATACATCAATAAATATCAATAAATAATAAAAGGAGAATTACAACGCGTGAACGGGCAAGCAGATATTTCCTGAGGGCAAGTTCGACATTCATCAGGAATAAAGAAGAAGCTGACGACCCACGCATCGAGACACGAGTTTCGTTTGTTGCTCAAGTCTTTGACTCGGTGGGTACTCGTTAAGCATGGAACAAGGTTAACGTTTTCAAAGAGTCCACGAACGAAATCATGTAAGATGGCGGTGAAAGGGGGCCCAGGGAAATATGGCGGAGAGGGGACGAGGAGGTGGAACGCATCGCGAGAGGCTCGTGGCGATAGAACGTTGTCGTTTTCTGGCGCAGGAAGTTGGGTAAAATAATGAAAGAGGTGGACACAAAGGAATGGGAAGCCTACCTACTGGCAACGAAATAAGTCGACCACGAAATGACATCCGCTCTTCTGCTAGCCTCTCTCCGTCACGACAGTCTGTTTCCTCTTGGTTTCACCTTCCTCCACCTGTCGTTACCTCCGGCCATGAAAGAATTCTTATTCCTGCCGGTTTCGGGTTAACCCCTTAGAGGGCTACGTGCCCTGCCGTTAAGAAATATCGGCCCACTTATCGAATTAGAAATAAATTTGTCAAAGTTTAGGAAATTATTATGCTACTTCGTTAAATATAAAAGCAGTTGTTAAAATAGTAAAAATATATAGAAAATGTGGATGTTGGAATCTTTAATTTGTTTGTTTAAAGAAAGCTTGTTTTTCATACTTTATTTCCGATTATTTTGTTCATTTTTCATACTTTACACAATTAACTGTACATGTGGCAGCAAATCTGTGCGATAATTTATTTATTAATAATAATTAAGGTCTGACTTGAAGCATTGCCTCTAGTAATTTTGACAGTCTAACAACTAGTTCTATTTTTGCAATTTCTATACTAATCCTTTCACTATGGTAAAGTTCAACGCAAGGCACATGTTGTTTGTAGCTGATATATAGCAGTGGCACACATTCTTTGATCAATAATACAATAATTATTCATCGTGAAGGGAAGCAATGGAAGTTGCACTTAGAAAGTTTAAACAATTACCGATGACACGGTATTGAACGGTTCGCGTCGAGAATTTGAAAGCGGTGATAATTTATAATTTACACTATTATGTGATCGGATGTTTCAGTCCTCTTTAACATAGAGTGGGCGAGTTTTTGACAGCTTCTAGGCGTGAAAAATGTTAATGTTATGTTCATACAAACACAACGGAGATAAAATATGCAATTAGGCGTTGTAACCATCATTGGTTATGAGGAATGTGTTTCTTTGTTTAAAATATTTGAATAAAACTTACATTGCCCAATTAAAAATGATCAAAGTAGGTAAATGCCCCTTCATTCTTTAACGTTAGTATGCACTTCTATTTTATAATATTTGTTGGAAATTAATTCATATTTTCACACCATATTTTTAGAAAGCTTTTTCAGTTAATCAGGTATATAAATATTCAAAATATTCAAAACAATTTCTATAACAAAATTAATAATACTTATTGAACTGTTTTATGTTATATATTAACTTATAATATAATATTTAAATTTACAATAAAATCTACGTAAAGGTGTATTGAACTTGTGTAAACTAAAACATTGCAGAACATTCACATTTTTTTATAAAATTGTCAATGTATATCACAAGCGTATGTACACGCCCAGTAAATTTTAACTTAACCTTAGAAGAAAAAAAGAATTTTTGGTCAAATTAAAGGTACACCACAATCAAAAGGTTGATTAACTATAAATTGAAATGCAAATGCAAACACCTAAACTATTACACTTTTGTTTTCCAACAATTTTATTTTGCTTAACTTAATCTCCGGGCAAACGGTCTCTACTCCTCGTGTACGTAAATATTATGCAAATGAATTTCAAAAAAAAGGGGGAAAAAAGGGGCGATCGATATAAATTTGTTTGCGTACATATCGTTGTACCGATTTGCATAAGTTTCTGCGCATTATGCAAATAACAAAAGCGCGTAAACAATGTGATTCTTTTTGTTCGGTCGAAAATCGCGAGAAATATCAAAGCGGAGGAAGGATCGAGCTTACACGCTCGATGGTCGTCGAACAAAAGCATCCTCGAGGGATTATTTCCCTCGCGGAAGGAATTTTCGCGTACGAGTGTTCCAGGGATTCAGACGAGAGTGCTCGAGTGCAATTATAACGTAAAATTAATAATCGATGTTTCGAAACGCGACAGATGTCGCCACGTTCTTTTGTTTTCCTTCGTTATATGCTGTTTTAACCGCGTCCCGATACCGGCAGAAAATTTCAGCCGCGTAAATATTGAAACGTTCAATGGTCTCGGTGAAAAGCCAACAACCAGTGAACTTTAATGAAGTTACCGACAGCATCGAGAAATTTATGTGCATACATCAACTTTTACATCTACATACAGAGATGCAGGTTTACGTAATTTTTTTTTGCCGAAGACGATAATAGCGTGTCGGAATATCCTTGAGATAGTTGAATTAATTGTTAATTATTTTCCCCCGATATATCTGTTAATTATGCTCGATTTTATGATACATTGTTGAAGCACAATGAAGATCGAAGAACAATTACCAATTTCTTTTAATTAACGCATTACGGTTCGACGGTGAAAATTTGCAGTGACGGAGAACTTAAATTATAGAAATCGTTAAATTGAGTTTGACGAAATTAAGGAATAATTGTATTTATTTTTTAAAGTTTGTTTTGTGTACTCCAGGCAAGACGAAGTACAAAACGAAAAATAATTACATTCCAAATGAACCACTTTATGCATAATGAAATGTATAATTAAAATGTTATAATTTATGTTGGTTTCATGCTCCAATTAACTGTTGGAAGACGAATGGTGTTGAACAGAAAAGGATGCAGGGTCATTTTGACCTGTCGTTAAAACGTTATTGCCGGCGAAGGTATTTACAGTATCTTTTCACGCATAAATATTGTATTCAAATATAAAAATATTTACCATCCACAGAACAACTTTATTTTTTCTGTTAGCTTTGCAAATAAATCTGTCATGTTTTGTATATTTTACTTTTTATAGCCGACAATGATCCTGCATTTATTGCACAGTTCGTTCTTAATTTTTGTTGGCGGTAAAATGAAGAATGAAAATTTTGAGATTTGGATGATCTTGTACTAAATACACAAACTACATACTTCTTTTTAGGATAAAAGAAAATTGTTTGAACTTAGACTCTGAAAATGTTTCCTTCAAAGATAATCAATTTTAGATTGTCAGAGATATTTAAAACTTTATAGTGCACTTTAAGTTTTATTACAAATGGTGGTAGTATTCCGAGTAGCCATAATAGTATTTTAAATAGTATTTACGTGGAAGCAACGTGATTTTCAACATAACTCTGGCAATAAAAGTCTAGGAAATTTAAATCAAGAGCACATGCAATATATCGATCAATGCAGCCATTAATAATAAAAACCCGAGCAGTGCTAATAAATTGTGTTGCAGCTTCCTCGTGCATAAATCACATTTGATTACGTGTCTGTAGTGAAATATTTAATTAATGAGATTTTAGATCTGCCATTATTATTATCCAATTCTTCTAAAGTTGGTGTAGATAAATTGAAAACAAATTATCACAATACGTAGTTTTGGATTTTATCACTAATAATTATTTTATAAAGTTTAATATTTAATACCTAAAGCATCACTTTTTGTAAAGTGTTACTTACGGTTGTCAAAATAATTAAAATAAACCTAAGTTTTTAATAGGAGAATAATTTCATTCACGCAGTTGCATTCATTGACTGAAGTCACTTGTAAAACATTTATTTCTACACTTTATAACCGCAGATTACTTAATAACACGTTATCCTCTGTTCGAGCGGTTTGCATCAAAATTCTGATCTTCACCACTGGAGAAATTCAAGAAATCGCCGCGGTGCAAAGATTGTATCGTTGAAAACCGTTAAGACACGAATCATGAACCGCGACGCTTCAGTTTTTATTTTAGTTTTGAGAAAGTATGCGAGCAATCCAGTTTAATATAATAACCCAGAATTTCGTGGTAATTTTCACAATAGTGCAATTAAACCGTTTAACAGTACAAGTTTTACGCATCGAATGGAATTAACCGTGGATTGATCAGCAGGGTGGATCAATGTCTGTGGCCGTGTTAGAAATTGCGTGCAACCTTAACCCTCTAGTAGTGGTGCCGTTCTGGGTCAATCGTAACCCAGACATATGGAACGTAGTCGATGGTGTATTATCTGAAATTAGGTACTCGACTTTTTCGTATATCAGAAAAATAGTACCCAAGGGTTAGCTTAAAATATAGATGGTGGAAATAAAAAAGGGGACTTAATTAAATTTCAGTTGTTGTAGTAATAAAAATTTTAAGAAATACAGAATAAATTCAATATGCCATTTTTTTACTTAAAATATTTTAACACTCTGATTGCCAGTTGATCACAATTTCAACATGTAGATTTTTACATTACTATTCTTTATTTTATTATTTTTAAAGATTGATAATTTTGTAACTCACAATACAGTAATTGTCAAATGTAAATCTGTTGTAACATATGACTGCAATGGGGTCACCAATCAAATTATAATCGAATAACTAAAAAATAAGAAATCGAAGAACATTTGAAACATAAATTACGAAGAAAAGCAAGTGGAAAATTTAAATTGATAAGAGAAATAATCGTTTTCTGAACGTTAAAACCGCAAATTTAGCATATCATGGTACGTAATATGGTTACTTTTATTCTGAGGGTCACTACCATCAATTCCAGCTAACTTCTTATCGTACGAAATCGATTTCTTTTCAAGAAAAAAGCTTTTCTTTATGTAGTTATTTATTGGATGCCAGAAGAATGAAAGATTAAACATTCTTTTTTAAATATTTCAAGATAAAAAATGTTAAGCAAGTTCAATTCACGACTGTAAGATCTTGGGAGAATATATGAACAAGAAAATGAAGTGCTATAATATATATCTGTCTCTTGAAATATTTCGTATCTTCATTTTTGATATTTTATATAACAGTAGGTAATTTATATTTTAGTAGGGTCTAGAATTAATAATTCACATTTATAATAATATTTTTAAGTTCATATTTTACGAATAGTGCTTCCGGGGATGCAGCTATCTGATGTCAAGAAACGAAATTATATGATAGGATATCATATTAAGCAACCTTTAGGTTTAATAACATGGATTATAAATGCTAAATAAGTTAATGATACCAAACGTAATCCTGCGATCGGAGGTATTGATATCCTTTCAGTAACTTAAAATATAAATATTTCGGTGAAACATCAAAAGAACAACGACAATTTATAAAATATCGAGTACAGACCGATAATTTCGTCAATTATCAAATAGGTATCGATAAAAAAAGTACCAAGTTACTAAACTTTCAATACTACGGGATACTTTAGTGTCGAAATGTTTGCACATCATCGATGTGCAAAAGGTGGCAGTGAATAACTTTCCCTGTAAAACATTAAGGGTTAGATCTAATTTGAAAATGTCTCGAACGAGTCGATTGATCGTTAATCTCGCGCAAAGGAAGAGAGAAAAAAAATGATCGAAGTTCGCGTGGAATCGAGTTTACGCGCTCGATGGCGACCATGGCAACGTTTGTTCACGGCACGACAGCAGGATGGTGGGAGTTTTAAGAACAGCAGGACGTTCAAGAGATGGGGCCCTGCGGTGCGGCGAGGGTGGCAGAGGGGGAAGGTCTGCGGTGGGGAAGGAGAGACGGCAGACGAGGCAAGCCTCGAACCGTACGGTCTCCCGATGCCAGTCGCGCTCCTGCACTTCTGCGTAGCTGAAGTTGTTGTACGCGTTCGTTTCTTAACGTGTTTCTTTCGTATGTATGTGCGTGTGTACACGATCCTGTTCATCGAACGCGCCCACGGTGTAAACACTTTCTATTCTGACCTCGCTCCGGCTGATCGAAACGTGGGTGACGAACAGAGAAGCCAGAATAACGAGGAAAAATTAACCGCACCGTTAAACGCGATATACCCGTAGCCTTACAGTTTTATCCTACGTTACAATTGGCAGATCGAACGTATCGTGAGAATGACAGTGAACAGTGATAAGACGAAGAATCGTACGATAGAAGTGAGCCAAGATCGAGTGGGATATAATATGCTAATAATGTCAGCGAACGTGGAAGGAGTTACGCGTTAATCGAAAGCCGTAGGAGAAAGGAATTATACATACAGTGTGTATTGAAACAACTTTCTTCCCGCGCGTTTTTCGTTTAAAGAAAACGAGTGTAACGAAATTGTTGCGTATGATTCGTTCGAATTATTTGTATTCGGTGCAACAACGATCCCTGCAGAATACAGATTCGATTACCCTTCGTGGATATTGAGGTGACTAGCGTGTCGAGGATTAACGTAGTAACTGTAAAGGGTGCAACAGGACACTGGCGTTAGGTTAGGTCGGAGCGTTGGGATCGAACTGGTTCCCCGTAGTGCGGACAATAAAAGGATACGTGTGTTTTAAGTTTTAAAAAGTGAATCGAGGATACAACAGCCGGTTATGATGGGTGTATTGCGGTGGAGGCACGATCTCAGATCGGATGCCGGCCAACAACAACAACAGCAGCAACAACAACAACGGACAAACACTGAACGGGCTTCGACAGGACACAATAATCACGCGCATGCGCACACGCACACATTGCCGAAACTCATATCTCAGGTGAGTTTTTCCCGCGCTCTCAGAAATGCTGCAGTAATTTAATAATCAAATTGATAATTTTATTATTACATGTAAACGTTTTCTAAAAATCTTACATAGAAAGATATACAGTTTTGTGTCTTTTACTTTATTGGGTATTCTGTCTCCCCTTTTATACCGTCATTATTAGGATAACGATGGACTTTTTTAAAGGGGGTTAGGGGATCGGTTATCGTCGTTCAATCAGCTTTAAACCGATACAGTTTTTGTAATAGGCAGATGTAGATCTATGAAAGGGAAATATTGTATAGCCAATACCAGTAACCTTTCGTTTTGTGAATGGAACATATGTTCCACGAAAAGATCATTCATAGATATATATTGGGGTAATTCAGAAGTTTTAGTCTCCCTTACTTTTTTGCTTTATTTTCACATGATGTATGAAATGTAATTTACCGGTTGAAGTATTCGACCTTATTTTTTAAAACCTTCATCCTACTAGGTCTTACAACTGTTTTTTATTTAATCTTACAAATATAAGATAGTTAGATAATTTAAAAGCAAATTCATATTATTATTTATTTTAGGAAAGTTTCGACAAATATTTTGATTCTATTCAAGCTTTATTGTAAACAAAAGTATTATTATTTCATTATTTATCACTATTTTGTTTACCTTGTAAAATGATCACTTAATTCGCTATAAATTTCTTTACAAATTGTTCACACTATATTTACAATATTGGATAAACAAAAAGGAAAGTTGATTAAAACATATAGGCCTCATATAGTGTATTATTTTGCCAACAATGAAAGAAAGTGAAAACTCGTAGATTTCTCTAAATAAATATTAACCACATTGGTATAATGTTGAACACGTGCTAATATAGAATTAACTTAAAAGGAACAGATTAATATTTCAAATTTTCAAATTCAGTTACATAAGAATTTGATTATTTCATATGTATTTGTTTACATTCCGAACAATTTCCTCATTGTTGACTCATTCATTTGTAAACAAATCGCAGCACCGAAAACCTTAACATTCCTAACGAAAACACCAGAGAAACATCTGGCAGAATTATACTTGTCGAAATTGTTCACCGTTTGGCAGAGGTACAAGTTACCGTCGAAGCATAACGTGCTCACGGATTCCATCTGATCCGATCGAAATAACTTAGTCCCGTTTTAAACAAAATAAGAAAAATTCCAGGACTGCTTCTCTCTGGCTATCTTTAAGCCCAATAGAATTTCTCTTATCCGAATTATTAGGGAGTTGTAAGCGTTCGAATACGCTTAATATTTACAAACATATCGTCGACACATTTTTACAGACTTATCGTTTACGATCGATTATCGATAAGAGTCAAATCGGTGAGTCAGAACTTAAAATTCCATCACTTTTTGTTTGTTCCTTATGGAATCATTTTAATGAGATCGTTGACACTCCAGTTATGAAATTAATGTAATGTAATCATAGCATATTTGCTGTGATTTATAATAAACATTATTTTGATAGGACAGGAATGAAAAGCAGTAGTTATTTCACTTGCTTCCGCTGTTTCTCGCGTTTGCAATTTCTCGCTTTCACCTCTACTTCTTGACACGTATTCTTGAATACTTTTTTCCTTTTATATAGAACATAAATTGGTGGAAAATATACAGTTTTCTTCCAGAAAGAAAAATCGAAATCTTTAGAATCCATCCACTTTCGGAGCAGATTCTATTCAATTTTGCCTAATAACAATTTTATTCCATCTTTTACTATTTTAAGGATTATAGTTCGTATATAAATTAAATTATCCTGAAGGAATTATTTTATTATATTTGATCTTTTTCGAGGATGGTAGATTATGCTTTTGATTTTCAAAACCAGTATTGTGAAAATATTTGATCGTATCGAAAAAAAAGGAGAATAAAAATCATGAATAAACCTAAATTATTGAAAAATAATAAATAATTTTATAACCAAAAATTTATTCAGTTATTCATGAACGAATACTTTCATTTTGGTAAACAAAGTTTGACGAACATTGTAAACATTTAATGAGAGATATCAGAATTGTAAGAAAAAAGTCTAATAGTAATAAAGATCTCGCAGAAGTAATCAGTTGCATGTAAAATCACGAACTATATAGATAAGGATTATCTTAAAGTACTGATACACTCGATGCACCATAAATGCAAAGCAGTTATTAAGACTCGATACAGATAAATAGAAATTAACGTTCGGATAGTTGATAATGCCTAAAATCAAGAAATTGTGGTTTATTCGCCTTTAAAAATTTAGTCAGTTTTGCTTTACATATTTAACCTTTTGCACTCGAGTGGCGCCTCTGAAATGTATTATAAAATCATTTGGAATTCTTTTCTTTCAAAATGGGAATTTTGAATTTTCGAGGCTTTATCGGAAAAATTTTTATTTATTTAGACTTAATCGTCCCCAAAATTTTATTTTCTTGAACCCTTTACGGTATAATTTTTTCGATGGGTGCTCCAGTCAAGGTTAAATATTCATTGCTGCAATGTTAATAACAATTTTAAAAATTGAAATATTATACATATTTTATTATTCTTGACTGTATTAATTGTAATTGGAATCAAATTTAAAATTTAATCTGCTAAAAGCAGTAACTAAGTAATGTGGCACGCTATTACACGATAGGGGGTTGTTACAGGGTGTCTAAAAAACTAGAAATAAATGTAACATGTTTTTACATTTATTCGCAACTTTCATTCGAAGAATGTTATTTGAATAATACTCAACTTTGGGGACACTCAGTATATCGATCGATCGGTATTGTTCGAACCGGTAAACGCAACGATCACTGAACCAGGACGCGTAACAGCTCCGCGACTCGTTCGCGCATTCCGGGACGGCTATGCACACTCGCGATCTTAATTCCCGTGGCTTTTGCGCGCCGATTGCTTCCGCGTGTTTCGTTTTCGTGCGTGAAACTTTGCGGTGGAAGCGGAACGTCTCGCGTTGTTACGCTTTTTTGCGCGCAAGCCCGACGAGCTTTTTTCAGTGGCCGACGAGGGGCTCGAAGTCAAACGCCGAGACAAAAGAAAGGAACCAAGCTGGAAGAAGCTGGAAAGGAAAGGAAAGGAGCCTGAGCCAAGAAACGAGCGCGCGGTAACTGTAACCACAAAGATTGGCTCCGTGGTAATTTTCCTCTAACAACCCGTTACTCCATCGTTCTGCACCGCGAGACGCTTTAAAAAGTCCTATTTTCCCATGACCGGTCGACTGCTTGCTTGTGTGTACGTGCGTGAGATGTTCGCATACACGTGGTCCAGGATATCTGTACTGATATGTAACTTGCTGTTAAAAAAAAATGGTTCAAACCCTTAACACGTTCCGTGCCGCGTGGGGCTTCCAGCCTCTAGCTTACAATTAAGAAAGATGTAGCTAATAAGCTCGAAACAGAATTATCTCGTTGTTGCATTCTTCCACTTTTTGCAAAGCCTTTCAACTGAGAGGACCTTGTTTCATTTTACATTTATTTACAATCGTACACGGGATATTTGATAGCAAAAACAAATTAAAGGGTGAGCGTTAATTAAGTCCAGGATCTTTGAGAATACAAAGCTCACTTGCACCGTATTTGCTACTTTCTAATATAAATAATTCGTAAATGTTACATTTGAAAATATTCTAGTTCATTTAACTAAGGGTTAATTTTGTTACAAATATAATCTTAATCCAATGGTCAGAGATTACATATTTCTGAAAAGTTTTAAGAAAAGGAATATAAACCTTGACATATTATTTTTTTTCGAAATCCAGAAGCTTAGAAATCTTATATTTTTAACATACTCGTGATATTTTTTATTCATGAGCGTTTATGTTTCGAGGACGTATGTATAGGCTGTTCAGAGTGAAAGGGTTAAAGGCTCTCTCTTAACGAGTCACCAGCACGTGTTCGACGACAGGCACTTTAATTCTTGCTGTAGACGAACTGGGTCTGATTGGCAAGAATTACACTTGTCGTCGAATGAATGCCCGTTTAAAGGTCTTCGAAACGACGACTTATTAGCGGCATGTACTTGGTCGTGCTTGATCCTGCCGATAATCGTATTGTATAGGGGCCACTTGCGCCAGTTCCACTTGTTTCGCCTTTTGGCCGCGTTCAAATTCGCCCGAAGTTTACGTTCGTTCGGATAATTGGGAATGTTTGTGCGTACGGTATCGAATCTTGATTCCTTTTTGAACAAAGCGCACAAAAGTATCCGCGTTCGTTCGTTTTCGTTTGTAAATCGAGTTTGTTCCGTAGCGGGATTTAACGTTGTAAATATTTAATTATGGTAACATTTGTCTGAACTGAGATTCAGTTAACCCTTGTGGGCTTTTCTATATTTTTATCATAATTTAAAAATGTTGTGCACTATTATGATTTACATGCATTTTAATAGATAAATTATACAATATTTAAATCAGTGATCGTAATTTAGAAAAATAAGTACATCTGAAGGTACTCATTTATTTTCGCAAATACAATTTAATTAAATAATCTTTTAATTGAAAAACGTGATTGGTGCTACTGCAAAAAAATTGTCTTTAGAAAATGAATGGAAATTATTGAAAACCATGGGCTGTGTAATTAGGTACTTAAATTTCAAAATGGAACTTAAAAATGCGATAATAATTCTTTGGGTGACTGTTGCATCTGGGATTATTACATTTACGTACACATTTACATTTACATTGCTTTACAGTCAGTCCAATTTAACAGAACTCGTTGTTAGCAGGAATTATCGTATCTATTCTTCTTTTTTTTTTATTTATATTTTACTGAACCGAATTTAAATGAGCTGTATATTTTAATTTAAAATGTACCTTTCATGATATTTTAGTCACGTACAAACATGTTTTGTAATAAAAGTGCCATATTTTATAATCAAATTTTTTAGATGAAATATGCCGTACGAAAACCGATATTCGCAGCAGATAGAAAAAATTAAAATTGCAAAGTCGATAAATCCATGAGGTAATAAATTCAGTTTTTAAATGTCAATCTTGTATTTACAAACGAATCGATACGGAAAGCCGTTTTTATTTCCCTCTAACAGCACGCTTTATAAAAACAGGATTTCATTTTCTCATGCTTTTCATTTACATTTCTTTTTTTTTTTATTAGATTCAGATAAAACTGTTTATTGTGCATTATATAATGTGTTAAAATTGTCGTAGGAAATTATTAAGTAATACGAATTTCTTGAACATATAATAGAAATGCTTTTAGAAATTAAATTTAGATGCATTTTATATCGCTTTAATTAATTCTGATCCAATGGATGAAGCTCAGACAATTCTTATTGCAATATAAAATATTTCTTTTTGTAATTTGCTTCAAATCGATAGATTGAAGTACTGTTAATGAATCATGCAATTAAAAGTCGTATTGATAATGAAGGGCTGGGAACGTAAATGTATTGTATTTTATCCTGTTAATGAAGCGATGTAATCCGATTGGTTAATTACGACAGCATCAATCGTCACTGAGCTTTTTCGTTCGACGAATTCATGGATGTTAACGACTCTTCAATGATTGATACACTGCAGTATTGTTGTTTAAGTTCAATAAATTATTAATTAAAAAACGAGAAAGCTTCGTGTTCGATTACATCTTCTTTTAAACATTGAATAAATGTATTGCAGTTTATTGATAAATCGCAAATACGTGTTCACAGTTCGAAAACTTCAAACAACAACAATGTTAACTCTTTTTTCTTTAAAATTTTGAAATCAGCGTGGATGTGAAATTATATTTGATTAATAAAACAACAAATTTTACAAGAGAATTATATTGATTTATGCTGGGTCTATTCAAGAAACCTTTTATTATGGTTTCAGAGGTCTAAGAACAATATTTAGAAATTTTTGAATTGTTGGGAGTTGTAATATTTGTTTTATGCACAAATTATTATTCACAGAAGAACTATAAAATTTATCAAAAGTTATTAAAATTCTATGTTCATTTTCGTTTCGATATTTAAATGCTGATTTATGTTTAAGTTTGACCTCAGTAAATATGCTTAGACATTAAACAGTTAAGAAATGGTTTATTATAAAATTTGTTAAAATTTATTTAAAATGACACTTTATTTCAAGGTTTTTTAACTGTTTCTCAAGTGTCTTTATATTGAATGTGTTTGCGGTTTACGCAAAGTTATTGTGACTCGAAGGTGACGTTGTCGTAACACAAGAATTGTTGAGAAATCGATTTTGAAGACAGAAAATGCAGTAAACCTTTTGAACGACCTACATGCAGAATGCTAGAAAATAAATAGTGTAGCTGAACAGAAGAAGGTTCTTTATGCAGAAATAAATAAACAATTTGGAAAAATAGTTTATCTGAAGCTTCATTTTCGAGAAAATTATACGTATGCCATATTTAACAAACATGATATTTATAATATTTTCGATTTTTTAATTAACATGAATTGATATGGTTTGCAATTAAATTAAAAGTATTTAACAGTGTTTAAATTCTAACATGTATAATAGAAGATTACTGGATGGTGCTTATTTTGATTGAAAATTATTATTAAGGAAAGGAATATGACAATAAACCTGATACGACAAAAACACAGTTCACAATTTATTTTAATACAGTTAAAATAACAGCTATAATTTTTACAAATATTAACACAGAATATATTCATAACATTATAATAATAAATTACGTCGAATTTCAGTGAATAATGATTTTTCTTTCTCTTTATTAGTTTTGTTTTTTACAACCAAAGTTGTAATAATTTTTAAGCTCTAGATTAAATTATTTCGTTCGGTAATAAGCGATACATTCACTGCAGCATGTTTACTAATTTATAGTACACGTGCTACATTGATAACTAATCACTTTATCGATGATTACAGTTTGATATCTTTGTTTGGTGTTATCGACAATAATGTACAGTGATTTGAAGCTGTAGTGCTGCAATAAGTGTCCCACATAAACAAACAAAATCTTTTATGAACAAATATATAAATACACGTATTTCTTTATTAATGTTAATTTCACGATTTTAAAATACAGAAACTGTAACATTAATCTTCGAACGGTAGAGTCTAGGAAAAATAGAAAAGTACAAATTTTTGAAGAAAAATTAAGCAATATTTAAAATAGTAGCGCAAAATTTCGAAAATGTGAATGAAATGAAGTAAAATGTCTAAGTGGCTGTTCAAATGAAACGATACAAATATTTTCGGTAATGGGATTCTTCAAGTTCTCGAAATATCTACTAAATTAAAAAGTAATCAAGAACATTATGTAAAAAATCGCCGGTGTTCGAACACTTGAAACTTCATGGCAGAAAACTCGTCATGTCCTCGAAATAGTTAATTCCCCGATTGCATGATTCATTGGTTCTGCCCACTTCGCATTACCATAACACTGGGATCGATAATAATTTACATAATAGCTTGTCTGCAATTTAGCTAACAATCTTCCCTCGCAGACGGCACGTTACGGTTTTGTCTCATCGCCTCCTGTACAAATACTTTCTTAAGTTCTGCTTTCCTTTCTAGTCGGCCCGCAAGAACGATCCTCCGTTATGTTGTTCGCTAGCGCTTTACGGTTAATTTCTTGCCGAAAGAAATTTCCGTTTTTAATGCTATTTTGTCAGTTCGAGGGACATCCGCGTTCTGCTCGATCCTTCGCAGGCAATTAACGCATATTTTCGTGCAATTAACTCTGCATGCACGTATTTGTCGTGGAACGGACGACCCACTAGTTGCAGTTGTTTTGCACTGGACGTAACTAATTACACTGCTGATTTTTGCCCATTTATAACAGAAATTCCTCTAAGGCTTTTTATATCTGTTGTATGAAATATATAAACGTTTGTTTCCTTCACAATTTGTCTTCAGTTTGGAAGAAACAAATTAAGGATCCTGGTCCAGCGTAGGGAAACAGACATGGTTTTTTACCATTTTCTGTTCAAAACATTAGTATTACTCTACAAGATTACAAAAAAAACCTTTTATATGGAAAAATTGATTTAAACAAATTTATTATTTTGTGGAGCACCTTTGGTCCGAAGACTTTGATTGGTATACACTCTCAGGATCGCAAAAGTGGTTTGATCTAAACAAATTAAGTTGATCATCCCAAAAATTTTAAAAATAAGATCCGTTCATTAGTGTTTGAGCAATCGTGCACGCCATTTCTGAAAACATAGTTTTGAGAAAAACGCGTTTAGATTGCAGGTGTTTTGGACACCTTTTCCAAATTGTACTGTTGAAACTTTCATTGCTGTTTTGCGTGTGGCCGCCCAGGCATCTCTCCAACAAATCTCTTTTTGATAAATCCTCGTAAATAGGTAAAATATTTTTAGCAATGTCTGCGTGAAGAGGTGCTCTTATGTCTGTTTCGAAACAGGCTCGATAGGTATGGTTATTAGTTCGAATTTCGGGATAAGATGTTAGAGAGTATTTTAAGCGAAAGAAAAGTGCTAAAAAATTTTTTCTGGATCAGGATCCCCGCTTAATTTAAAATAGTTCGTCCTGGAAAGTGTTAACCGTTATTTCGATCATTTTTCTAAAATTGGATACTTTTATTAATTGTGAAATTAACAAACGAGATTCACGCATACAATTCGCGCCTCTCAGCTCATTCATTCGATTTTCTACGAAGTATTCTATTTTTTTTTTTTCGCCCTCTTCGTATCGCACGTCCGCATTTTCCGTCGACGTACTCTATTCACTTTCAAATTTTCTTTTCACGGGGAACCCTGAATAAGTATATACTTTCGTGTACGCCGGGCTAGCCTTCAATGCTTCGAGAAAACAGTTGTGACTGGTAAATAGCTACAACTGGATCCGACCGTTGAAATTTCTTCATTTGCATGCTCACGGAAAAAGATTCGAACCCGCACGGTTCGCCTTGCACCCGGCCCCGCGGCTGCGAAAGCGCTATTCATACTTTCCTATTTCTCAACGATTCATTAAAAAATTGTCGTAATTTAAATTGCAAAACTGGCGGCTTCGTTACGAAAACGTAGGTGCTGTAATCCTTTCGAATTTGATCGAAACTAGGCGCCTAATTGCTATTATTAGAAGGGGCTCGGCTTGTAATTGCACTTCCTCACCGATTGCAAGCTAAGACTGTGGAATCGTCTGTTGCATTTTTCTGTAATTGTTTCTTCCAAAGTGGTTTGATTTAACCCCTTGCCTTGCAATATCGTGTCACACCAGTGACGCATCCTGTGTTTCAAATGTCACCTCTGGCTTTTATATTTTGATTAAAATTCAAGTTTAAATTTAATTCTAATCGCAATTTAGTGATATGTATATAATGTTTCGATTTTCTTCATTTGCTTTAACATTGAAGTGATACATATTTAGCTCTAACTGACGTACCCGATAGAAAAATCTTAGGTTAAGGGGTTAATCTGCGAACGGGCCAATCTAACAAATGTGTCAGAACAATTAAATGAATGAACTCCTGTGGAAGTGATTGCATCGTATCAAAAGAAACAATCGTAAATTCAGGCTGTCCATGGCATTGTAGAAATTTTAAATGAAAATTTTTTCATTAGTTTAGAATCATTACTTTTAGTACTTTGAATAATTGCAATTGTATGAAGTTTGGTGTTTTTTGAGAAGAACAAATGGATTAAAATTAAATAGATACCAAAAATAAAAAAACATTCTGTGATTAATTTAATTTGATTAATTAAATAAATCACTTTATTAGAAACTGTATACAAAAGTTAGGGATACAATTGGGTAGAATATGAAAAATACACGCTCAGAAAGAGAGGTTACACTGGATTCGGATTATTTCCATTGCAAAAGGTTGAAGGATGCTTTACGAAAAGGTTACACCTTCGTATTTTTTGCATCCCGTTTTATCGTCTCATTCTTTGTATCATATGAACTTGCCACTTTAGATCGGAATAAAAATGTTACACTTTCAAAAGAATAAACTTTATTTTATTTTTTACGCTCTGTTGACGCCTTTGCGTTATTCAACTCTTGTGCAAAGTAGCGAAATATAATCGAATAAAAGAGTTGAATGAAATTAAAGTTGTAAGGATTTATAAATTTTTCTTTAAAGAACAGTATTACCACAAAAACTTCTTTGAGCGTGTAGAGTTAATTAGAGTATTCACTATTGGTATTGTGGCTTCCATAAATTGCATTTATTTAACCTTTTGCTAGTTTGTTATTAACACGTTGAACGTTGGAAATGTTATGCGATATAATAGGTTTGATAGTAACATAATAATTTGTTAGCACTTTGAATTGTCATAATTATCTTAGTTGCTGTTGATCTCCTTTTGAAAATAGAATGTTACTTGAGAAGAAAATTGATTGAAATTGTCATATACTTTGACGTAAATAAAGTTTTTCATAAATACTTTGAAGAATATTCAAATATATCTTTCCCGGAAATAAAATCTCTAACAAAGTTGTTCTTGTTTTTTGTTGCATTCTGGGCCGTACTATCTCTCTGACCTCGTTCGTATCACGAACTTTGGTCCACCCTGTAGATTTGAAAGCTCTAAATCGTTTATAATCACGTAATTGATCTAATTTTGTTTGTCTGGTTTATGTTGAACGTTCATATCCGATGATTGAAACACGTCAGCATATTTTTAGGTACGGAGAAAAAGAGCATAAAATATCAGGTGATCCATAGATCCGTTGAAATTCGTGGTGATCAAAGCGTTGAACGTTGAGTTCCTGAAAGTATGGAACAGCAGCATGGAAGAGAAGTGCTCGGTATCCGTAAAAGCCGGTCGCACGTATGGTTGCCTCGACTTCGTTTTAAAAGGCTGCTCGCAAAAGGGGCCGCACAGCTGTTCGGTACGACTGCTGGCTCCCTTCTTTCCTTCCTTTTTTTCCCCTATTTTGACGTATAAGGCCCGAAGCCAAGGTGGAGCCGCGCTGCTCCAGAAGAGATTTTTCGTACAAGTTCGGCGTGGCAACGACACGTCGCCCGCCTCGCCTGCCGTATAGGCAGCCAGGTGCGAAGGTATCGCAGCTGCCAGACCGTCTGCTTTCCTAGTTGGCTAAATGGCGAAAAATCGATCCATCCTAGACCGGAATCGAGTTTCTCGGTATCGTGTGCGACCCACCGTACCTCGAGAAAATCGATACACGCTAGATTACCCTTTAACCCATTTTGCACCTATGCTCAGCTTCTCTACTGACATATATACAGGCATAGGATAGTGATTTTGGTCTGTGCGATGAACCAAATGTTCCGAAATCTATTGCTTGATGAGTTATTAAATACCCCGATCAATTTGTTTTTTAACTCCATTACTCGGTAATTTATTTTAGATTATTTACCAGCAGCTCAAAAACCTAAAATAATATAGTGTTAGGAATAATTGTTTTATTTAACAGGTTGACTGCCACAATGAATGTATGTGGAAAGATACAATTAAATTCTAATTATTACGAATTCTGTCGATTTAGTTTCAAATAGAACCATTTAAATTGATACTTTATGTTATTAGCTTAATATTGGCGATATCCAGGGTTTATTTTATTTAGTATACAAAATTTGCGGCGCCGGTTACAGGTGACCACCATGGCAGTCAACGTGTTAAATTATATTTGGAAGGAAACTTAGAAAAAGAAGAGTAAAAAATCATCTGTATTCTTTTCGTGTCCCCTCAGGGAGGACAATCAAGCGGAAAAGATTAATATACACTATATATTGTACATTGTTCTTTAACACTATTCCTACCGACACTATTTCTATCGCGACTAGTCGTGATGGGTAAGACAGACTACTGATTCTTCTCAGAAGACAAACAATAAAAAAAGAAGTGAATATTAGAAAATGTATTATAAGTAGATTTTAGGAAAGTCGTGGAATTTATAGGAAATTCCAATCGAAATTTTGAAAACGGTCATTTGACTGGTCGTTGTAGGAATAGTGTTAATTGGATGTCAAACTGCCTCCTTGTATTCATCCTTAATTACTAACGATTAGAAATTGTCGTTTGTTATTAAATATGTACATAATGAACAAATATGAGTATAAATAACGATGGTTTTATAAATTGTCTAAGATCGACAGAAAGTTTTAGTACCAGAAGAGACAAACAGAATTCCTATGGGATTTTTTTATTACAAAAATGATTTTCATAGAAAGTGTACTTTATAACGAGTTTCATGCATAAAAGTATACTCTTCGGGTGATTATACGCATTGCGACAGAAAGTTAATGACAGAAAACGATGGAAATATACATTTCTTCTTATACAACAGCCAATGAGCAGCGAGCGGGTACCCGAGAGAGGCTGTAAAACATTTTCTCTTTCGATGAGAATATTTCCCTCTCGACAGGGAATCGTTTAAGCGACCTGGTTATTTCACTCCTTCGTGCCTTTCTTTTCTTTTTTTTCTTCCTCTCCCCGGCGACGCGATAATATACATGGCATCGTTGTAATTATCGATCTTATCGCTGAATTCAAATGAACGTCAACAGCTTTGCGAAAGGTTATCGCGACCGGATCGAGAGATAACGTGTTCGAATTAGCTTAAGAAGCACGTGTACTCGTGCAATCTCGTATCGAGCGTTTTATTCGGTCCCGTGAAAACAGCCTGACACCCGAACGCTTCGCGGCACCATTGTTTGCGTACATTACCTGTGAATTTCACGTTTTCGACCTTAACCCCGTTTTCGATACGAGCATACCTGTCCACCGCTCAAACTGGCGCGATAATATATTTTCTTCTTATGCGAGACGAGACGGACTGTTCTAATGTTTTATTCGGAACAAGATGTCCGGTTTCGATCGTTTGATATCTTTAGACTGTAGACAAAATATTTCACGGACTAATATTTACATACAGTAGTAAACTCAGAAGGATATATGTTATAGGAACGATTTTAGAATAATAAAAGGTATTGTTAAGTTAGTATAGCTTCTGTGAAATTTAAACTTCGTATATTACTGTTCAGTAATCAATTATTGTAGACTTTATGAAAAAGGAAAGAATTCTTTGTAATACTTGCACGTTAATTGTCAATTCTCGACGCTGTTGGTCTTCGATATCTGCCTTTACACTATGAATCATACAAAATAAATAAATAATAAATTAGAAAACTAGTAATTATAACAATAAATTGCGCTTTCCTTTGGTATAAATTAAACTCTTAATTGGCAATCTTCTTTATAAGGAAAGATTCTATGTTTTAGGTATCAGTTCAAATAAAGTTCAAATGAAATTTTATTTATTAATCATGATTGATAAACTAATCTTACTCATAATTTGAAATCATTAATCAGATTATGTTTTGCGTAATTCTGGAACATGCGATATAAATAGCTATATTTTTGCTGGGGCTGTTAACGCGTTAAAGAACATGTTGAACCTGCCAGAGTTCAGACATATTGGAGGTCATAGATTAGGTGTCGTTATTAGGAGATGACCACGGTTTACGGCAACAATTTCATTCTTGGCACACCTTCTGCTTCGTGTGTATACGAGAGTGTACATGGGCGCGTCCAACTATGCGCGCCCCTACTGAATTATTCATCCCCGTAAGAGACAGCATCTCTCTTTTGTTTCTTTCTCTTTCTACGGCAGGAGTTCTTCTTCTCTTTTTTTCTCCTGTTCGTACAATCCAGCCGAGAGAAAATCCACGACCCTTTCGTTTGCGAAATATTTCTGGAAACTCTTGAAGTGGAATTCGCCTTTTTTGATTTCTTTCGCGAACAAGTTGGACGGAAATCTATTTGTAGGAACTGTTTTCCATCGTTTACTCGGGGCGAAAAATAGGTCTGTGTATACCGTTGGTAAAAAGAACGTGGGTGACTGTGATTTTTTATTGGATCGAGAATTGAATACATAGTAGTTCCTTCAATCAAAGTAGAATTATCCGTGAGGATGTACGCGTGAAATAAAATTCTTCTGACTTAACACGCGAAGTTATTTTGGTATAAATACTAAGTTATTGAGTTCCTTCCTTTTTGTACGTTTCACTCTGTTGTATTCTATTTTATTACTTTGTTTTATGTGCAAACATTAAAACTTGCCTTCAGTATATAGTGGTTATTTTTAACCTCTCGTGGATGAAGAACTTTTAAGTTTATTTAAAATAATAACTCCTTTTAAACTTTTGAACAGGGCCTAAATAAAATAATTTTAATACTTTTCACTATTATTCGATTCGGAATAGTTAAATAATTAATAATTGCTGTAACAGTAACATAATTAATAAATTACGAATATAGAGAAATCAAATTTAAGACACAGATGCAATTACTAACATTTTTAACACTTAAATTTTCAAAGTTTTAATATTTTGTTTTAACTTTTCTTCTTTCATCAACAAATGGATGGCTCTACTTTCTGTTATTCCCAATTATTTCTCGTATAGTTTCATAATTGTGTTTTTACATTTTATGCAAGGGTTAAAAGTTCACTCACGAGACACCACTAATGAAACAAGAACCACTTTTCTCCTACCAATAATTGACGAACTGTAAATTATCAGTTCCGTCATTGTCGTAGCAAGAAAGTTATTGAAACTGCTGAGTGAAGAAAGACGGGTTTAAAGTTTTATAGCTTGGTTGTTGACCTGAACACTGACTCCTTCAAACATCCATAACTCTCGCAGTTTTTGGAATCTTTTCAACAATCTTTGGATATTTTCAAGATTTCAAACGCTTGAAAAATGCAGTCGTTCAAGACCAGATTATTCCTACTTTATTGTTGATCAAAGAGCAATAAAAAATAACATTTTGAATATGTAAGGTTGATATTGAAACTGAATAAAAATTTCAACGATCAATTATAAACACTTAATCCTTGGTTAGTACATTTTCATACAGTTAAGGACCAGTAAAGAATAATTTGTTACTTATTAGCTGGATCAGAAAATAATTTCTGAAATATTGAAGTGATCTTGGGTTTTTCCAAAATGAACTTTAAATTCGATTCAAGATGTTTATTAATATTATAAAAACAGCTAATGAGGGAAATAGAGTATTTTAAACAAGAAAATGAAACTTTACATGTTTCTGGTGAATTATAACCCAGATAATTTTGAGTAATTGTTACTTCAAATGGTGTTCTCTCTTTCTTTTCTTGAACCTCTAACTATCGGAAAAATTTCTTGGGTAGAATTTCTATTTGTCGGAACTCTTCTGCTTCCTTCTGTGATCGTGCCGTTGAGAAATTCCCGAAGAACCCCGCTCTTCGGAGTTCTTTCAATTCAGGCAAGCGAGTTTCATTTGAGTACCATTGTACAGAAGATTTTTCCTTCGAGATACTTCAGAAATAGTTTCTTGATTTTTCGATAAACGCGAAAGGTCTTCCTATACGTTTCAAGTAAAGTGGTAAGCTACGGTTTCTTCAAGATGTATGTTTTAAACCGTGTAACCTGATCGGGGTTGCAGAAATAATAAATAAAAGTACGTTTTCGATCTTGAGGAGGAAACGTACTAGCTTGTTAATTAAACAGAGTGTACTGCAGGGGAATGAAAGAGAATTGAACTTGTTAGAAATGTTAACATTTAAAGTAACCGCGCTTCTCTCTATTGCGCAAACATAGGCGACCTTATGTTTTGTTTCGCTAACGTCTTTTGTATCTCTTGCGCTATACTCATTCCGCTAATGTACCTCACCGAATGCGAAACCGCGCAGTTACAGTTAAAATGTTAGCTTATCATACAAGTATTGTTTCCTTTTATTTTAATTAAGCACAAGTCTACATTTCTGTTGTTTGCCATGCTAAACGATAGTAAAGTGTATATGCATATTGTTCAGGCGAGTTTTGTTTAAAAGTAGAAAATAAAATACGTATTTACGAAATAATGTGAATTATTAAATAAAATAATAGCTATTACAGAAATCATATTTATTAAGTATAAATTTCTGATTTGTATAATGAAATTTGTTTTTATGGAATCGGTTTATGTTTTTCATGGATATTAATTTCTTCAGGTACAAGTTTACATGGTAGTAATTAATTGATATTGATTTAATGATCAATTAACAATATTAATTAACACAAGCTTCTTCAAAAGTTTTATGACGCGTATTAAATTTTCAATTATTATTCAATATTTCATACAATGCTGGAAGCATACAATCAATAAAATATAATACAAGATTTATATTTTCTCACGAGTACACTCGATATATTGGTTCATTGCACAGTTTGTAATAATTCTGATGTTCTGGTGAACTTTATTGGATTATTATTGTAAAGATCTTTTATTTTTTATATTCTTCAAATAAAAGAATTTTCACATTTAATTATTAATTTTTAAGCTAATAAAATTCGTGTACTAATAATTTCTACAATGATAATTGTTCAATTTTTGACCAAAATTAAATTGAAACGTATTTATTTTAATTAAAAATATACTTATATATTTCGGGATTTTCAAAACTATTATTTAGAGATTTGAAGATTTCTAATGCTTAATTTCTTCTTAACCCTTTATTTACCAGCAATTTAAAAATATTTAGTTACAAAGTGATGAGCAACATACCATCGTAGATAAGATAATATAGTGTTAGAAATAATTATTCTATTTAAATTATATTTGGAAGGAAGCTTAGAATATTTCTCTTAAAAATCATTTGCTTTGTTTTCATGTCCCCTTAGAGGGAACGATCAAATGGGAAGGGTTAAATAACATATTACAAGACAAAACGGAAGGATGAGAATATATTTTAGAAATTTTTGCCTACGTATATCAAAGTTTCATAAAGTCACCCAATTCTCGTTCCCCATATCGTGTAAAATATCTATTCATCCGATTTTCATGATGTTTATAGTATACGATCTCATCGTAACGAGATCCCAACGAAAATCCCGTAGCGACTATACCATTAACTTTGCCAACCGCGAACGTTCTTGCTCGATGGCACAAAAAGGTGTCCGTTAATTCAATAAATTTTTAATAGGAAAAAAAAGTAACAGTCCAGCAAGCATGCAATATGAACGTACCGTTGGTTAGTGTAGCCACGAGTAGCTTCGCTGCCACCATAAACACTTCTTGCGACGAAGGAAAGCAAAGCCTTGCACTATCTAATTAGATTTCTTCCTACATGAACTTGGTCGACTTTTTACTCCTCGCGAAAGAAACTACATACCATTTATTTTCCCATTGCTTTTCAAGGCTTTTACGGTTTTGAAATGTTACATTGATTTTTACGAATGAATCGAAATAACGCAATTCCGATTCAAATGTACAAGGTGAGTCATATAGCGTCTAAAATATATTCATTATTTTTAATGGTATGAGAAAATATCTAAGGAATAAAATGTTTCATTTAAAGAGCCAATATTTCAAAATAATGTAACTGAATTTAAATACAGGGTGAGCCATATAACATTAGTATCTAAAATATATTTATTATTTTTAATGGTATGAAGAAATATCTAAGGAATAAAATATTCGATTCGAAGAGGCAATTATTATGAGGAAAACTTTTTTTTTTCAAGGTTATATTTTCTGATCCTGTAATCCAAAATCTTTAAGCAATCTTTTCTATAAAGAAAAATTTTACTTTTCGGGCACCGACATAAATCAAATCAAAAAGGTTTATTAATTTTTAACCTGTACATCAGTGGTGGTCAACCTGGTCCCTACCGCCCGTTAATGGGCGTTCCAGCCTTCATGGTGGGCGGTAGGGGTTATGCTGACTTTGCGTTTTTTAATTTAATTGACTTTTTACAAACATTGAAATGGAAATTTTATAAAGTTATTTCCCTACTTTATAAATCACCATTACTGTGGAACCGGTGGGCGGTTAGAAAATTGTATTGCTAACAGAGATACAAAACTGGGCGGTAGGTATAACAAGGTTGACTACCCCTGCTCTAAGTAATATTTTCAAAAATCCTGAAATTTATAAGCCTATTTTTAAATGACTTATAATATTCTTTGTGCAGGGGTATACATTTATATGTTCTTCAAAATAAAAGAATATTTTGCACATTACATCAACAAAATTATGAAACATCGAATGTCAACAACTTTTGCCAGCAGTATAAACAGTATTATTTGATCATTTTCTTTTCACGTGTTTATTGAAGTGTTTCTGGCACCGACGATTGATTTAACATCGATAGGATCGAATCTGACTCTGTCATGGTACTTAAGGTTAAGAGTGTTGTAAACGTAAAACCGAAACTAGTAAGTGTCCCATGATTTATGGATGGGTGTGTGTATAAGCGTGTCTCGTCGCATGGATGTGCCATGGTGCGGCGCACACACGACGAAGAGAAACGGGAAGAAAGGAGAAAACGTAGGAAGAACGATGAATCTGCACTCACGCAGTTTGTTTAGGGTCGAGGGATAATGCAGCAAACTCCCCCCGGTTTGTCAGGGGTTAAAAAGGCCCCTCTTTTCTGCCGATTTTCCGTCTCGCCTTCACCGCTTGCGTTATTAATACGCGAGCTGCGTTTCAGTCTTTTCCTATCCACTTCTCTGCCCTCCCTTTTCCTTTTCTTTCGGCCTCCTGTTTGCACTCGTCGGTTCTTCGGTTAGCTAAACTCTGCTCGAAACTCATCAAGATCCACCGATTCGTCGTCGACCACGAATACGTTGGAAGGGGCGGAGGTCGGTTTCATACTTCTTGACAAACGTTTTCTCGTTAACCGGAACGTTTGTAACCCGTTACCTAATCGATGATACATTGGCTCGCATTAATACTCCAGGATGATCGTTATTGTTACGACCGATAGCCTCCGTTCCTATTTTTCATGGGGAAAAACGGGTCGAGTATCCTTCCGGAGAAATGCAAAGCAAATTAAAAATCTTATACTGGGTGGAAATCAAAATTTATATTATTTACTTTCTTCTGTTAGAGATCAAATATTTTGGGGAAAACGACTGTGTATAGTATTAATTAATCGGATCACTATCGTTTCATTTCTTTCAGTAAACTGGATTGTATTAAACACAACTCTATGAATTATAAATGTAATGAAAAGATTAACCCATTACCCACCACAATTCAAAAATACAAAAAAAGAATTAAATTAACTGGAACTATTTTTGCCATAATTGTTATTGTTTTTATATTAGCTTCAGCCTGAAGTTTGCAATGATTTAAAACAAATTAGCGGGGATTTTGAATATTTTCATAGAGCATACTGTATTTTATTTAGAAGTTGCAGTTATTAAAAGAAAAAAATGTGAAAATGTGTCCCAACAGTGGAACATTGGCGGATAATAGGTTAATTATCTAAAAATTTGCTCAACTGTAACGACTAAATATTAAAAAAATAGTATGTCACATTTATTAAAAATCGAATTATTAACTGGGGCAAAATGATGCTACAGAAGACAGTACCTGGACTGAGTTTTACGTGTTAAAGTTAATAATTATGTCAAAGCGAGTTGGTTAATTCAACAATGAGATGAAGTGGATAATGGGCTAGGTTAATCATCTTGTCCAGGAATAAATGTTCTTTATCCTCGAAAATTGCGTTGAAATAAAACGCAGCGTCTTTGGTTTCCTTTTAATTAGTGTTCCTATAATCACGTGTACAATGCACCGTTTCTTTGATACAATTCTGAAAAAAATACGGTGCAAGTGAGCTTTGTATTCTCAAAGATCCTGGACTTAATTAACGCTCACCGTTTAATTTGTTTTTACTATCGGATATCCCGTGTAAGATTATAAATAAATGTAAAATGAAACAAGGTCCTCTCAGTTGAAAGGCTTTGCAAAAAGTGGAAGATTGCAACAACGAGATAATTCTGTTTCGAGCTTATTAGCTACATCCTTCTTAATTGTAAGTCAGAGGCTAGAAGCACTTGAGTAGGAAACATGACGCATCCAATAGTAATTGCAAAGTATGTCAAATGAGAATAGAGACCGATGTTAATAACACTTTGTCACATTAGAAGTCTTGTTTGCAAACTAAGTCAATGAACAAGATAGCTCTGACCTAAAATAAGATTATGTACAATGAAAATTAAATAAAATTTTCTTTATCCTATTACTTTCACACTGTAATTAACCCTAAATGGAAACTATTAGGATTTCGTTGAAAATTAACAGTAAAATTAGTTTTGTGTCAAAAATTGAAATAAAAGTATTTGAAGCAATTTTGGATATTCAGTTTATTATTTATGACATTTATAAATTTTAGACGATTATAGCAATTTTTAATAAAATACAGTATAGAAAGTTGATCTTTTACATTGATTAATGAATCACACCTTACTGTATAGCACGTTAATTTCTCAACTATAATTATCACGACCTTTTGCTTGGAATGCCCTTTTTCATCGTATCGAAATTAAATAACAGATTCTCTTGACAGCTTAATGTCAGATAGTGCGGATAAGAAAGGTTTAATAATTACAAAAGCGTCTTGTGCCATGAAATATATCCATTTCGAAAAATAATTGAAAACACATCTATTTCGATAAAAATTTAATCAATAATACCCAACACATCTTGCTACTGAGATTGCACATCAGTTTTGCAACTACCGTAGCAACTTTGTGCGACAGCTCCGCCATTTTAGTACCTACAATTTCATGGGCGTAGAATAATTATTTCTTATTAAAAAAAATCCTCCAAGATTGACTAATTTTGTGCCGTCTAATTGAATATGTCCCCTTAAATAATCTGTAGGGATACGTTTACTCAGCCGAGTTTTGGAGCACATTCCCGTGATCAGGTCTTATCAAGTATTACGTTGCCTCAATAAAATTCAACATCGATGTGTAGCTGGCATTGCATGAGTCAGACACGAAATTGGCCTTTTATCGCGACTACCCGCGGTTCAATCGATTCGTGGAGCCGCAGCTAGTCTCTTCATCCGTTCCTACGGCATATAAGAACCGCGTCGATAGGGTGGGTGGTGCCGTCTATTACTGGTCCTCGCCTAGGAAACCTTCTTCTTTTTTTTCTTCCTCTTTCCCTTACGGTCGTTTGCATTCTCCCCTAAAATTCCGGGAACAGAGATACCGTGCAAGATACGGCCCGAGGGTGTCTCTCCCTTTTTCTATCTTAGACTCGACTCTAATGACACCCGTTCGTACCTAGCGCGTTCATTCTAAATACTTTCTAGGGAAACCGAGATGGATGTTCACGGGTTATTTTTACCCCGGGATGCAAGAAAGTTCTGTTGACACGCGATCTTTGATCCCAGGTGAATGATTTTGGTTATGCACGAGAGGCAAGCAGCTGAGAAGTTTGAACTTTCAGCGAAGAAATATGAATCTTTCCGTGGTCTTTTTCGCGATCTTGAAAGTTGCGCCGAAGAGTTAGACAACTTTTGTGATATTTTTACGTCGTCGGATTCGGTTATATCAAATAGTGTTATTATTAATACAATATACATGTATTGGTGTGAACTTTTTGAACACCTTGTACAAACACCACGTAGCCGAACGGATCGCGTGAAATCACGAGTCTCGTTCGTTTCTTTTGAAAAACTCACCAACTTAGATAAATCTGTTAGAAGAAGCGTCGTTAATTTCTATCGTAACCTAGAAAGAAAGGAACGGAAGACGGAGATACACTCTGTTACGGGGGTAATGTCAGAGGTAGAAAATTGAAAGAAATATGAGAGAGGCGCGGAGGGGCAGGGTGAGGGGTGGCGGTCAGGGAGAAACGAGACGAACATACGAATCGAAAACGAAAGGAGAGAAGGACGGAAGCGAGGGAATAAGACTTCGGTAAGAGGCATAACCGTGCTGTACGACGTGACTCATCGAGTGGCAACCGTAGAAAAGCCTCGATTGCATCGACCAGAAGAAAGGGAATACGAGAAAGCTATAACTCGCTGGAGGAAACTGCGCAAACTTGCCGAGCGGATGGGACAAGACCAGGAAGCGGGCTCCGGAGCAAACCCAAGAGCATTTCTCTTGAACCCTCCTTAAGATTCTCAACTTTAGCCACTACGGTCTTGGTTATACAGAATTATAATATATAAGACCGGATGATCGCATAAAATACATACAGATCGTTGATTAGCTTGGCATATGAATACTTAAGAAATTTGAGGCTGGGTCGTCGATAAAATAAATAAGAAATAGTTTGGACGAAAGTCAGTTTTTAACATATCCTTTATATGAGAAACACTAAACAGAACAAATTTTATTCAGAACATTTTTATCAAACAAACTATAGTTTGGGAAGTAATTGGCTGCAGAATTTCAAATGAACTAATTTATTAGATTATATTGTTATTTATATATTCATTATATTATCCTTAGCCATATTAATCGTAGGAATAATTTATTTATTAAATATAAATGGGGATACAATAATTTTTTAACAAGTTTAATCATTTTGATTAGAAATAGATTAATAGAAGTTTTAATTTATGGAGTCAAAGATGTAAAATTTGCTGCAGATTATTATTTTAGCTATACAATTTTTATTTAATTTAATTCATTGCATAGATAATCTTTTTGGTACAGTAAATAAATTTGGTGCAATAGTATGTACAAAAATAATAAAATACATATGTACAATATATAAAAAATAATATAATAATAAAATATATATAGCTATCAGAATTCTTTTACGTTTCGACTTAAATATTTTCAGAATTTATTCTTCAATTAAAGCTTAATAATAAAACTAATTATGTTCAAAGATTATTATTGTACAATTTCAGATTAACACTTTTACTGCCACGTTTCAGCTACTAAAAACTTCATTTGATAGTAATTTTATTTATGACAAATTTTATGTTTAATTTTATTATTATTTCCTATTACCTAAAATTTCTGATATCTAATGGGTACATTTTCAACCATATAAATCAAAGAATTCCTAATAATATGGGCAATGGTTTCTAATGAAAACTCAAGGGTCACCCATGTATAGGTGACCTGGCAGTGAAGGTGTTAATATGTCAAATATTAGAAAAATAATTATTTTAAAATTGTACATAATAATTTCACATAATACTAATTTTATGTTTAGCTAAAAATTTATTTTAAACTTTCATTCGAAATATTCAAACACTAAAATCCATAAATATCTCAGATAGGATTAGAATGGATATAACCAGTTTTGAAATTATACTTCTTAAATAGTGTATTGGCTAGATTTTATTTTACGTTGATTTATATTTATTACAAGAAACAAGACGATTCAAAGGAAATGCTTTTCCATTGATTTATATGAGAAGCATACATTCAGTGTGACACGTACTCGGCGTATCATGCTTCCTGAATGTAAACAGGGAAATAATGCAGTTATTGTCAATTGCTGGGCGTTTTACAACGATACGATCGACGTTTATGAATAGCAATACTTCAATAGGTTCCGAGTAGTCCGGTCTTTATGAACGGTACAAGTTGTAAAACAAGTATCAACTAAAACGAGTCGAGTTGTTTGTCTTAAAATTCAAATTGTCGTTTCCTATTCAAAGTTAAATTCCCCGAGAAATCCCCTAGAGTCCTGTACAAAAAGCTGCAGTTATCGAATTGCAATAATGATTCCCCTTTTGTGCCCCTATCTATATAGCTTTTATCTTCGTGTTCCGTTTTTATCTTTATCGAAGTTCCTCTATACGTTTCTCTATATCGTTTCTCTGTTTCGTTTTTATCTCCGTGTATCTATGTTCCGCATCTCTGATTTGCCTAGAGCTTATATTTCATGCAGTTTATCGGGTCCATTTTTTTTTTGTACCCCCTTTTTTCCTGTTAACTTCGAACAATTAACCATTTATCACTCGAAGAGCTTGATAGCTCTACGATTGAACACGAGTCGTACATTGTGTATCCAATAGTTATGGTTAAATGAATTTTTCTGACAGTTATCAAATTTTGTCAGACATCGATAAATAAAAATTTCGTCTATGTACTTAATCGTACTTAGTTCTTAGACAAAAATTATTTTAATAATACAAACATTGAACGATTTGTAAGTTTGCTATTTAGATTAAGGGTTATTTAGGATATTTTTTTGTTCTTTCGATAAAAATGTATGTTTTAAGTGGAAACCAATATCAATGGTTTGCAATTTTATAAAATAATAATGTAACTTTCCACTGTGCACGTTATTTGTATATTATACTGTTTTTTATTTTATATGTCAGAGTTTTTAAAACTATTAACAATTTTATAGAGTATCTTTATTTTTAACAAATTTTATCCATTGTTTTAAAATATTTCTAATCATGCAAAATATGGGTAATAGATTTCTACGGAATTTTAATTGAAACCCTCTCGGGAAAAGGACAGCTATTAAAGTTACAGCATATTAATTTTGCCTCACCACCTAATATTTTGAGTTAGAAATGATCAGCAAGCAATGATCGCTAATATTTTTCAAAGCAATCTGAATTGCAAGTATATTATAATTTTCGGTTATAAATATTATATTTGTGACAGAAATCTAATTCTCAGTGACAGAGGAAGCTATTCAGTAATAAGATTCCTCTACTAAATCTTTTGCTACACATCTATCTTCCTTCTGTTCTAAAATAGATCTTAATGGGCTAATCTTCGTGTAGCTGATTTGAATACGGCTCAAACAATCAAGTTCTTATGTAACACGAACTACAGAATACCTTTGTTCTGAAAATTCAGTAAAAGGTTGTTCGTTTTTTTATTCGAACGGAGAGCAAAGAAATCGTAAATGCGTGCGATACTTAGATTCGCTATCTCCCCTCGCTAAGTACACACCTAGCGAATGACTCACGAGTCCTCTAGCTCTTCCACTGTTTCTCATCGAGAGCTAGGCAATACGTCGTATCTATCGCAATCAACCTCCCACCTTTTTCTCCATCTTCTACCACCCATTATTCCTATCGAATAATTTCCACGCTCACGTGCCGACGGCCCACGAGCAGCCATTGTTTCGTTCAAGAATGTTCATAGTTTCGTTGTACAGGATGCTTCAGAAACAGATTGTCAAACGTTGCTTCTTATTCCCTTGCAAATGACCCCCTTTGACGCATCTTACGCTTCAAATGTTGCAAACCTGACTTTTATTCTTATCACAATTGAATCTTAAGTGCAATTCCAACCACAATTAACATTAGAATTTTCTTTGTCTATTTTAACATTGCAACGAGAAATATTTAGCATTGTCTGACGCACCGGTGGAAAAAATTATGCGGCAAGGGGTTAAGTACACCATTGAACATCATAGGCGTCCGTAGGGACAATGGCGCTGAGGGGAATTTATTCTCCTTAGTTAACCCATTATTCGCTAATGCCCCTTTTTGGAGCACATTTTCATATTTTTTTATTTTAATAACTGCAACTTCTAAATAAAATACAGTATGCTCCACGAAAATATTATAAATTCCCGCTATTTCGTTTTAAATCATTGCAAACTTCAGGTTGAAGCTAATATAAAAATAGTAACAATTACGGCAAAAACAGTTCCAGTTGGTTAGTATGAATATCATTATACGGTTAATTTAATTTTGTTTGTATTTTTGAATTGCGGTGGGTAATGGGTTAAAATATCCTTACCATATATGTAGAATTGAAATGTCATCAGTGCTTAGTAGGGATCTAAGAATAATTTAATTTATTTGTGGCAAATCACAATGTTAGGACAATTGAATTAAGGATGATAGTATTTGTTTCAAAGAGAATTAATTAATTTGATAACCAAGTAAAGTAAGTCTCTTCCCCTACATCGCCATTCTCCCCAGGGAAGCCTACCATGCAAGACACTGTACAGTCTGTTCTGAAAGAGGATGTACTTAATCCCTCTTTACAAATTAACGTATTTATAAAAAGTTTAGTATGCGCTGAAAATATATCTAAAGCATTAATACATTCTTTCTGGACATCAATGGGTCCTGTTTCTTTCATTGTGAATTATTGCTTGGCAACGTTCCGGCATGCTTTCCGCTAACTTCTTGGCATACGACACAGGTACTTAGTGGCCTACGTGTTTTTCGAACGCAGTCTATTAAAGTTCTTAACTGTGAGATATATTTTATCTTCTTATTTTCTTATTCTACCGAAAACCTAACCCTTTGCATATTTAAGTTTAGATTTCTTTTCCAATGAAACTTGGGAGATTTGAAAGCCTTATTTTGGGAGAAAAGAGTTACAAATACTTTTATTTCTTTCGTTACTCTTACATTTCACGTTTTAAAATATTCCAGTTAATTGCATATGGTGCCCCAGAGACACCACTCGAGTGCAAAGGCTAAAACATTGTTAAATTATTGATAAGGGAGGAAATTGAACCCATTATTTACATATTGATTTGCTGTTTTATAATTGAATAAAAAGCTAGTCTTAAATAAAAAGTGATCTTGTTTATTTGTGATTCAACACTGAAGCAGGTCTTATTTTATACAATGAACAATATACTGTAGTGGTAAATTACATAAATTGATAATAACTATGTTTTTAGGAGCTTAGGTATTTTAAAGCATTAAATTCTCAGGAAATATTATATTTTTAGGAACTTAGAAATTTAAAATAACCCGCAGGATTTTTTATTGTCAAACCAAGATAGGGTGGTGGGGGTAAATAAAATATGTTGAAATTAAAATTCAAAGATTTCGTGATGAATATCAAAGTTTTTAACATTTTCATGAAAATCACAGATAAACAATAAAATTGAATGTTGCAGAAGATAAAAAATGTCACAAGGTGTCTGTATGCGTTATTTTAAAAATAACCTTGCACTTTTAAGTATCTCTTTATACTGTTCTTAGTGCAACTTGTACTTTTAACCTTTATAAAACGCGGTATTTCAATTTTATTAGACGCCGCTAATGAGTAACAATGGATCTTATGATCTATCGCCAGGAAACAAATCGCCGTATTATTCTGATAATGTGGCACGACTTATTGTATTACAAACACTCATCACAGATCAAAATTATTCTCGGAGCAATAATTTATTTGTTACAAATTCGTGTTAATTTGAAACTTAAAAAAAAAGGGTTGAAATCTAATAAAATTAAAATATTAACAAAAGCAGTTTTTTTTTTCTACTGAAACTATTAGAAATAATTAGTCAGCTGTAAAAATTAACACAATTATATTTTCTTTATAGAAAAATTATTTTTGAAGCTATTGAGAAAATCGAGCAAAAAAATATTATGTTTATATAATTTTTCAACAAAGTATTTATGGAATTTAAAATTCTCTAGGGGCAGCGCTTAATTTGGAATCCACCTGTATATTTGCATGTTTTAAACGAATAACCACATATGTTTGGTGTGTAAACATCCGTAGGCTGCAAATAACGTACATCAGTCGATGGTGTATCATCAGAACGCATTGAACAACGTTGTTCCCATTAAAAATACTGGTCTGTAACAACTGGATAGTCGTGTGCTATTATGGTTCCGCCTTTATGACCTGCTCGAGTGACGGACGCGTTTCGATTCTATCCTTTACCTGCAGGAAAGCGACGTATTTCCCCTGGTTTTACCTGAACTTTCTTCGCGGAACGTGTATACGACCGTTTATCTATACAGATTGATTCAAAAACCTACATTTGTGATTTTTATTTAATAAAATTCACAAATATTTCATTTAACTTTACAGAAAAAGGCACGCTCCAGGTTTTAATAAAATATTTTGTAAAAAAAACAATAGTCTAATGTTACTAATTTTTTATTTTAGTTTTCGGGATATTCGTAAAAATTGCTTTGATATTTTTAAGTTTGATTTTATATTAAATTACAAAAAGTAATTAATATTTTGTTCAAACATTGCATGGATAATTTTCATCTACGACTACTTAACATTTAACTAGCGATATTATTCTTCCAGAAATTTTCATCTGTTCTTTACTTGAAAATTCTTGAAAAATGGGTTTTTATGTTAAGTTATTTTCATAACTTTAAATGGGTTTAAAAGTTATGAAAAGAAATACTATATTTTTAGGAAGCTAATAATTTTGAAATATTATACCTTCAGAATCGTTGAAGTTTTCGAACAATATTTTTAGAAACTTGTAAACCTGAAAATATGTTTCTTGTACAAAGACAAGGTTCGCTATAAAATAAAAAAGTACGAAAATTATTTTACCAGTCCTCATTTTTTATTTGTCTTGAAAATACGAAATCAAGCAGTGTTCGTTTCACGAAAATTTGAAGAAATCATTACGAAACTAAATTAATTGCATTAGCTTTTATTTCGAATGATTTCTTTGACAAACTGGCGTAAATATAGAAAGAGAATTCATGGTGGTTGGCTCTTGAAGCACCCTGTACACTTGGAAAGATGGCCGTTGCCTGGAGAAACGTGTCCTCTTCAGAATTTAATCTTTAAAGACTTTAAACCCGGGCTAGCTTGGCCTACATTCGTAAGTCTTGAAATTGTTAAGAATTCTTCGTTTATATTCGTGACCGTAAGTAATGAAATTAGAACGAGACACAAATTAAAAATGTGCAAGCGTATTATTTTCGTTCCTATGATTCTCTACATTCATGTATCATCACCCTTTATCGCGCATACTTTTTCATTCCTCGCATTATTCGTGTTAAAAATAGTTTTTTTTAAAGCATGTTTACATTAGAAAAATAAAGATACGCATTATATCACCTGATATTTTTACAAAGGATTACGTAAGAAGAAAAAAAGTTGAAAGTCGTTTATAATTCGTCTCGTGTTACCCGACAGACGACATTAATCTTTTCGATGCTTGCCAACGTTTTCTAAAATTATGGACGAAACAGCCATTAATATTAGCATACCTTTAACTTAATATTGATATAAATAGCGGAAACAGAATTATCAGCATTATTAATGTAACAAACTTTGCGCTTTGAATGTATAGTTGAATAAAAGTTTATTTAAACTAGATTTCTTAGTATCAGAGAATATGTGTAATATATGATAAAATACAATCATTAAACAAATAACGCGGCACCTAGGTTTATCATTAAATTTATAATTTAAGTTTTATTCATTAATAAATATTAATTCCTTATAATTCTGAGTTTTTCAGAATATTTAATTTGCAATTTGTTTAACTTTCATTTAATAAAATAAAATACGAGAAAGCAAACGTAAATTGGCATTTTAAAGTATTTTACTGTGTTAGGAAAAATAAAATAACAATAATTTGTTTTATTCAGAGTGTGAAGTAATTTTGAGAACTGTCTAAAGAAAACTAAACTGGAAGGAAAGGTGTTGATATATTCCAATTATTTTCTACCTAGAAGCATTCATTTTTACGTTTTTGAGGAGAAGGAAATGAATATACAGTTAATTATTTAAGGAAATAAGGAATAGTTTTAATATAAAACTAATAGTGAATAAACCTCCTGTATTTTAAAACTTTTTGAAGTTTCTCAGGCTCCGTTTCAGCAGCTATTAGCAATAGCATGTTTGAATACGATGATCATTTTTAATGTAAACGTTTATTGTAATCGAATACACCTTTCGATCGTAGCTGTGCTCGATCAGGATACTGAGAATAATCTCGCGCCGCTGGAATCGTGATTAACACAGGAAAAATTTGCGGTTGCTATTACACCGAGGTTGTTAATTAACGTATGTACATACAGCATCGTTCAGAGTTTTAATTCGCAATAACATTTGTGAAAACTTCGAAATTTTAAAATACATATTGTACTTTCGGTAATGGTAATCGCTCATTAATTATGGATATCTATTTGAATAAGAATTTGATTGTAAACACATATAAAATTTATTTAGAGTAAGTATTGAAGCAGTTCTAATCGATTATGAGTTATGAAAAATGGAACACTGCAAATAAATAATTACTATAGTAATTAAATATTAACGATGAAAAATCGATTTCAGTGTTTCATTGTCTTTGATTGCACTACTGAAAACTGTTCCTATTGTATGAAAATATTAAATATCAAAAAGTATGTTTTTTTAATAGATTCATTGGAACGAATAGGCTTTAGAAAATTCATGGCCCTTTTTTAGTAGACTTGTTATTTATTTACAAAATACTAAAATACAGTTTAATCTTAGAAATAAGCCCCATTAATTATCCCATAATTTACCCCAATTTGCGAGTCCCTCTTGAAATCAAGATAACAATTAAAGTGTTAATTAATTTCGAGGGCTATGAGTTAATTTGTATTCTTAGTATTTTAATACTAGAACTACCAAGTTCAATCTATACTTTCTTTTACATTTTGATTTTTCTAATATATGTAGAATAAGAAACCTGGAACAAGTCATGTTGACCCGTTTGGTAGTGTTAATACGTACTTAGTATGATTTTCCTTGCATTACTGACTAGTTTTATTAACAAATATTAAATCTGTTAAATTTTAACAATGTCAAAATTTCAAAAGTATTATTAAAATATTGTTAACAATATTTCTTCTCTAGCAACAATATAACAACTGTAGCTTCTTCATTCCATTTGCTCCAATTAATTTGTTCTTTTTATTATTCAACATAAAGATAAAATGAAAAATATCTAGATTTTGTAACGCATCTTAAACTTTATAGTTTTCTTTGCACTTATGTGAAATTTTACAACCGTTCCCGAACTTTTGAAGTGTAATGTATGCGTCTACATAATCGTCGTGGCTAACTCGTGTACACGGTCAGACGTTTTACTTCGCAGCAAGTCAGTTAATTATGTGTTCATTATCACAACGGTAGAAGGAACAGGAACTGGAGTTATCGCGTTGAAAAAAAGTAGCTCGATCGACGTGTGGTGACCTTTAAGTTTAACTTCAAGGAGTCACAGTTTTCATCTATTCGTTTTAATTGCATCGAACGATTTATCTCAATTAAGCGAAATGACGATTATCTAACGTGTAATGTTTACAGTTTGCTCGAGCATGCTTATTTCATTACCACATAAGTAACAGGAATTAGAGAAATTGATCAAATAATATAAATTTTTGTTTAAAATTCGTTTTAAAATTTAAGTTAAAATAAATCTTGTAGCATATATTGTTTAATGGTAGTTTTCATCTAATGACATAAAATACTTGAAATTAACCTTAATTGACTTCTGAAAGCAATTACTTATTATTTCATAATTAGAAAAATTTGTGTAATTAATTGGTATTAAGCATGATTATTGATGGATTTTGTTTTAAATGTCGAACGTTAAGCATCAATTAAAATAATTTAAAGAGTGGAGTTAATTACTTTAGTCTCTGAATAATTCATATACACATACTTAAATTTGTTCATTTTTTAGATAAAAACTATCCAATTCTTTAAACAAGTTCACCTATAAATAAATACCTATAAATACCAATAAACGAAAATTCGTTCCGCTTTTTATTTAAAAAGGTAACAGTAGATAAATAATAATAAATAAAAGATCTTAGTAACAAGAAGAACTTTCTAGTTGTTCCAGAAAGAGAAAGAGATTGAATATTTCTTTCTCGTAGTTCCATTAACAGAAATCGAATTATTTAAATACACCGAAGAATAAAATGAATGTTAATTACAGCCCCCGAGGCTCTTATTACGTAAACAGCATTATTTATTATTATTATTCATCAGTATGTTTAATAAAATAATGTAAAACATACTATTATTAGACTTTAAAATGAAAAATTTCAATTTTTTCATATAATTGGCAAAATCTCGACTCGGATTGCAGATCAAACAGCGCTTATTATGAAACGAGCTGTATCACATTGAGCCGTGCGCGAAGGTTGACTTTCACCGCTAATTTCGACTGTCATTAATAAAGGATCGCACGGTGTGCATACAAAGTGGTTAATTCTCTATTCGTATCACCGTGGAATCGTACTTTTCGTACACACATCGCGTTTAAATATTTGAGTTGCGATTAAGGTCATCCGCGTTTCGTCGCGTCCCGCCATGAAAGTCCTCTGGAAAAACAGGCACAATGGGCGCCAGGCGATTGTTTTTCATCGTTTCGGAACCCTCCGCGCGGCAATATACAATATTTTTCCTTCCCACGGCGCAGTTTCCACGGGAAAGAAAGCTTTCTACTCGAAAGTGTTTCGCTACGACCTCCCCGCGTACGGACCGCCACAGAATCATAAGAGTCTTACGAATTTATCGAGTATCGTAAAGTTAGCTTCATCCATTTCCTCGGCTACCGAGAAAAGATGTACTCCGCCAAAACGGCTGTAAATCCTCCGTGGCAAAAAATACTGGAAAAATTCTTTATCGTTTATTAACCCTTCGCGGTCTAACATCGAGCTCGACTGCAGGTAACCCTCGTATAACGCGACGTTCTTACAATATGGTTCAAAGATTGAGAAAATTCTGTTATAACACGTTATTTGTGCGACACTCGATCTACCAAATGGGTCAAAATGACTTGTCCCAGATTTTTTATTTTATATTACAAAATTTATCTAGACACTTGTTAAAATATGAGCTGGTTTTAAAGTATCATTCTGTGTTCTAATTCTTGTTTCATCATTTACTTATTTTCAATTTTTAAAAATTTGTAGATTAAACGTTGCAGTTCTAGTGTCAAAAAGTTCAAAATAAATTCTGTGGACAAAGTATTTAGTTATTTATTGTTAGGTATAATGAGCGTGTTATACAAGTTTTGGAAACCATAAATTTAAAAAATTGTGAAAAATAGCATAACAATTTTTTTTATATAATAAAATAAGTTTCTAAAATAATACAAAATAGTGAAAATGGAAGAAGTTTTATTAGTTTTTTTTGTATAGATATATGTGAATGTACAGAAAGCAGGCATTATTGAACAGTGAGAAATTATTTACACTAACGTCGAGTGTGAATGACCTTTCATTCTCTGATAGTGCTTACTACAAGTATTCTTTTGTGTGAATGTACACTAGCGAGAACCGTGGGTTTCCCTAGGGAAAATAGTGATATAGGGATTATATCGCCTTGTACTTGAAAATAACAAGAGATCATACTTCGACACGATAATTTATTATTCATTCTACTTCGTTATTAAATCAGCTTCCTTTGGAAATAATTATCAATCCTTAATTAATTTTGGAGTGGCATGTTGTCCTAATGGCGCCATTTTTTCTAGAATACCTAAGTAGTCATTTTATGGACATTGGATCAGTTGTTTGCTCTGAGGTTTAAACTTTCAACTTTCAAACGGATTACAAAATAATAACAGAATTTTTAATCTTTATTTCTGTCACGAGAAATTATCCAAGTTCTGAGATTTTTTTATGCCACATGCCTGTGAAAGTTTTATCTAAGATGTTTATTATTGGCGATAATGCAGTCTACTTAATCAATCATTCTATTTGTTTAACCACCACAGTAACCGGTATTTCGTGTATAGTATCTCGACAAAAGTACAATAATTTTTGCCATTCAAAATAAGAAATCTGAAATCGATCTTTCTGACAGGCTTGGTTGTTTTGCTACTAAAGCTAAGAGGATGACGTGTTTATTACTTTGACCAACCATCAAAGTGTCATCCATATATGGGTGACACTTCAATTTCCGTAAAAAACCTCAACCTATATTGTTAGGAATTCTTTCGTTTATTTAGTCGAAAATATTCCGATTGCATAATGGAAGTAACGAAATATTGTGGAAATAGAATATAAAATTTGTTAAAAATTACATTTTCAATAGTTTCAGTATGACAGTAATACAATTAACTCTTTACACCAACGTACCTATTTTAATTCGCGTTTCAAATAAAGCAATAATATTAAAATAATTACTTTGTTTAAAAATAATTTTTTAATCTTCTATTTAATTCTAAATAGAATTATTATCATTTACTGTTAATATAAGGCAAAAGAATGGAAAATTTTAATTAAAAAATTGAGTCGCTCTATCCTTAATAATTTTTATTGCGAATTTATTTTCACGTGGGAAAATATTATAACTTACTTTCATAAAATACTTCTAAGTTCGTTGTTAATATTTGTACGGCTCGTGGGAAAGTTTATATTTAAAAACGTGTCCAATTCAAACAGTTTCAGCCGCGTTGTACAATTCTTTTCCCGTGCTTTTGTTGTTTAAGTCGGGCAAATAAAAGCGTCTTAAATAAACATAACGTTGCGTAAACAAAATTCTCAAACGTTCGCGAGATCACTTTAAACAAATTCCTTTCTTTGAACAACGCTCCGCATTAAAATCTTTGAGGGCGAACAAATGTATACTATTGGAAATTATTCCATTCGGTTAATTCGTGAAAAGTTACGGTCTTTAAAGCACCGACGGCGATGCGCGGGGCAAGTAGACGTAAAATTTTCTCGTTTTATGCGGTTCCGTCTGAACGGATTTCAAGAATGAATGGGATTTTAACAAGAAGGCTGCAAGTGGTGGAACGCGACTGAAAAGAGGACCAAACAAACGCGCAGGCATAGGAGAAAAGGGAAATATTGAAGGAAACGAAACAGCGGATAAAACGATCAAAAGAACTTCGCATTCAGTTGCTGACAAAAGTTATGAAATAACGTAATAGCTCGTTAACTTTACAAGTCACCGTATCCACGAACGATTTTACAAAATACAAGCAATTCGTACGTTTAGCTTTACAATGAGTAGCCATGTGGATATATAATTACCGTTTTATAAAAATATAAAAGTAAGAAACAAAATGTTAAAACAAAGAAAAATTTAATACTTAACACCATGGTAATTGTGGTTGAAATTACACTTAAAATTCAAGTGTAATAAGAATTCTAACAAAAGTCAGATTTATAACATTTAACATGCGTCACGAGTCTGACTCGTTAAAGTATGGCAAAGAGTTAAAAGTAAGTAATTAACACTGTGCCGTCCGGTAACATAACATTGGTGCCACACAACAATTTTAAAACAGTTACCTATTATATCGCAAAGGCATCGCGTTTACCTCAATCTTATATCTATTTACATGTATCCTCGAAATTTCGTGAAAATTGCGGGACAGAATTGAAAACTATTGAGTTTAGTAAAACGTGACGTTTTATTTCTCGAAAAATTCGAAAAGGATCTTAATTTATTAAAAGAAGGTAACTTTGTTCCAAACTTTTAAAACTGAAACAACCTTGTACCATTCTCCAAGAAAAAGAAATATGTACGGTTATGATCATAAATAATTTTCTAAAAAAATTGTTTAAAAAGTGAAAAACCGACAAAACTTCGAGCCAAAGTTGGTTCAACTTACTTTTTTCTGGAGTTACAAACGAAGGATTGAAATTATTAGCAACAAAATGTTAACGAACGCACGATGTTAAACAATTTAAGAGAAAAGGGAGGAGGAAGTATTAAAAACGGCGGAAGAAAGTGAAGTGTAGTTTCCTCGTGTAGAGTTTAAAAGTAATGCGGATGTGACCGCTCGGATTACGTTTCAAAGTCTTCTTCGTCGACGTCTGGCTTTAACTTCCTGCAATTTCTGATCCCGTCGTATGGTGTTCGTCGTCGACGAACTTTGTCGTGCTCTCTATCTTTCGTTTCCCGACTTAAGTGTCTCTTTTAGCCGCGTTTTCTTACAGCGAGATTATTCATAAAATCGTCAATAAATAAAGCAAAAAAGAAATAGAAGTCAGTTTATATTTGACTTCATTCAAGTTGTATCTATGAAATAATATTTTAACTTGACAGAAAAAAAATGATAACAAATTCATAGCGATAGTTGGAAGTTTGGAAAATTTAAAAGAAAAATGGTATAAAATTAAATTTAAATTGCCATTTTGGGCAACTCCCATCCGAGAGTTAATAAATATTAATAAAAATGGATTATTTATGAGGATAAGAATATCTTTTTTTACATTTATTTACTCAAAATTATTTGGTGTCCAGGCAAAAGTATAAAATATTACAAGCATCGATTCATTCCCTACAAGTACGCGTGTTTCTTCGCGTAGTATTTTTAATTTCTAAGACGAGCCTCTATAACTTATTTTGAAAGACTTAGCAGAGGCTTTAGGTTCTGGTTGCTGAAAAGTGCCTCTAAATTCGTGTACGACAGGGGACGTTGTAAAGAAGAAAAAAAAAAGGTGTACGAAATGGTCTAGTCGAAACGGAAAGAAAAAGACGATGATCTTTCGGTTGTTCGTCTTCTCTCCCTTTTCTTCACCGCCAAATATAAACTCGAGTCGAAGCTTTGGGGAAGAAATGATGCCGGGAAGAAGATCCGTGGTGGCAGAACAAAAATTCGAGAAGTGGCTGCAACTCCATTACGCTATCTTTAGATCGCTTGATTTTATGGGAAATTCCATTTCCTCGAATAATTGTAGCACTGACGAAATTCGAATTGGGTTACCCCAAGGCATACCTGTTGACGAACGTAAAATTGTTCAGAATAGAAATAGGATTATGATGAATTGTTTGGAAAATTTTCTGTAAATCAGATGTGATTTATACAAATTTACAACATTTGTACAATTTTTATTTGATATCATATGGTTTCATAAAATAAATTTTTAAAGACATACAATGTTATATAATGTCAATAAAAAATCTTCACATTAAAATTTGACAAAGATTGGTCACTGTACCCTACACTGGGAATCTTTACAATTCGTAACTGGTATCATTCAATTCCTTTATTTGCAAACGTTCGATAAGCTAGCCATTTGCTGGATTTATCTTATCAGAGTAAACAATACCAGCTGGATTATTGGATAGATGGGCCTGGCCAACTTCTAGTTCCGTTTTTGATTTTACGACATTTTGGGAGAGTCTGTAAACCCCGATTATGATAGGATCAACGATAGCCTCTTCGTACAATGAATTCGTTGTAAACTAAAAGTTCTGTTTAGAAAAGAAAAAATTATAAATGTACATGCATTTATTTACTTTTGTCACCACAGAAACACCAATTAATTGCAAAGGGTTAAAAATTATGATTAACCCTTTAAGAGATCGTAAAATTTTAAGATATAATCCGCTATGAATTTTTTAATATTTTTATGAGTGACCACCCTAACATTCGTCATATTAATGCAAACGGCATAAAATGTCGTAATTTAGTAATGTAATATTACAAGGGTGGTAAAGATTTGAAGTTAACACGCGACAAACGTAATTTTATGGAAATGGGCCATAAGGGGTTAAAATCTGCACCCATTGCTTTCCTTATTTCTTAATCGTCAATCTAACTAATTATTCTAATACAGAAATGCTTAGATTTTTAATAAATCAAACCATAAAATTAATTCCATTCCTCTGTTTCTTTTATTCCTTTTCAGAGCAGGCATATAAACTAAATTTTGAAATATTTTCGGTTCCATGCTTTTATTCACAATGTTACACAATTATTATTGAAAACCACTCGATAATAATTAATTTGCTATTGTTGCTACCCGTCGTGTTCGATCCCTGTATGAAGTTCTTTTCCCAGAAAAGTATTTTATTCTCTTTTTACAACGCTGTGTTGTAACACGTTTTATGGTAGAGTTGTGCAACCCAGGAAGTCAAACTTTTATAAAAAGCCAGGAGGAAGTAAAGAAGAAATATGTAGTTACAAAAATTGAAAGAACAAAGGGGAATTGGAAATATGAAAAATGACGAGCATGATTTATTGGAAAAATGCCTCAGAGTGAAAGCATTGTTCAAAAGTTGCTGTGTTTTGTGAAAAACATTCTTCAAAGGTTCATATTTTATACTTATATACTTATTTTATACTTGCTGTTTTTATTTTTTTTTACAATTCTGATCTCAAAGAATAATAAATGTTGAGAATACGGTCATTTTTTATTAACATTTTGCAATCTGTGCTTCGATTTTTCATAAAATTGAAGTGTGAAATTCATATCGAATTAATTAAAATAAATAAATTTGTAAAGATTTGAAATAAAACTTTTGGTTTTTAAAAATAGCACTGTGAAAATGTGATGGATTCAATCGTGTTAAATAATATTTACAGGGCAAAAGGTTCGGTACTAATTGATTAATTAATTACTATTATATTAAATTAACAATTAATAATTATCTACTAAAGTTTATTTAAAAACTTATTGATTCGAGTACTTTTTACTTGCATTAAATATCACTCTTGAAGTTTTTATACAAAATTCCATGGGAAAAATTGTGGAGATTTAGTTGCCAATCTAATACTCCATAACTATTTTATTACACACGTTCGTCGTCGTTGCGTTGCTCGGCGCGTTAATTACGATTTGGAAATTAAGAAATGAAAAAATCACAATAATACACGATCGAGTAACTAGTGTAAACACTTCATTATTTCTCTTTCAAACGCAACTGGCACGGAACAAGGTGTACGCACAGAATAAATAATTAAACGATTATTCAAGAACATGCCGGAAGCACATTTGCTCCCGTTAATTAAACAGTCGACGCCTGTTCCTGTGCGACACTTTAACAAGCCGAGCACTTTGAATCCGCTGTCATTCGTTCCGTTTCCAATTATGCGTAACGAAATTACATTCCCATTAATACACGTCTGAATAATCTGACCGTTCCGTTTGAAGTTACGTCGATGGAACATTTGATCAATAGTTATCAGACGTACGAAGACTTTGTGAAAAGGAAGTACTTTACAATGGAGTCTCGATTATCCCGAGGTTCTTTATTAAAATTCTACATTTTTTATCTTCATGGATTCGAGACTTTGAATTTAACAAACTGCACTCGAGCAGACAATTTAAATCCTAAACTTTAAATTTAAACTTAACTGGATTGGTAATAATTTCCTGATGAAATCCACGGAAATGTGAAGAAATTTATGGCCGATTAAAAAGATAAAGATAGAGTTATGGGTTGTACTTGTTATATTTTTTAAATTAGTTATGTTTTCTTTTTTAATTTATCTGTGACAGATTCCACTATACCAGTCAGAGGTTAATTACAGTTCTTTGGGAGTTATGGTACCTTATGTATTTTATTCTCTTTTTAAATACTCTGATGTACTAGGTGGGCCAAAATTTGTGTTACAAGTCAGGTTAGAATAATTATACGACTCATAATAAGACATTTGTAAAATTTTCAAAATATTAATAACTTCAATAATTCTTTTATTGTTCTGCATTTCAATAATAAATAAATACAGTGTAAGACTTCGTATTCAATGAAAGTGAATTCGACATTTTTTAATCATACCACTTTGTATTAATATGTTACAGTAAATGTGATTAATCCAGTGATTATGTATAATTGCCGGTTATTATGCGTAATCACCGGATTATTTAAAATCACTCACCGGATGTATTTAAAATCACTTGGTTTATTATTAGCCATCCTCAAAACTCAAATAAATAAATAGTTTTGCACCTAAGCTTTATAGTAGTAATTCTTCTGTAAAATTTGCTCACTTTTTGCCATCGATTTTTCTGCACCCTGTACATCAACGTCAAACAAAAGAACGATTTCGAAAACATGTTATAACGATAGAATTTGTTAACGTCTCACTTGATTAAACAACCGGCACAGAAAATAAATAGCAGGCTGTTACAAACCGAATCAAAATAGAAACGATGTTCGGTTACACGTGTATGTACAGTTGGTCACAGAAATATTCCCTAACTATACACTTTCTTCATTTTTCGAGGTGAAAGCCTCAACAATGACATTTTTCTCAATTTTATTTCTTTTAATTCTTTGTCTACCAAAAAAATTCTAAATAACTATACCTAAACTAAATCGTAATAATTTTTCTAGATATTAATTTACAATATAACGTTCTCCACGAGCATTTTTCTTACATTTTTAACGAATTGTTTGTATTCTGTCTATTTTATTTATGAACTATAATTCCATCCAAAAGTAAATTCAGCAAAAGTTTTGAAATGTTTGTCTAAAACTATGAAATTAAAAGCAAAGAGATGTAAATTTCTGTAGACAGAACGTTAAATTTTATATTTGTATGTAAATGTCTAAACATTTTCAATTTTATTGGCAGCTCAAGGCACCGATATCAGCGCGAGCTTATTGTCTTCTCGTAAAATCTAATTTTCCTTCTGTACTTCAAACCACTTCTTTGCAGACGCAATTAAGAAATTCTCATGAGTTTTAACAATTTTCTCCTCGTTAAGATAGTCGGTGAAACGCACACAAGCGGCCGAAGTCCTTCTTGTAAAAGCAGCCGCAAACATGAACTTTTACCGCGAGTTTAACGATCCTTTGGACGGATCTGCTGGAAGTGGTATACAAAGAAGCTTCATCCATAAAAATAGCTGCTTTCAATTATACTCAACATATTTTTTTCGTCTAGCGTGGTATTTTTTACGAGACATACAATTATAACCAAAGTACCATTGTAAAGCGAAGTTTCTTCCTTCGTTTTGCAAAAATTCCTCCTAAAAATATTATCACAAATGAAATATGGAAGCATTTAATTAACTTCCAAAATATTTCAACCTTCTCGGATAAAGAAATTAATAATACCATATTGAAAAAATATAATTAAAATACCATTATTTTTGAAACGCTTATAATTAAAAGATGCCTTTCGAAGGTATAATAAAATTAGCTTTTCCATGGATCGTTTCACGGATACTGCATATATAAATATAATTAATAAACAACAGCATATTGAGAAGATATAATTAAAAATACTAGTACTATTAATAAGTATTAATAGTAAGAGTATTAATAGTTAATAGTTACAGTATTATTAAATAGTATTAACCAGTATTTTTGAAACACTTATGTTTAAAGGATGCCATTCGAAGGTATAATTAATTAGGACAGCTAGGATTAATTGTAGGACATCTTATGCGTTGTTATGCGCATTCAGATTTAGAAGAAAATAAATGTCAGACACATTATAATACATTGAAGATTGAAATGGGTTGAAGGGAGCGTATATTTGTGTCCGAATATTATTGTGACGGACTGTATGACGAGAGACACACGGATGGGAACAGGCATTCTACTCATCCAGGAATACACGAAGTCGTCGTCGTCGTCGTCGTCGTCGTTCCTTTCGCTTACGAAATGTTTTCGACGAGAAAAGTCTGACGCCGTTGCGAGGAACCAGCTGGAAACTGAAATAACTGATCGCCTGTTCGATATCGCACCGGTAGCGATATTCACGAGCAGTCGTTCATATTATAGTACCACCTGCCGCAACACCATATGCTCCTATTATTAGCGTTCACCGCCCTGTATACATGGGGTACGTCATTTTCATTGGCGACGACATTGGATATGCCCTCGTTCTGCGTTCGACAGATAGATCAAAATTCGATTTCGTCCGACAACCTGCGAGCATACAATACGATACATACAGTGACACCCAGATAAATATGTGCAAACCAGTGCATGGATAACTTTATGACTTAATATTGTGGTTATTAACACATTGTTGACCGGTAATTTTACTCGGGATTTATCTCATGTCACCGGCTATTATTTCGTAATTGGGCGTGGAAGCGAAACAATATAAACAAACTTTAATCAATTTTATAATTCTATTTTTATAAATTAAATATTATAAACATTTGGATCGTAGTATTCTTATAAACAAATATACTAAGCCAGATAATTTTTGTTAGAATATAATTGAAAATTTGCTATATCTGTATCTATGTATATGCAATAATTAAAATAATTAACAGTTTTTAAGCTTGTGGTATAAAACTTTGGTTTCTTGCTTTATGATTATTTTATCTAAAATTATACCTTTGACTCTACTGAAATTAATTCATGATTACTTGTGGAAGATAAATACCAACTGTAAAATAATTCAATTAAATAACAAAATTGTATTATATTTTTCAGTATGTATTCAACCCTTTCGTTGCCAAGGATGGCTATAGTTACCCATCTTCAAATATTTATTGTCTGCTAAGGGTGACTATAGTCACCGGATACTGATCATTTACTAAAAAAGAAAATAATGGAATAAAACGAAATTCTATAGAATACAATGTCCGAAGTGGAATAAACTCAATGAACTATAATTTATTGTTGTATGTATATTTAGAATTTACTATTAATTGAAATAAGTAATGTAATGTGAACATTTTTATTGAATACTACTGTAGAGAAAGGGTTGAAACAATATTAGAAAATATGTTGAAATGTTTGAAGAAAATGGTGTAAGTATGTAAAAATTAGATATATTTATGAAAAAATAGAATTAATTATTCATGAAAGGATTTGATACACTTAGAACATCAGGGGGAAGAAAAAGGGGGATACGAAAAAGTATATATTCAGTCATTTTCTGAATTATCTACAATTTAATTACGGTTTATATATTAATACCTTAAAAGATTTAATTTACGCGAATTATTAATTTCATACCACATATATTTCAAAACATTTATTTTTTCGAAATTAAACTTTAATGATACGTTTTTCAAAACATTATATTTTTCTGCAGAATTGGAATTTAAATGAACCAATTAGACACACATGGAAAATCATTCTCTTCCTGTTACACCCTATATAAATTTCCGTTTTGTGATTTAAAAGCAATTGCAAACTTCACCTTGCCGTAAAATTAATACCCGTTAATTTAACATTTATTTATTCGAAGTATCGCGAAGTAAATGTTATTAAACACTCTCTACCCTACATAACTAACCGTTTGTATAAACGACGAATGAAACATTCGTTTCAAATGTTTCAGTTAACAAATACTTACGATACCGAATGCAGCTTTCTAATTTTATTTATACTGTTTCTTCCTGCTCAAATATTTTTATTATTAAATAACATAAAATTAATATTAAATTTATTATTAATCATTAGAAAGTTAGTAATAAGCAGGATAGGACAGGATTTTATTGTTCAAATACGAAATCAAATATAAAAAGTAATTTTATTTCGTATCTCGTTCAAATAGTTTATTTCGAGTAAAGTGACACACGATTCCATAAAACAATTTATTTGAATAATTCAGATAAAAGAAACGGTGTTAAATATTGCTTCTTATCAAATACGTGATTTGTTATACAAAATATTCTCCGAACGTATCTCTCCGCGGTTGATTATTTTAACATTCAGAATCTGAATTGGGAAAATTTTCCAGCAAGGTGTTGCGTGCATGAAACCTTGCGATACCAATCTGCTTTTAAACCGACGAAGAAAATAGAGTTGTTTTGAAATTTAAATCACTCGAATCAGCAATTACAATAAGATACGGTGTTCGTATTTTATTATTGTGCCCCACTTTACACCTGTCCGGAATATTGTGATTCACCGATGTCGTGTATCACCTGTACACCGTGCCCAATATATTTCACTTTATAAATGTAAATTATCAAGAAGGCGATAGAAATGCGAATTACACATTTTATTTTTTATCCTACCTGTAATTTATCGTTTTCGAAGCTAAAATCAATACTTTGAATAAAATTGGTAATTGACCACGGAGTGAAATTTTGAATAATCCAACGTATTACTTAGAATTTTTCAATTTAATTTCAAATTTACTCCGATTCCCATGTTCTAAATATTACATTATTTTGTTTGGAAATTTGAATAGTTAATTTTAATCAAACAAAGGCATTTTTTAAACATCTACTTGTGTATAGAATGCGTTTAATTACTTTTCGTATAATATTTATTACGAAAAATTTAATTACTGTCAAAGGAATGCAAGTACAATTTAGTAAATTATAAATTAATAGATGAATTAATATCAGGTATTAAATTTCACTAAATTTTCCAAGAAACTTTGTATGGAACTTTTTCAGCACATTTGAAATTCAAATCCGATATCAGAAAAACGTCACTTGCATCCTTCCGGTTTAATTAATATTGTTCATCCGTACTTTTTACTTTTCAATTGAATTAATTGGGTCAATCTAGTTTCTCAAAATGTGTAGATATTAGGAAATCCAATTTTCATTTTATTATCGTTTAAAACTCTTCTCTGATAGTTACCAAATCTTGTACGATTTATCAGAGATATACGAAAGGATATTTTATAAAAGAGCATTTTATTCGACGAAAGGTTAAACGTTTAACAGATACAGAAAAAAGAGATATTTTCTTTAAATAAATAGCTGTGCTAGCCTTCACGACTTGAATGTACTGGCAATAATGCGATTGCCAGCCAAGAATGGTAGAATGGTCTAACCTTTTAAGGAGTGCACCTGTAAAGTTCTATTACCCGTTGGAAATGTCTTCAGCGGCATTTTCGTAAATGGTCAAGCTCTAATTTGCTCGCTAGAAATGTAGCTCGTGCTCTTTCGCGTTATAGTTTCGATGTGGTAGCGAAATTAATTGGTATTAATGACCCAGAAAAACAGAAAATTCGAAGAAAATAGTATTATAGGCGCCCTGGTGTCTGTGATTCTTAATATATTTTAAATTATTTTCAAATTTGATACTATATTTATTTACAAAATATGTATAAAAGAATTTTAAATTTAGAAATTGTTAAAAGAATAATTATTGTAACTATTTTAAGAAAATTATTTCGAAACCTAATATATTTCATAAGTTTTGTTTATTTTTTTAAATTTGAGCTATTCCAAATGGCAATTTATAAATAGTTTCATTCTTGTTTCCAGTATCAATCGAATTCATTTTCTGTTTTATCTCATTATGCAATTTTGCGTTAATGTTAATTCTTTCCCAAGTAATTGCTTCGTTATTACTTATTTAATTATAATTTCGTTTCACGGTCGTAGTTCGTAAGTATTACATCCGTATTTGGTATTAACCTTAATTTCAAATATATAATTATCGTAAATGAACGTTACCATTTTATATTTTAATTCTGTGTAATCCTGGAAAATCACGCAGTGTCGTTATTTCCATAATTTGATTCAATTCCGGTAAAGAACAATTATCAGCAAAATTAACTGTTTGTAAGTAAACATATTCTGCATATTTTTAATTCCTTTACTATTTAAAAAAAGATTTCAAGGTATACATTTACTAAAGTGTATACTACATTATTCATTTATTAAAACTTTTGACATAATCATAATATTCTTTTTGACAAGTAGAAAAATGATTTTACAAACACTGCACGTTACTTCATTTTTATCTTGAAAATCAATTTCTACAAAGAATGACCGTGCAATTTTTTCACTTTATTCTTCTTGTCAACTTTACAACACGAAGTAAACTAGTCTGTCGATATTTCTAAAGAAGTTTATTACCTCTGTGAATTAATCCTTTATGACCCGAATTACTTCTTCTAAGAAATAAAGTATTTCTTGGACGTCAGAAGAATAGAAAATTACAAAATTTCTTAGATATAATATTTCAGGATAAGCAATTTTAAATAAATCCAGTTAATATCAGCGAACCATAAAAAAACGAAGTGTCTTTTAAGTCTAAAACTTATAATTCGCGCTTGCGATAATATTCTAAAGTTCAGCATTTGAGAATGAAGCGTTCGCTCGTAACCATGAATGAATATTCAGTACAGTTTTTAAATATTATTTCCATCAGCGCATCGATTTAATGTCAGGAAGCTAAATTATACCATACGGTAGAACCTTCAGGCACATAGTATCAGGCACAAATGCTAAATAAATTAATGATGCGAAACGGAATCTAAGAATGAACGATGAAGAGAACAATCGGAGAACCTGGTTTCTTCGACTTTCTTTCTAACGATTTAATATCGCGCTAATCCACTTCTATGCAGTAGCTACTCGTTCGTAGTAGCATTTTACCAATAATAAAACGCGTTAAAAATTTCAACTTCTTTCCCATTTACCCGCGCTTTCAGCAGAGATCTCGAAAGTGGAGCGTTAAAATTATGATGGCTCTCTTGAAAACTCGAGGAAACTCCCATATCTCTGAAAAGTGTTCGATTTAAAATTCCGGAAAGCTCTTTAACACGTTGACTGCCGTGTCACTCATATCTGGGTCATGAATCTCATCATGAATTTCCACAGAGATCTATTGCCCGCTTTACGTGAAACGATCTTACTTATCCACTTTCGGGCATAGACGAACTTGATACGATAAAAATGCCAGATTGAATGTATCTGAAATGATTTTACCCAGTTCGACAAATTTTTAACGAAAGTATTATCAGAATATGAAGTACCTTTCATACTGAAAGTCTATCGATGATGCTGGTTGTTATCAACCCTTTGGACTCGAAATACTTTTGAATATAATTAAGTCTAGGTCCCAAAATTCGAAAGTCTTATTTTGAAAGGAAAGAGTTACATATGTTTCTGAATTTATATATCTTCATTTCTGTCGTTAATTTGCTATATTCTAATATAAATAACACTAAATTTTACATTTTAAAATATTTTAATACTTAGAGGCGCCACTCGAGCGCAAAGGGTTAATTAAAAATAACCTAATTTTAGATATGCAAATATTCTAACAACAAAGACTTAAAGTTCTAACAATTATACATACAAAGTCCTGTGACGTGGCCCTGTGATTGTTTTCTATTTTTAAAAAACACAACTCCATAGTTTGCTAAGTTTTAAAACCCCTTTAAATGATATCACCCTACGTAACGATTCTAAACACGTGATATGCGTCAGCTGGACACTAATAAAAAAAGTCGAAAGGACGCGTATATGAATCACTGAGGCGATCGAAGCGAGTGCCTCAAGTTACCTGTTTTATTTGCGACCAGTAGTCAAGGTGTTAAAGTGCGAAACGGAAGGATGTCGAGAGTCGCAAAAGCTAATATCGAACTGGCCTGTCGTGATTACAGACCCCGAGGGAAGACAGGGCAGCCTCCAGTCCTGGTAATCAGAATAATCACACACCCACACCGTCACCGTCACCGGTCGGAGATGCACCCGTTGGCAGGGCTCTTATGGAGGCTGCGCTTCAGCAAGCCACTTCCGGATCTCAGCCACCTCTGGTGGTGACACCGTCTGGATACTGGGTCGACGGTACCGATCATCGACACGCCCTGGACTCGGCTGGCAGGGCGTTACTTCCGGCACAGCCTGCCTGGCAACCCAGGATAGATCAAGATGATACCGCTAAATGCTACAGGCGATTCTTCGTCGGAAGGGTACGTAAATCATAAATGTTCCTTCGAATTCTTACTATTTTTATTCAGTTTTCGAGCTGATTTTACTGGAAAAATAATGTTTTGATATTTTTCGTCAAAATATGCCCTAATATAATCTCTCAGGCGTTGTAGGGATTTAGATCGATAAAGTTATCTTTTCATTTTCTGGAGACACTACGCAAATTTCAAAATATAAAAAGTCCAACAGTTTGTCGCTATATTAGTTTATAGAAGTACACCTGTCAGACTGTTTTAAAAAATCGGTAGCGTAGAATTTTTCATTATCTTAATTATTTTAATTGATCATTGCATAAAATTGCTATTAGGTATTTCAAATAACAATAAAAATGTGAATTACTTCAAACGGTTGTTTCTTATGTTAATGAAAATTCGTTCAGTTCTGATATAGTCCAGTAGGAAATATCGAATACGGAAACACAAAATGTTAAATAACTTTTAACGAGGTATAGATCTGACTGTATCTCATTACTCGTTTCTCTCTATATCAGGATACGAACTTTTGGGGATCTTCCATGTTACACTGCCCATTAATTACAACTTTTTGTATAAGTTATAAGTGGATGTCACTTTCATATTGGAATACAAGTTATTATCAGTTATGTTTATAAACCAGGGTATAATTATAATGATTTATTCGCGAGATATAAAGTTATGTTACAACCACGAATTTAATACGTAATTGTCAGTGTAGCCCTAGGTAATTCATTGAATTTATGAAAAGATCAACAAAAAAAGAATTGAAGAATTCAAATACTATTTTCTAAAAGATAATCACTTATAAAAAATATGTCATCCTGTACTTTTATTGTATTTTTTCACCTAAAATTTTAGTAGTTTTTATTTAACTTTTAATCTTAAAACACCATGGTAGGATTGTTTATTTAACGTTGTTTAACTCAAAAGTAAATAGTAGTGTTAGGATATCTAATGTTTAATATCCAGGGTCAATATTGGTCCTATTATTTTTTTCTTAGGGTATATTTCTAATAAGCCATGATAATTAAAGATAAAGACACGTCTCTAAATGCCTCAAAATTATATTAAAGTAAAGTAATTAATTTAATATAAATTTATTGTTATTATATTATACAAGTGATGAATTAACACTGACTGCCACTACTAAAAATTTCATTTGGTTAGAATTGTATATTTGACAAACTTTATATTGTTTCCACAATATTTTGGTTTTTCTATTATTCATAATTTCAAATATCTAACAGGAATATTTCCAACCAAATAACAAAAGAATTCCTAATAACATAGGAGACAATTTTTGATGGAAATTCAAGTGGCAGTGAAAGCGTTAAACGACGCGATATTGTAACAAAATCCTTTTGGACTTAATTTGGACACTTAAGAAAAAAAATGTACCTCTGAAAATTAAATATTCTAAATAAAGCAACATAACATGCTCTGATTGTACGAATCACCCCGTACAGAATTTTCAAAAGTTGTATTAACACGGTCGTACGTTACCATTATCCTTTTAATTAAAATTGAAATCTATGCGAACGCTGTTTCCATGGTTAAAGCCATGCGTTACGGTAGCATAGATACAGCAATTCACCCCATAACCAACCCCCAGCCGTAACCTCGGGAGCGTTGAAAGTTAATTATGTACAATTTCGTGTGATACATGAACGGTGCCGTGTAACAACGTGTTTGAAATTCCGCAAATAACACCATACCCCATAAATTTCCTATTAGTATCGATCAGGCATCAGTCGTCGGGAATACGCCGAAACGTATGTATATCGATTTTCCGCAAATTCCGACAGGGTCTGAGTTACGCGCGACTCGGTCGAAATCGATGAAGTCGTGTATCAAATAATTTTCATTAATCAGTATTATGGGTCGTTCGATAAACGCTCAGTTTCACGGCGCGGCGAATATACACAACGCCGAATTCGAATTCAAATCCCATTGTGTCGCGATTGTAAATCGTTTAGCTATAACATGTCGCCTTGTGATTGCCTTCAATCACTGCTAAAACTGTAAATCCGTATTAATTAAACAGCGTTAAGAGGGAATTACGGGATTAGTCGGTGTACCTTGGAACAACACGCAACCGTAAATACCGTTGAACCTTTGCCAACTTCGCTTTTCGTACACCCTTATTTAATTGATTTAGTAAACCATCGCTGTCGATTAATTGAAAACAAGGGAGAAGTTATATGGGGCGTTTGAAAAGTTGGAAATCAAATTTCGAGGAAATATTTTATTTACCACGCGGATGAAATCAAAAGTGTTTGAAGCTTCGAGCGAAAGAGACCCAATGTACATAAAATGATACGCACAGTGCATTTTAAAGCAATTCTCATAAAAGCCTGGAGAACGCTCTTTTTATATTGGTACTCTAAATTATTGGATCAACTTTGAATTCCTCGATTGATTTCTATTTACAAGTTTCAGTTTTTATACTCATCTCCTCAAAAATATGAAAATTCTCATCTCAAGTTATTTTATTACATTTATAATGTACGTAGCTTTAAAAAAGAAGATTCGATCAGCCAAGGAAATATTTTATTACAGATTCAACTTTGAACTCGTAAAAGACAATTTTCATTATTCAATATATAGCATAAATAATTTATACTATAAAAAAGATGAACAGAGTGATTCTCATAACTGAATAGTGAGAAATAAAAAATAATAAAGAACAGATAAATTTAACGAAAAACAGTTATTATCACGTGTGGCAATACAGGTATCTATCAGCATTCCAAAGGAGGTAATTAATTGATCGAGGAATTACAAAATATTAGTTCGAGATTGAATTAACACTGGTTGCATCGATATGGGACCTACGCCGATTCACTAGATGTTTCCCAGTGTTACACGAACCAGGTGAAATCAATAAACACTACGCTAAAATACATACAGGGTGTCCCATTGTAACCAATCCACATAGTTATCTCTCAATTTCTTTGTTATTCAAAAAATAGTTTTAAATTTTAAGTAGAACTTAATTTTAGGAAAAGATAAGTGATTATAGATTTTGATGCCGAAAATTATTAACAATTTAACTTACATCAGGCATTAGTTCGTTTCACTTGTTTAATATGTTGTTTCTCTGAAATTAATAATTCTGCATGAAAATATTATGTCTTTTTTTAATATATGTCAAAAATTAATTATATAGAAGTGCACCAAACAAGGTTTAATATAAAATTGAGCAAAAAAAAAGATATGAAACGTTCAATACAGGATTAATTTAACACTTTGACTGCTGTCACCCACATCTGGGTGACACTTGAATTTCCATTAGGAATTCTTTCATCTATTTGCTTGAAAATGTTCCCATTAGATATTTAAAATTACAAATTATAAAGATAAGAAAATTGCTATCAAATGAAATTTTTAGTAGCTGCAACGTGGCAGTCAAAGTATTAAAATATTTCAAAATGGAAAAATAAATATCAAAAGTAGAAAATATAGTTGACTCAAATAAATAATTAAAGCCAGTGAAAATGTATAATATCGATCAATTTGTATTTTGAAAAAACGTTGAGCTTTCGAATGTGTATTAACTTCAACAAAATTATAATAATAGTTTAGCTTGTACAAAATTAATCTCGTTCACTTGTATACAATCTAATTTTAATAAAATGTAAGCGATCAAGTAATTAAATTAAATATCAGAAAAGAATATTTTCTCGTTTAAAACGCGATTGAATCGCAGACGTAATAATGAGGCAACCGTAATGCCAAAAAATATTAAAAGTAGCTGCTTCTTCAGATAAATGGTTCTCAGATAGAGATTGCATCTTTATGCATGGCGAAGCACCACGCCATAAAAGCAAGAGTGTCATCAAGGTTTCGGCTGATCAGCATGTACGAACCGTGGCCGGGCCAAGTAATAGCCCTGACACAAACCCCATTGAAAACTTATGGGCTATAGTGGAGCAGATGATAAGCCAATATACTATGATTGCAAATTAGAAACTGATAGAAAAGCGTCTTGAAATATAATATCGCGATAAAGGAACAAAACTCTGTCTTTCATTTTTATGTTATTTATAATCAACACTGACAGCATAATTCTTTCAAAAGTTGGCAATAAAAGTAAAACAAATTGTAGTATTTATAATAAATTTTAGTAAATTTTAGTATTTAGTAAGTATTGACCTTCATTAGCCCTTTGAAATTTATAGAGATGTGCAAGTTGCATGGACCACCCTGTATATAACATGTATTTTATGTTAGTAGATTCTAAAAGGGTCAACTAAGGACGAAATGTCTGCAAAAATCTATAACTTTTGCTTTGTCGTGTGTAAATAATGAAATTATTTAATTATTATTCGACAAGTTTATTACCTTTTGCTTTACATAATTCATTTATATAATTTATCGATGAAACTATATTCTAAAGAAATTCTCATAAGAAAGTATCCGGAAGGTTAAATAACATCTATTAAACAGAAGATAACTACAGCTCGAACAGAAAACTGTTAATAACTTTAAATACATAAATGATCCCTTTCTTAAACACTCTGTACATGCTCCTAGCAGCAAAAGATTAGACTTTCTACGTTTGCTGAAATGAAATTGAAACCTATCATACGAAACGTGACCGTGTTCCCCGAGATTTCCTATGCCACTCGTTTATTTTACGATCACCCAGTACAACGGTTCGGTTGTACGATCGTGTGTACAGGTAGAAACGTCGAAAGGTGGTTAGAAAAGGAGCACAGCGGCGAGGTAGAAGGAAAAGTAGAGGAAAAGAGACGCAGGAAAAGCAAAAGAGCACCTCGGGCGTGGGAGTGGGAACGTTCTCATAGTTTACAAGCAAATGCCTATATAAGAAGAAATTCTCCTCTCCTCTTCGACATCCCTGATTTTCATCCTTAACCGCTTTTACGATGCCCCCCTCTTACCTTTCTTCTCCACCTGTCCTCTTCTGCTTCTCATCAGCCCGTTTCTTCTCACCTCCTCGGGATTATTTGTATAGACACTAACTTTCTGCTCGCCGCGTTCACGGTTTCTGTTTTATAAAGCTTTCGATCGCTTCGTTTTTCCCATTTTATCCCGGGATTTTCTTCGTTACTTTTTCGCGGTTTGCGGTGGTTTCGAGTGAATCGTACCGAAAGAAGAATACCGCTTTCTCTCCACCTTTCGATGATGGATACGTACCACGTGAGAACATCGACGATCGAGAAAATGAACGTGAATCTCGTTCGTGAATTACGATGAACGTTCGTTTCTGATCAATAGGTATAATTAACCCTTTGCGCTCGGACATTTTTTTCAAATTATTTATCAGTACCAAAGTAGTGAACAACGTACCAATAATTATTCTACTTAAACTATATTGGAAGGAAATTTAGAAAAAGAAAAGAAAATACATTATTTATATTTCCTGTAGGCATTTAAATTTCTTGGCCAATTCGCGCAGGAGCGTTCCACTTTTGTATTTATACGCCGGTTCGCGGCTATTACGCTGATAATATTAGGCGATTTGAACAGTACGAGAGAAAGTATAGTCCACCAATTTTTCAACATTGTATTATATTTTCTGTTATATTTTTCCGTTTTTCATTCTGTTTATTCTATTTTTCTTTTTCCGTAATAAAATATCACCACATTTCCTTAAAAATCACCTGCATATTTTTCATGTCCTCCCAGAGAGGACAATTGAGCGAAAAGGGTTAAAGGGTATAGCAAGATAAAATGGTCAAAAGTGTTTTAAGAGTATCAAAAGAAAATATAATGCACCAAATTTCAGCCCTCTACCTCAATCAGGAGGGTAGTTAGAGGGTAAATGCAAATTTTTCAGGTATAAGGGAAAAAATGTGAAGTTTTCAAGTGACTATTTTTTCCTTTTGAGAGTAGTTGTGTATTGACATAACTGACACCCTCAATTTTTTTCAGATTTTTTGGTAAGGTGCGTCGTAGTTAATAAAACCAAAAACCGAGTTTCTAAAGACGTTTTAGGCAATAAATATGATATATAGTTGAAATATATGAATTTCTTTTAGTTGGTTAGCGTGTCATATGATTCCTGATAATTGTAGATTGGAAAAAGCACCATAGAGTTAAAAGAAATTCAGTTTTTAATTAATAACACAATGTTCGTAATATTCCACAGCGACAGAAGCAAAATACAGTACTTTTCAGAAGAGCGACATCTTATTGTTTAAATGTACATTTTAAAACACGTGGGGTGCCACATGTTTCTTGTTTAAATATTTTTAATTCTATGCAGTGAAAATATATTGAACACATATTATCGCTATAAAGAAAGCAAATTTGTGCAAAGTAAAACTTGTCAGGTAGCTGTTTAAATCATATGACGTCTGTCGCATGTTATTGTATAAGTACTTTGGAATGGCAAACGCATGACGTTCCGGAAACGTCATTCGACGCCAAAGGATTACGGAAATATCCTGGTCTGGAAGATTCGCAGATATCGATTTTTGGATTATCACAGTTTTTCAACGTTTCTGGCGTTCAAAATAGACAGGCATTCGCTACGTTTGAAAAATTTGATATTTACAATAATTTACTTTTCTAAATAACATAGATTCAATCGATTAACACTTTGACTGCCACGTTGCAGCTACTAAAAATTCCATTGGATGAATTTTATATTCCATTTCCACAATATTTTGTTATTTTTCTTGTCTACAATTAAAAGTGCAAAAGTACAAACTGAAACCACTTATCAAGGACAACTTGGAAGATGGAAAAAAACACGATCTAATAAAGTTCTTAAATGAAACCAGATTGTATAACCAAATACTGTAATAAAACTCATAGGTGAACTATCAAGTAACTACTAAAAAAAAAAAAAAAATAAATCAAAGAATTCCTAATAATATCCCTAATAATTTCTAATGAAAATTCAAGTGTCGCCCATATATGGGTGTCGTGGCAGTCAAGATGTTAACATATACCAGGGTGCTATTGAATTATGAATATTTAGTCATATCAAAAATTGTTAATTCTGTAATTTAATCGGTGGCTCAAAAATTCACCACCAAGTATATTATTTTACAAAATAGCAGGAACGAAAATGTGCTTAATAACAAATTTATAGAAATTTGAGAAAACAGGAAGTTCGGTTATAAATTAAAACGGAACGCGGTATGATATTCCCTGAATTTCTCGTTCCTTAAAAAATAAGTTAAGCAAACTTTGCGTAAATTCGACGAAGAAAAGGAAGAAGTTTCCTCGTTGTTAAAAATTTCATTGAACTACGAAGAATGAATTCACGTGCAAACAAGCCGGTGCTTTTAGGCAATGCTATTCAAACTTCTTTAAGCTACGTTTCTTATTTTTTAATGAAATAAGATTAGCCGTTCCATTTCAGCGATACAGCATGTAACAGCGTACGAACAACCGTGTTAGTTCATTTCGTTGCAGCCTCGTTTCGGTACATAAAATTTCTGATCTTATTTTAAATGAAACACTTTAATATAAATTGATAAATATTTATTTTAAAGTGTATTACGCTGAAGAATGGTAATTATGAAAGTAGGTTAAAATAAAAGTATTATTTTCTATAACAGTACACGATCTTACAAATATCACTTTTTCCAAAATTATTTATCCATCTTCGAGTTCTGCGATTCCCTTCTATGCTGTTTAATTCGGTTAAAATAACACGGAAGTTACATCGGAATTGTAGTGGATAAAACACTGTTACGAGAATGGTTAGATCAATCTTCTTCTGTAATTAGTATACGAAACGGTGCATCGTGGCTACTGGTATTCCGTGTTTGTTTCTCTTCCGGTTTTACCATGCTCTTCTAGAAAATAATACGCGATTCATCCGTTTCTTGCAATTCTGTTACAACCAATTTTCTATTTCCCATCCCTTTTAAATTGAATTATTTCATTTCAGATTTTTATTCCATAATATTTACCGTTTTTAATCAATTATAATAATGGCATGGTAATATCACCAATTATAGGAATTATTAGATAAAAGGTTCTTCATTGTAAAAGACCAGATAAATGTTTGGTTGAAAGTATAGTGGTGTTATTACGGGACTTTCCTTTATGTACTTTTTAGAAAAACAAAACTAAAATAAATAACTAAATAATAAAACTAAAACTAAATTGAATATATTGTAGTTCACTTAAAATTAGGAGGGGTTTAAGTCATCATTTTCCTCCTTTCGAAATTCGGAAATTCCTGGAATTCACCATAACTAAAATTCCAAAAAGTGGCAAGATTACCTCCTGGCACATCATATTCTCCTGATACAATTTCTCAAAATCTGGATTTTGATTCCGCAAAAGGGGCTCCCGAAAATTCTGATACAAAATTCTTATTTCA